>CM029111.1:7981713-8524213 GCA_016859345.1 Istiophorus platypterus
GTCCACTGGGGTACCTGCAAGGAGTAAGGACTTTACTCTGACTGATACAGAGGCAATGATGATGCAGATTTGGCCCATGTGTGCAGAATTCTGACCTTGTATTAGAGGTCACAGGTTATGTAATACAATTCAAAGTCTAGATAAAGGGCCTTCCCTTAGGGACCTGGGTGTGGTCATGGTGGAGGACACTCATTTAATTTTCAAAGAAGTATCTCATTCATTTCCTGGGTCAGGATAATGAAGCACAGGTTTAAATGCCTTTCATCCCCAAGGTTGGTCAAGTGAGAATCATCTGCAGTGTGATATTGGCTTTGAATGTGCAGTAACATGTGCAGTTTCTGGCTGCCTCTCTCCATGCAGCTCTTGTTATCTGCTTGATTACAGTATGTAGTTTCCCGGAGCAGCTGGACAAAACTTGATTTTCATCAAATGTGCATATACTGAAAATAAAACATCTTAGATTCAAATACAAAGATTAAACATTCGATAGGAATGCTCAACAACAGTTCAAGGGGATATAAAATAAATGTCAGTCAAGACTGGTGACATATGATCCAATAGACCTGAGCTTAGAAATGGATTTTTTATTTTTAGATGAGGCTCTGCTGGTTTCCCCTGTCCTTTGATCGATCCCATTCTCCAAAAGCAAGGTTGTCCATTGTTACAGCAGCTGTACTTGGGCGTGCTTTGTTCTCTCTTTGAAGTCCAATACTAAATCCTGGATTGCTATTACCAGCTGTCTGAGCTCTGGTCACCTACTCCCATTTTTCCTGTGTTTGAGTGAGACAGAATGGATGCTAGCAGTTTCCTCTCAGTACTTATTATTACTGGTGGGAAAGGGGGATGAGTGCTGGAGGAAGGAGAAAGTACAGGAGGTGTTTATGTTCAGTTAAGAGGATTGGCTCTTTGAAAAAAAGTACCATGCAGGAATCTGATATTTAAAACAGTCTAACAGAACCTGACAAAGTAATATTCCATTCATTGCCGCAACAGCAACAAATCATCTGTTACATGATTAATGCTTTTTTCCACTCCATCTATCTAAAAACCATTTTGGATATTTTTCTTGGATTCATAATTCACTTATTGGGCTTAATTACTTGCAGAAACTTGAACACAAACTGCACGAGTGACAGACAATTAGACAATTTCGAAATTTTTGAGTGGACAAGGTCAGACCACTTTGTGCCGAGCAAGAAGCCTTCCACAGGTCTCCTCGTAACGGTGTCAAGCTTTTATCTCTAATGGATATCATCGACAGATACAGACAGCTGCCGGGGAGATAAATATCATAATTATTCCAGCACTCTCTTGGGAGGGAAGATATCCAGATCCGAACTAGAAGCACTGCCTTTGGATAAGATTATTCTGCAGGAGATCAAAGGCAGGCTGTGATTGAATACATTTTAAGGCAAATAATACACATGAATAAAACATGACAGGAAAGTTTTTAAGTCCCTCATGAAGTTAATATGACTGTGTCTGCTGCAGCATTTCTATCAGGTTCACTACTAATGGAACAGGTGTTATGCAGCTTGAAATAATCCCTCACTGACTGTTACTAAGCAAGATGTTTCATATATTATGCATAACGCCATGCATTGTGTTGTGCAGTTATATATTTTATTAACAATAACAATAATTTTTCAACGTTAGCTCCATCATCTGTTTATCATCATCATCTATTTTCCCTACCTCTGCCTCTCTTGCTCACCCTTACCCTCTGAATTGCTGTCTTTCACTGTTCATATCTTATGACTCACTCAGTTGGAGGATGGTCAAGGTCCAGTCCTGATGACCACAGTGGCGATGCCAGTGTTCAGTACCAAGAATGAGACTGTAAGTTCAAATAGAGTGCTTCGGAATCAACAGTACATTAATTGCCACAACCATTGTGATTCCCCAATTTCTTTTCTCCAACACACTTGTTGTTTAATTGAAAAACTATGCAATTACTTCATGCAAAACTCAAAAGGAATTAGGTTATGAGACAATAGACACAAATTGGGAAATAGTAGTCAATTATTATTGTATTTGATGGACACTAATTTTATTTTGATTGGAGTCTGTAAATGAGGATGCAGTAGAGCATCACTAATTGACTATATATTCTAGACTGAGATTTTTTTATATCGTAACCAGTGGATCTGTAAGAGACTGTGTTATGTAACTAAACTTTCAAACACAAACTAAGAATCTTTGTACTGTGTGTGCTTCCAGAGAAACCGTGGCATCCTTCTAGGGGTGGTTGGGACAGATGTGCCTGTATCTGAGCTACTCAAGACCATCCCCAAATATAAGGTACCATCCCCAACATCACTCAGTTAACCCTGCAGAAGATAAATTATCTGAGTGGGTTTATGAGATACTCCTCTACACAATCACAGCTCTTATATTCAGAACCAAAATTGAATGTCTTTTGAACCAAGTGATTGGTCTCTGTTAATGCTCTATTCACTTGGATGCTTAGTCGTTAAAAAAAACTAAGAAGTTGAAGGGATTTTGCTTATTTTCTTTCTTTAGATTCCTTTATAATTTTTTTTTTCTGATGTCTGTGCATACGTCAGTCCAGCTCCACAGTGCAGTAATTGAATGCCAAACCCAGTAGCAGATAAATCAGAGGTTTTGTGAAATTTTTGACACATATTATTCACAGCTCATTCCTCATTTCCAGTTATGACGAGAAAATTATACACATCTTGCATACTAATGCTTTCTGATAGCTCCCCTACCACTGCTGATTTCTTTTATTCATAGATGTGAACATTGGTTGGGTGTAAGGTTTTGAGCTTTGAAGGTGTGTTATTTGTCCAGACATGATGTCATCCTCTTGCATTGTGCAATTTTGTGAGTTTCACCACAAAGAGAGAGACTCTAGCTGTAGAAATTACAAAGACTTTGATTAGCTGGGATATAAAATGAGGTACAGATTTGTCACACGTCCATTTTGTGTGTCTGTGTGTGTATTTGTGCATATCCTCCCTAGCTGGGCATTCATGGCTACGCGTTTGCAATCACCAACAACGGCTACATCCTTACACACCCAGATCTACGGCCACTTGTGAGTATTATCTCCTGCACCATTTGAATGCTCTGTAACGAGTTAACCAAGTATGAACCTTATTATAATAACAATCCCTTCTATGGCATAGAGATTGAAGTTCAAATGTATTAAATTATTTTGTACAGACGACTGAGGAATACTAACTCTTGAGTTCATGTCAAGTCAATTACTGATTTCGTTGTCACATTGTCATGCCAATTGACATGGAAAATTTGTGTGCAGTTGTCTGGGTCCTCTGTGTCTATGTGCCGTGTGCTGCATGTGTGTTGGCGGAGTGGTGGTATGCAGATGAGGGGACTGTGTTCCAGGCCTCCGCTGTGCTGTGAATAGACAGAGATACGGCCTCTGAATGGCTATGATTAACTCCATTGTACTCACTCGCTCCTCTCACAAGAGGATGACGGGAGAGAGTGCAGGGAGGGAATGAGGGAGTGAGACTGAGGAAAGCAAGGAACCTGCTTAATGTGAGAATAGGTGCAGAGTGACAAAGCTGGCAGCAAAACTGGATGAAAATGGAGGGATAAGGAGGGATAAGAGGAGAACAGATGAGGAGGAGAAAGGAGATCAGACAGTGAGACAGACAGACAGATGGTTTAATGGCAGTCTAATTAAAGACGTTAATGAACAGTGTTTAACAACTAATGAGAGGTGGGAGGCTGTCCTCCCTGACAGATGAATGGAGAGCGGGACTCACACATACACACATCCAGCTGACACACACAGATAAATACAGTCACTACACATTCATAAACCCAGTACGCTGGCCTGTGTGACTTGGTTGAATGTCAATATCAAACAGGGTCTGTGGGCCAGCCAGGTAGACGGAGCATAGAGGTGAGCAGAGGATAAATGAAAGACACATGAACATCACACATACATAAATTTGGTCACCTCTAAAAAAAAAATCTTAGCTATTGACGGCAGGAGTAGTTTGACATTTTGGGAAATTTACTAATTTGCTTACGTTCCTAGTGATGAGATGAGAGGAGAGTCACACGAGTCTGATGTCCGCCTGTAAAGTACGCAGCTGGAGACAGGAGATGATCAGCTTAGCTTAGCCTAGTTGCCTGGTCACCCTTCGGTGATGATAAGACTCCAAGAAGTCACTGCACCCTCCAAGATATAGTGACAGCAAGTAACTCTCTGTGCAAACCGCTAATTGTCATTTTTACATTTCTGTTTTTCTATGGATTAGGCAAATATGTTAATTACTCTTAATAAGATTTAGAGTAGCTAGTAGGTGGATTTTTTTTTTCTTACGGAGCCTGGCTAGGTGTTTCAAGCCTGCTTCCCATCTTTATTTCTTGCTTTTTTTAGCAGTGATGTTGCTGTTTCTCAAATCTGGTTTATACTATTGTATTGCTAGGTTATAGGTTTAATTTTGACCAGAACAAACAGTGACAGAATGTCATCTAGGGACTGCACATTTATTTTCTATTTAAATATTTTCTGCAGTTGTATTTACAATTAGAATATGTAATGAACAAAGAATAATAGATTGAAAAGATAGATTAATTCTTAATGATCAATATTGGGTTGCAGACCTCTAGTGTGGTGTACTCTTTTCGTTTTCTTCAGCATCTCTCTATGTTTGTGCATGCATGTGTTTACATGGGCCTGTGTGTCCAGTATGGGGATGGCAAGAAACGAAGAAAACCAAACTACAGCAGTGTAGATCTGTCTGAGGTGGAATGGGAGGATAAGGATGACACGGTGAGACACTTGTGGTAATTCTACTTTAAGCATCATCACAGCAACCCTCTCAAGAAAAAATCTGATGTTTGAACTTTGGTGTGTGCTTTGTGTGGCTAGCTGAGAAATGCCATGGTCAACAGGAAGACTGGGACTTTCTCCATGGAGGTGAAGAAGAGTGTCGACAAAGGGGTGAGAAATTCAGAAAGGCACAAACACACACCAACAAGCACCCTTTGGATGGTCCCAAAGGGTGAGCCAGAGAAAATACTCAGCAGGGAGAATCCACTCTGCCAAGGGGTTGTTACACTTGGCACAGTAATGTACAGGACTTACTAGGGGATTTTGTTTCTGATTTGGTTTGCTCTGCATGCATGGTTGTGTGTCTTTCTGTGTGTGAGCCCCTTATCTCTACCAAGCACATGTTGCTGAATTTGGGAGAGACAGCAGCCCAATGATTCTCTTTTACTATTTGCCTGTCTGAGAGAGAGAGAGAGAGAGAGAGAGAGAGAGAGAGAGAGAGGAGGCATTCAGGTGAGTGTCTGCATTTGTGCACTTTGCATATTGAAAGCTTAATCAAAAGCATAATACATCAGCCTGATTATTAAGCATTCAATATGTAAATACGTATCTGCAGACAGACATATACACACACTCAAATCTACATCCACATGAATATTCACAATCCTTATCCAAATTCGCACACTGCAAAACCACACATCCATCTGCAGAGAAACAGGTCGCATGAAGCACCAAAAAGCATGTACTCCATGCACCACTAGATGGAGCCAGAATGCAGGGGATCACATCACATCAGCTAACTGCGTCCAAACATTGTTTACAGTGGTGGATAATAGAATTTATTAATCTCCTTTATTTCAGAAACGTGTATTGGTGTTGCACAATGATTACTACTACACTGACATCAAGGGGACTCCTTTCAGGTAAGAACACCAGAGACATTTCTTCGAGCAACGAACCTTGTGAGACATTAGAGACACTGAAGATCAGTCTTGAGAGTTTCCTCTGCACAAAAAAAGAACTGGTAACTTATCAATTTATAAACCTTTTTTTGTTGTTGTTGTTATGTTTAGTCTAGGGGTAGCACTTTCCAGAGGCCATGGGAAGTTTTTCTTCAAAGGGAATGTCACGGTGGAGGAAGGTAGGAAATCCTCCACTCTCCTTTTCTCTGTTACTCATAATTACTTTTTGTTGTCTGAACCATTTCTGTCCATTTTGCTCCTTCTGCTTACAACCCCCCCATTGTTGATATTCATTGTCTTTGTATCCTAGTCTCTCACTCAACTAGCACTTCTTAACACAGCTGCAGTGGTGGAAAAAATATTCAGATCATTTACTGAAATAAAAGTAATAATGATAGAATAGAATAGAAATGCAGCTCAAAGCAGTATGCAATAAAGAAATTTCATGCAGTTTCATGGAGTGCTTCAAATTAAAATAGATTTAGAATGAACATAAACACAGGAGTAAATTCCATAATGAATTTAACAAGATGGAAATAAAACTGACTTAACAATAACAATAATGATAAGAAGAAGAAGAAGAAGAGTTAAAAAAAACAGAATACAGAGAATGCATAAAATCAAGTAATAATCAACATTTTAAAAGAAGTTCAAGTTTCCCTGATATCTATAGGTTGCGTAGTTTTTGGCTTTTGCTTGCTCTAATCAACCAACAGCAGATGATCACAGTTAACAAGGGAGTTAACAATGTAGCCTGGTGCCTGCCGATTAAGGGCTTGATATACGAGGAATAAGTCCTTAACATCAATTCTAAATGTCACAGTAAGTCAGTGCAGAGCAGCTAAAACTGGACTAATATGCTCTCTCCTTTTGGTTCTGTTTAATAGCCAAGCTGTAGAATATTGAATTAGCTGAAGTCTCTCAGTGTTTTTTTTTTCAGGAGGCCTGAAAAGGTTGAAAAACAGTAATCAAGTGAAATTAAGGCATGAAAATGATCCTTAGTATTTTTGATTTATAAATAGAAATAAATAAATTATACCTTAGCGATGAGTTGGAAAAATGACGTTTTCATCACTCTGTTAGTGGGGGACTTGATGCTTAGATCTGAATGTGAGATAAAGCCAGTACTTGTGACACTTTTTGTTTTAAGGTTGAAGGAATTCAGTGTTGTTCTTGTTTGCCTTTAGGACATCATTGCCTAACCAATCATTTTTTGCCAGAAAACAGTTCTTAGTGGGATTTTTAGCTGCAGCAGAGATTTACAGTTCTCCCTTTGATGCCTCTTTTTAACCAGTTGAACACACAGTCATAAAGACAAAACATCTTTTCTACACCACTGATTAGGATATCTTGGTCAGTCATACTAAAAAAGCAATCATGTCTAAGGGGAACAAGAAATGAGACCTTATATTCTTCAGAGTTTAGTCTGAGGTCATTAATTATTTTAGTAAGAGCATTTTTAGTGCCGTGGTCTAAAGCTTGACTTAAATTCCTCCACGATATTGTCGTCTTTAAGAAAGGAGTTCATGTGCACAGAAATGATCTTTACAAGTATATTACTAATGGAATGGAAGGTTTGATATTGGCCTTTAGCTGGTTGTCAAATTACCACCAAGGTTAGGTTTCTTTAATAAGGGTGTTACGACAGCTGTTTTGAAAGCACCTGGGAAGATGCCAGTGTAAAGAGATGTATTTACAATCTTCAGGACATGATTTTAAACACTGTCGCAGACCCAGTTAAAGCTCTGTTATTATAATACACGTGAATTTTCCTGTGGTTACAATTTTCTCGGTTGGACAATAGTGGAGAATACTATTCTACAGTTTCCAACACTCTCTGTAATATTCCTTGAAAAGTAATCACTTCTATCGAGACTTATTGCTTTGTTGTAAGTTGCCTTGGATTCTTTATAGACTGTATAATACAGTCTACAAGAATTCTATATGATATACTATTCCATTAGAAATGTAAGTTCTGCTTCAGAAGGTAACAATACTGAGGTAGAAATAAAGGAACTTACATTTGTAAGAGCAATTTTAAGAAAACCTTTTTTAAATATAGTTGATATTTTTTTAGTATTTAATTTTCTAAGGATAAGCAGCTCTGTAATTTCACTGCAGTATGCTTAAGTAGGACAAGTGATGGCTGCAGAAACTGCCTTCTGATTGGGAAAGATTTTAAACAAGTTGTCTGGGCTTCTTAGTTATTTTAGTTGAAGCTGTGGAGCATGGAGAACACATCTTGTGTTTAACCTGTTTAATGTGTTACCATGTTTAATTTTTGTTTTTTGTTAAACAATGAGCACTGAGTTCAGAGTTTTACTGAAGCACACTTCAACTATATGTTTCAACTCTACATTTTAAGTGGGAACTGGACAGAGCCACATTAATAAATTATTTATATATCACAAATAAAAGCATTAGAAAAAAGGCCTCTTTCAGATCTTCATATTGTTTTTTATTATAGGATTATTATTATTATGGCAGAGCATGTAAGTGGCATTTTAATGTTGCATCCGAAAGTGGAATTAATTGTACCTGGCGGATAGTTTAATCAGCAATCATGCATCATATTTTACAAGCTGACAATATATTTGATCTGTAAAGTCCACAAAGTATATTTTTAACACTAAGTGTATGGAGGCACTAGTGATGTACAATTTCCCTCAAAAATGTACTGGACATAAGTCTAAAGTAGCATAAAATGATGTATACCTACCTCAAAAGTCTACTTAAAAACAGTACTTGGGTAAATGTACTTACTTATGCTCCACCACTATAACTAACATTTACATAACTAGGTATTATTTTTCATCTGGTCTTTCATCTCTCTGTTACTCACGCCCCCATACACATTCAGAAGTAATGAAGTGATAGTGAACTTGAAGGCCACGATTGGACAGGAAGTTAAATATTTCTTTAGTGGCTCCTTAGGTGTGTTGTAGTTGTCTTTGTCTTGACATTGTGCATGTGTGCCTCTGTGTGTACGTGTGTCTATTTTTATGTCCAGCCTCATGCATGTTAATATTCATGTGGCAGTGGTGATGTGTCTGTGTGTGTGTGTGTGTGTGTGTGTGTGTGTGTGTGTGTGTGTGTGTGTGTTTCTCTAAACATGTCCATCATATGCAGCCCTCTGAGCATGACTTGGCTCTTCCTGATCTAATCAGACCTGTCATATCCATTCAAAAAACACATTTTTCATCCCCGGTGTGTGTGTGTCAAAGTGTGTGTCCATTCGATGTGTAGATGCCTACCCCTATTATTATGAGTTCCTATTGAGCACTTTTGCTTATTTAGTTTGAGACATATAGTTCTTACTTTGTTACAGGACTTCATGACTTGGAGCATCCTGATGTAGCGCTGGCAGACGAGTGGTAAGAGTATAACGACATTGCTGTATGTTTCCTTTCTGACAATATCATCATCAGTTATACAAGTGACATTGTGATTGGACTATATCCTAAACATACTGCCAGATTATAAATAAAACAGAGTTATGATTTCCTAGCAATACAGCAGTTTTGGGATCTGTAGGACTTTGACTAAATGTTTGTCTCTTGATAGCTTGTGGTCTACAGGACTGAAAACCAACATCTAAACAAATTACAGTAAACACTTTTCAAACTAATGCTTGTGAATTGGAAAGCATCTTTGTTTTACTTCATCTTTTATTATTGTAGATTCCTTGCAATTGAAAAGTAACTGAGAGCAAATGGGTTGTATGACCAATGTTACATACTAAATTAATTTTAATCAGTTAATGAGCCATCAGCTAAGAAATTAGTTTTGAAAGGAAACTATCTGTAGCTAGTTATTAATGATTGTTATATATTATTAAATGTATACATTAAATGTCTATTAATCCTGTGACAGGACATACTGCAACACAGACGAGCACCCAGAACATCGCTACCTGTCCCAGATAGAGGCAATCAAATTGTACCTCAGTGGCCACGAACCCCATCTACAATGTTAGTTAAACTCATCTACAGCCCACCTTCCTCAGCTGATGTTTTTTGCAGTCATTGGCCAGCTAATTAACATGTGTGTGGAAACTATACATTTTTTGCTTTGTTAGGTGACAAGGAACTGATTCAGGAGGTTCTCTTTGATGCAGTCGTAACTGCCCCGTTGGAGGCCTACTGGACCAGTCTCGTGCTCAATAAGTCTGAGTATGTCTCTCTCTTTTTTCCTGTTATTGAAGGACTCAACTCAAAATCCTAGAGTTTATTTGACAGAAAACCAAAAAATTTTAGTCCCTTGTACGAGCTTTTTTTCTGTCTTGATAATGCTGTATGATAGTGCAGAATGGCAGGTTATCTGTTTGTAATAATACACAGGAACTCTGATAAGGGGGTGGAGATAGCCTACCTGGGAACAAGAACAGGCCTTTCAAGAATTAACTTGTTTGTGGTGCCGGATGAGCTTACAAACCAGTAAGTATGCTGATTTTATGTGTGTAGTCTATTTGTATGTATACACAGATGTAAGCTATCCTAAGTTTTTGCATACGCATCATTTGTATCATCACCTCTGTTTCCTGTCTGCTTCAAGAGACTTCCTGACAGCTGAAGATAAAGAGGGGGTGTTCAACGCTGATCACTTTCCTCTGTGGTACAAGAGAGCAGCAGAACAAGTTCCTGGTACCTTTGTTTACTCGCTACCTTTCAACACAGGTTAGTTGTACATTTAATTTCTAACTGAATATACATAATTTCTCCTCACAAAGTCAAATGTTTAGAAATAAATCAGATATTACTCTGCTTTAAGGTTCTACATAGTAGCCATTACTGGTGTAATATATTAAAACTTGTATTACAAAGACTTTTTTAAGCATCCTTCATCTCCTTTTTTCCTCTTTCACCCATATTTGGTCCTTTTCTCTCACCATGCATCTCTGCCTCCCCTTCCTCTCTTATTAATTCTGGGCTATGTTCTTGTGGAAAGGACTGATTGCTGTGGGTTGAAATAAGATATGTTAGGAATAGGTTCAGCCCTTTCCATAGTGACTTGGCCAGAACACACAAATACATGCTCACAAAAAGACACACACACACACACACACATAACGGCACTTCACACATATTCAGTTTAACTATGTCTCTAAGAAATGGTTTCTCCTCCAAGGGGAGGATGTGTTCTCATCTGTCCTAAGCCTCAGGCTCTCCATTAGTGCCAGCTAATACAAGTGATCTGAAAGCCTCTTATTTACTCAGTGTACTTGCCTTGGATGCACTCTTTCTCTCAGGACTGTGGCAGTTAGCTGTAGCCATGGAATAGTACTCTGTGGTATTTGTGTTCAGTGCTGCAATCTCCCTGTGGTCAGTTCAGAGCTAATATGAGAAATTATGATACGGTTGTGATGTGAACTCTGTGTGCGTGTGCCTGTGTGTTTTGTGTTTGTATGTGCTGATCTGTGTGGCTCAGGATCAGAAAACAAGAGCGTCGTACTGGCCAGCACTGCCATTCAGCTTCTGGATGAGAGGAAATCACCCATAGCTGCGGGTAAGTGGGACCTCAAGTGCTTTCTCTCTCACACACGTACTTCTACTTTGACAGAGGCTGCAATATTCTCTTCCTTATACTGCTACGCTATGCAGACTTTGTTTTCCTGGTGTACAGTTGTCTCCCCTGACTTCTTTCCCTCTTTTTGAGTTTAAACATTCACTGTCCACATAACTGACTATGCTGCTTCTTTGTCAGTGTGCCTGCCCCTGCATGAATGTATTCTCAGAAGAAGTCCAGAGTGAAACATAGCACGGACATTTGCATCCAAGAATATGTATGCCTTGATATATTATTAGAAACTGGTTTCATAAACGCCTTTTAGTGCATTTTTTGCCACCATGCTTATTTAAGGCATATTGTGGCCTGGAGGATTTCTTTGTGGCCTGCCTCATCTCACATCCTGGTGATTCAGAAGCCCCACAATGTCACGCCCATATAATTCAACTTAGTGCAATCAGCAGGTTGATGGTATGAAGTGCAGCCCTTGTTCTGTAAGCCATCATCTTTCCCAAGAAATGAGAAAAAAGTGCGAGGTTAGGGCTAGAGACATATGGTTTTTCAGTAGTTATGATATTATTTTTTAGGAAAGTGATATGTGATCATTCGTTTTTCCACCTCTCCCATAAGGCACAAGATGACTTTCAATCATTGTTCTGTGTTTTATGTAACTAATGCCATACTTTTACCGTAGTACTGTACAGATTAGGACAACAGTTTAGTAAATAGATAATATATTGTTTGCAAAACATAAACAGGTTTTTTTCTGACAAAACAAAATGTAATTAATATAAACAAAGTTAGAGGCACTTCAATTGCAAATATTGAAATTTTTATTGCAACTTGTGATATGTCGAAATTTCCAAATGGATATATCGGGTAAAATATGCAGATAGGTATAGACGTGTGTCTGGCTGAGTGCCGAGTGAGTAAGATGCCTCCAGTTTTCTTAATATTTATCCCCATCTTTTATGCTTTTGAAAATCCTGTTTTCCCACTTTTTTGGGGATAGCTTTAGTAATCACAGAGTACAAATGTATTTAATGAGCAAGCTATTCTATTCAAATACAGTATACAGTGCTTTCTGCAGAGTATATGGAGTGTTGCAGTCCTTCCCAATTCCTAACATATGTACCAAGGACAATGCGGAGCACATCTTTACCTCTATATTAAAATCCTCTTTAGATGATTATCTATTTACGCTCCCCTCTCAACAGATTGGTGCTCACAATGCCAGCTGAGGAATCACAGAAAAATTTGTGTGCTGAAAAAAGGAAAAGTTAAGAAAGGAAAAGGAGGAGAATCCTTTGGAAATGCAGTGATAAAATAAGAGGAGAAATAAAAGGGCAGAAAAAGAGAAAATTATTTCACGGTGCCTGAATGCGTTGACGTGAAAGTAGTGCACTGTGGGTACGCTCAGCCTGGGGGAAACCACTGGAGCAGAAGGACAGAGATGGGAGAATCTGTGTGGTGCCACAGCTCGCACACACAAACACACACAAACACACACACACACACACACACACACACATACATAGTGTATGCATCAGATTTCTAGCTAAGCGGCACGCAAGCAGCCCACAGTTTACGCTAGCCCACTGTATAATTTGACCCTATAGACTAGATCTCTATTCTTTTAAGATAATATTGTTCTCTCAAATCCTGTTTAGCAGCAATCCAAAGACTAATCAGTAACAAGGATTCATGAAGTCCCCGTTGTTACAGTGGGTGCTGATGTACAGTAATGACAATCATGCTTGTCAGAGGAGAGGATGTACGTAAGGATGATTTATGTAAAAGAGTCAGATGGGAGGAGAGATGTAGGCTAGAATGCAAATTTAGTGCAGGCCGGTTAGGGCCAGTTTTTACTGCCCTGCGCTCCACTGAGCCGTAGACTTGTGAATACGCTAATACACTAACTTAACAGGACAGGCGATGACATCACACACCACGGGCCCTGAAGACATCGCTTGAGTCACAATGTTAACGTGTGTGTACATAAACTCGTGTGTTTGTGTGTCAGACTTTGTGGTCACATCCTGAGCCACGTGCAGTGAGTCTACTGCTGTAATATACGCAGAGCCACAAGTCAGGTCAGGCGTTAGGACCAAAGGCATCTGTGTACATTCATGTGCCTCCACACTGAATTAGTAAGCTAAAAATCACTTGTGATGACTAATTATCAAAAGATAGATAATATTAATAATGGATTTTTTTTTTCAATGTATAGGACAAGCTGCATTTTTTAATATAATCTACAAAATTTGCGTGAATGTCTTCTCTGTTGCATCTTATATGAAATAACAGTGAAGAAAAAAATTATATTCATCAGATATCTGATATCGCATTATATAATACAGTACTTTGGAACTCCCTTGTAATGGTAACAGTGAACTCCATCAGAAAAAAAAGAAGTTTTGGCAATATCCATTTTGGAAAAGGTCAAGTATACAAACACTGTATATACAAATTAATCTCTTCCAATTAGCAAATTATTAAAGTAACAACAAGTATAAGCCACAGTTTTCTCACTGAAATATGTGTATGTTTCACCATTTTCTCATCACGTTATTTGACGTGGTAATCATTCAACTTCATTAACCTAAAAAACAAAAGACAAAATGTCATGGTGCCAGTATCAAATTTAACTGAGAGGGGCAAAAACACCAATGCTAGGACCCATAAATTCAAGAACACTTTAAATGAGGGGTATTTCCCTGCTCTTTTTAACAAACTTGTTTTTCAATCTGTGACTTTTTGCAGTTTTATGGCTTATGGAAATTTGGCTTAGTTTCCAGAATAGAGTACTGAGTTTGATATCATAAACTGGCACAATCACAACAGTACTGTTTCCTGATATAAACAATTAGACAAGTGCACTCTACCAGTTAAATTCACTCCAAAATGGACAAAATACCCCTCCTTTTAATGATTCTCAGATTAATTGCCAGTATACATACCGTAGTCAGTTAAAATGTTTCCCTTTATTTTATATAATACATACTGAAGGACATGACTACCATTATGTAATAGGCATTAACTCACAAACAAGACTGACAACTGATCTCAAAAACCGTAGTTTTAAAAGTTGTATGTGTGGATGTGACTGTGTGCAGCAAGATGAGAATTCAGACTTATCAAACTGTAAAGTCATAAAGAAAAAACCAAAAGGCTGAGTCCAGGTTTTGTTGTTGTTTTCATTTTAGTTTGTTTCATTATTGCTTCAACGAATTGCCCATCTTCAGTTCAACTGTCAGAAAAATATCCTGTACGAAAACATGTTTTCTCCTCAAAACTATATCACGTTATTAGGCACAGACTCTTAAATTCTTTATAAATATGTGTACACAGTATACATCTACACACACGCACACACACTCAAGCACAGATGAGAAACTGACACGAACACTTTCATTCTTTTTCTCATACACTCACGTTAATGATACAAGCAACTTAGAACAGAACTCGACTGACAGCAGCTGCCTACTATGAGTTTTCAAAATGACCTCAAAATCAGACTAAAAATTATGAACAACAACCAAAAGACAACCAAATTCTGTAATCCATTTTCAAATACCAGAGCTATACTACTATACCTACAAATACACAATTATAAATATATAGCAATTTGTTCCTATCTGTGATATGCATTTCTCTGACAAAATGGAAATGATACTTTTGAATTCTTTGGCCTGCCCCTCAAACCCACATACAGTAGAAGATATTCTCATCAGTGCATAGTCAAATACCTGTGGAATTTAGCTACCCAAGTCTCAAAAATGAGGTGAACATACAGTACAAATACATAAATAATCTCACACGCTCTCTTATCTTTTCTTCATGTACAGTGGGGTCAAAAGGACTTGGACCCCACTGTACATGCACAAGGACACACTTGGCACCTAGAGACAATTAGGTTAAAGGGTTGATGCCCAGGTTTTAAGTCCAGGGTTCATGTTATCATCTCCTAGGCAATAGCATTCTCCAGTGGTTCCTTCTCATCTGCTGTGGCATGATCTGCCCCCTGCACTGCTGCCAACTCCTCGTTCTTCTTTAGCTCCCGCTGATATTTGGCCATGATAGCAGCGTAGGCACAGCCATACACTGCTGCAGCCAGCATCATCAGACACACGATTCCACACACTACGCCCGTGATGATCACTGTGGCAATAGCGTGGCGCAAGTTGACAGGCCGCTGCTTCTGCTTAGTTTCACACTCAGGCATACTCCCTCCTCCTCCTCCCCCGCCACTGAAGCCCTCCCCCATTGCCATGGGGACATGGAGTGCATGACTAGAGGGATGAGCATGGTTGCCATGGGTGTGGCCTCGCAATAGTCTCTCAGACTCCAGGTGGTGTATGTTGGCGAACAGGTAATGGTAACTTGTGGTCATGCAGGCATGAAACAGCTGGTAAGGGACTTTCTGCAGGTCTCTGTCCTTCATTTCTTCTGGCAGGGAGCAAATCACCTCATCGACCACTCCACCTTGAGATCACAGTGAGATAGTTAAATCATAAATTTTATAGTAAAAGACAGACTGAGCTGCAGGAAGGATTAGAGACTCATGCAGAGTTAGTTTTTGTGTATTAAAGGCACATTACCTGCTGTTAATCGCCCAATTCCTTTTTGGCAGCTTTCTACAGAGTAGGCCAAACATGTAATCACTATAGCTGTGCCTGAACTAACCCATTACTTGAGATATTTATTAATCTAGGGTGTAATGGCTTACTTTAATGGGCCGTATTAGAAAGCGTTACAGAATTAACAGCTCAAATAGACTATTGGATCGCTGGAGCTGAATGTATTTAGTCTGTTGTAGAAAGCGTTGAGTTAGGACTTCATCAGCTGTCCTCTGTGTGTTCTGTAAATCTCTATTATTCATCTCTCTCTATTCTTGTTGAGTATGCTCTGTCACACATTTTCTTGCTGCCTGCCCGATTAACCACTGGCTTCCTATTAAGTGCACATCCTTATATCATGGGTCCATTGTTCTGGTTTGTAATAATTAGAATTTTCAGCCTTTAAGATGAAAGCTCTGTCAGGGTGACACAGAATTGTAGGTGGGAGAGCCAACTGCAAGCGAGCATAGCTTTCACTGCACAGTGGGTATTTTGCTATCTAAGGCATGCAGGGGTTTGTCTAGCATGGAAAATAATGCAGTTAGCAATTTAAATCCTAATAACCCCCTATAGAGTCGCTGTTTCTGCTTGGTCATAGTTATAAGAACTGCTGCATAGGGTGCCTAACATCACATTATTCAGGACATTCTTACTGATGTATGGCACTTTTTTGTTACGCTTTAAAGTCAGTTAATATCAGTGAACCAAAGGCCACAATAAAGACTACTGTAAATATTGTAAATCATCACCCTACTATTATCAAGTATGGGTCTGATATGAATATAGTCACCTCCTCATACAGCACTCATCAGATGTAATTAATTGAATTCAAGCCAAAATAGCCTACCTTACTTACACATCTATACACCAATTAACTTGAGACACGCTTATTCCCCCATCTTTATTACCTGGACACACCTTCTAACATGATCTTAACTCCTCTATGTCAGTCTTTCCAAGGGCAAAATACAAAAAAGTGAATCTATTTGGGGTTGGTCAGTCTTGTTTAATCCTCCTTTTGTTGGGTAACTGGCAACTTTAATATAGAGTCCAGCCATTTCAACTCTATTAGTTTTAGGTGTTTTTTCCGTTAAAGGTTGATATTACCATAATTAAAGATTATCATAATTTAATACTGTGCCCAGCAGGAAAGGCATTTTGATGGATGAACAATGGAAATGTGGCAGACATTCCCCAGCCACTGCCTAGAGCTACTAGTGGTCTAACCTTTAAAGAGGTATGTCTCCAGCCAGAGTTTGAGGCCTATGAGCTGGCAGTCACACCTCCAGGGGTTGCCTCGTAGCGTGAGGCTGTCCAGGTGGGTCAGGGCCTCTAACAAGGAGCGGTCCAACCGTGTTAGCCGGTTGTGTGCTAGCCCCAGGTGGCTAAGGTTCCTGAAACTCTCCCCCATGGCTCCAGGTAAACCCCACAGACTGAGATGAAGGGACATGACAAAGAAATGAGATAAGATACAAAGAGATGTGGCATCAAGTTTAAAGTAGGTATGGATTGACAAAGGACAAATAACAAATTTGATCTGTTCCATTTTTGTTGCTTAACCTGTTGTGTGAGAGATCGAGGTGTGAAAGGGAGCGAATAGGTCCAAGCAACCGCTTGTCTAGCTCTCTCAGGCTGTTGTAGGCTAGGCTAAGGCGCTGTAGAGTCCTGAGACCCAGCAGAGCAGTTGGTGAAACAGATGTTATAGAGTTATTTGATAGATCGAGAACTCGGACAAGGGGTATTTCTCTGAAAGCCATCGATACCAGCCCCCTGATACGGTTATCCTGGAGATACAGTTCTTGGGTGTCTGGATGCAGTCGTCTGGGGATGTCATATAGGCCTTGACCCCGGCAGTCAACTACTTTGGTGTTGCTGTTGCAGCTACACTCCTTTGGACAGGCATGTGATAAAGACAGGAGGGATAGGAGGGCACACACAAGTACCACTGTGGAGACAGGGGGACATAATATAGAATTAGAAACAAAAGTAATGTATGCTTAGGCTATTTGCAGTACAATATGATAAAATACTACTACAGCTACTTTAAAGATTTTATTTTCAAAGTTGACTAAATATGTGATCTCTTTCAGCCATGCAGTGGGCTACTATTACATAATTGCATACATTCACAGCACAGTCTTCAACTGCCATGACCACTATCACTGAACCAGATAAATGCATTAATCACCAAAAAGAGACATTACATAAGTGATCAAATAAATACCACGAATGTTTGTCGTGTATCATTCCACTTTGCTTTTCCTAAGATTGCGCTGTTCTTCGTCCGAGAAACAAAAAAGTAAACATATTACTAGTATGCCAACTCCCACCTCCCCACCCCCTTTAGACAGTGGCCCTTGGTGACTTCACCCAAGCCTCCTAACCCCCACCTACACTCCACCCACACACAAATCCATACACAGCAGATATTGGGTGTCTGATTCCCTTTGAGATGACTTCACATGTCCATTCCTTCTGGTACATTACAGCAGTATTTATAGCATTGGCTGGACTAGCTCGAGGCTCAATGAAATGAAGTTCAGACTAGTGGCTGGGAATATAGCTAGTTCACAAGTTACACTGATTATTCATGAACAGATAGATTAGCTGAACTGTGTTTTTGTATCAGTAGCTAAAACTGCTTAAATGTTCTTAAGAGCAGTTCATCAGCCAGTTTCCCTGTTGGCAACATTTAATGTTTTCTCAAATAAGAGTTATTTAATTTCCTCACTGTATCAGGTAGCATATCCTGCTAAAATTTCCACATAATTTATCCTTTTCTGATGAGGCAGCTTCGAGTCTCACCACAACCTAATACTTATTTCCAGAATCATAACAGGAAGATTGTGCAATTTTTAACAATAATAATATAAAATAACCATTGAGGGATCTTATTATGAATGGGGGGGGGGGGTTCTAATTGTTTATACTGCTATTTAGCATTCAGCAGTTAACCAGTAGTATCATTTAGAACACACTAAATCCTTTGTCATACTGCTCCCCAATCTGTGAATAAACACTACTGTACATAATCTACTAATTAGAGTGACAGTCTTTCAGCATGTAATCATTGTCTTGTCTTTGCTTGTCTTACAGATTTCTTGCAGTGGATTATGATTTACAGGTGTAGAAATATTCAGGTGCAGGAAAACCCAGGTCTAATCTCAGGTGTTAGTTTGGTACAGTGGCTCTTGGCAGTGTTGTTGTTATTATATTATGTCACTTGCTTAAGAAAATATCAAAGAAACATCTGAACATGGTTGGGTTGAGATTTATTGCACCCTAGTGCAAAGCTTTGTGTTAATTGCATCCTCGTAAACTGTTGGACAGTGTGTGAATGCATGAATACATTCAATCACAGGTGCATTTACTCACATGTGTGCATTAACTCATGAGCAAATTCAAATACATACAACGCATACATAGAAACACATGAAGAGCAGCATCAGCTCAGTGGAGTGTCCTAACAGCAGCCCTGGAATCAAGTCAAAACAGGAGGATGTGTCTTGGCTCTTATGTGTACCTCCATACACACAGAGAAGCTTGTAATGACGTGTATACACCACCGACAGCATGTGCCACTTAAATCAGCTCAGTACCAATATTGAATCATATTTCCAAAATGAAATGTTAATGTGCTCCTATAAACATGAAAGTTTGAATGTGAAGTTGATGTGCGTTGTGTCTAACTGTTTTAATTCAGGAACTGTTATCAGAAAGCGTTTCATCATCACTCAGTTATACAACAATTTACACAACACAGTTGTCTCAACAGCTGATTGCAGCCCACCTAGCCATGCCCAAGTACAAACACACTCACTCACACATCTGCACACATGTATTCATGCTGACGTGTGGAGCTCCTACCTCTCATGTCTGCCAGTCGTCCTTGGGCTGCTTGCATGTGGTTTTCTTTTAGCTCCCTTTTTGGATTCCAGCGACTGTCACTGGTTGATGATCCATTAGCCGTCAGTAAGGTTGAGATTAGCTCATCCTGACTCTCCTCTGTGTAGGCTGATACTGTCAATAGCAGCAGCAGAAACCTGTATTGCCCTCAGGATGCCCAACACTGCCTGCACAGACATGAAACCCCATCAGAGCAGGCAAATCAGAGCACAGAGCTTACTGCCAGCCGAACTGGGAATCACTGGAGTTAGGGAGATCTGCCTCTCTCTCCTTCTCTCTCTTGCTCTGTATCTCTCTGTTGCTTTCTCACTGTCTCAACCTCTTATTCTGTCCCTTGTATTTTCTTCATGTTTTTTTGCCTGTGTTTCTGATTTCGCTTTTCTCTTGCTTTATCTTGTTTAATTTCTGCTCCTCTGTTGAATCTAATACAAGGCTCTGTCTTTCTCTTTCTCTCTCTCTCTCTCTCTCTCTCTCTCTCTCTCTCTCTCTCTCTCTCTCTCTTTTGCTCTCTGTTTTGCTTGCTTGCAATCCCTGTCCCCAGTTGTATTGGTGAGTGTGATGGTGTGTCATCTCCCAGTGGACAGCTGAGCCTCCTAAATCAAAGCACACACACACATTCACTGACTTCACTGACATTCACGTTACCTCCTATTGCTCTTGCAAGAGTTGAACGAGACAAATTTAGATCTTGATTGCAGCATGTGCAAACAAATACCCAAACACAGTGCACACAGTCAGAGGATGGCCGTTGCTGTTGCATGCTCTGAAGATATTATGCATGAGCCGTGGGCAGGGGGGCTGACAGAACACGCCCCCAGCAGAGCAACACAGAACGCACGAATGCACACATACGCATGCACACGCGCACAGCAGGATGTTAAGCGTTTCCAGTAAATTTATATCATTTTTTCCCTCTTTTTTTTTTCCATGTAAATGGATTGACTGTTAAGCTCATGTGAGCTCATCGGACGCTTCAAGGAGAAGCAAAAAAATGAACAAAGGAAGAGACAGAAAGAGATTAATGATTGAATCATTTTAAACGATTAACATGATTAAGCTTACAAGCTGACCTTGGCTTGCAGTGCCCTCCCTGGTATTTGCCCTCCTGTCCATCCATATTTATATCTTTTTATTTCTGCTTAAGGGCATGACAATTATTTTCATTCTGTCATATATAGTAAAAACTGAAGTCAATATGTGTCACCAGCTTATATTTAGTTGATTTATTGGGGAAAATATGTGAAGATATCAGCCTCGAGCAATTGATGTGCTTATGAAGATGCTTACAAAACATAAATGCATGTAATGGGGCTTGTGCTTGCATGCACACCCACACACACACTCACACACTCACACACACACAAAAACACACAAAGACACACACAGACACGCACAAACACACACACACTTGCATCAACATTCACATGCATACTTGAGTAGTCATGTACACCTACACAGGCAAATACATCCTCAAATGTGTGATGACACCTTTGTATTTGCTAAAAGCCCATATGGTTGATGTGTCCAGACAGTTGCTTGTGTTTGTCCTGCAACATCTCAAAATGTTAAGCATTAAGCTACAAAAAAGAGAGAGAGAGAAAACATGCCTCACTATTCTTCTTCTGACCAGAATATCCTGCGATGCATTTAATGCATGTGGCATTGAAGCCTTAAGGGCAAAGTACAAAGATAGTTTGTATGGTTTGGGTATGGGTATTTCTTTTATATCTCTTGGCTCATTCAAAGAGATCTTTCAGATTTGACCAATATAGGCTGAATTTTTTTTATTGTGTTTCAACTGTAAAACGATGAACAGTCTGATCATTTTTCATGTCGTTTGAATTTTTTTTTGTCTGGATTTTGCACCCTCAGTCAAGTCTTGTATTGTATCAATGAGAACACACAAGAAGGAAAGGTCAGAGGAGCTGAATTCTTGTAGACTGCTGGCATCCTTAACAACAGCCTCCTGTTCTGCTCATCCTCTGTATGTTGCCTAGCATCTTGACATGATCCGCCCCTGTGTTGAGTAGCTGGTGTGGAGCTACGCTGTTGGACAAATGCAGCACCCAATTTGCAAATCACTACATCTCTCAGACATGTGTGTTTGTTACACTCGCATCTGAGTTTACACTTGTCCTAGAGGTTTTTTTTGTATCACTGGGATGTGAATTGATACATGCACACACTTAAACAAGAGAAAAACACACATACACAATACACACTCGTGATTGCCTTTGCTGCATACAGTACATGAGCTCATGATATAACACACAATTAGATGCACCCTTTTGTTAATGGATGTATACATTTATAAAATCATTAATAGAACTATCTGTAGGCTTTAAACTGGTAGTCATCTCTCCCTGCCTGGGATTGGATTGATAGGAGATTGGTGGGGGTCGGATTTGGAGTGAATTTGATGTCTCCTCATCTTTAGACTCATAAAACCAGCTCAGGGGCATAAAGTTCTTAAATCATACCCAGGGAAATGAAATGCTCCCCCATAGTACAGAAAATTCCTAAGCATTAGCAAGGCAGATGTGGGGTTTGTCTTTGTCCTTAGCTGACATCTAGGTACCGGCCAACAATCAGCGCTCTTCTAACCTCTAGTGTCATTTTATGGAGAAAACCCTTGCGCTGCTTATATTGCTTGCTGAGCAGAAATGCATTTTACCATTAATGTCAATGGATAGCAATGGAATATCTCAATTTTCAGATGAGCTGTGTTTTCAAATCTCACATCTTCTAATTATTTGAAAGTTTCATGTTTCAGAATTCAAAGTATTTTTGCCTGACAGCTTAATTTGTCCTCCTTATCTTTTTTCCTTCTTGATCACTATTTCCTTTGTTTTTACAGCTTTTTCAGAGTAGATGAGCCTGTATCTTTTATTGGTCTAATGATCTAGCTTCTCCTTGGTTTTTTACCATGTGTGTTTCCGTTGCTGTTGCCCAGCATCTTAAATTAGACTCTCCTCCTGGGTTTTCCATGTGGGTGTAGAAATGGTGGGCTGCTGAAAGGATCTGGCAAAGCTTATGATGGGATAATCTGCACCTGTTACTCTGGGCACGAGCTAAAAGAGGCCACAGCAGAACCCCACTGCACTTAAACAATCGCACAAACATGTAGTCACACTAAAAGAAGTTCAAACCAGTAGAATATTTCTCACTCTTAATTATCCATTCCCATGTTGACATCCAGTGATGTTTCCAGTATTTTAATTTTTCAAGCCATAGCTGTAAGTGGGGCTATTTATTTTGATCCTTTCTGTATGCATATTCACTTCACTATTTAATTTAGTTTGTTTGTGCAGATGTGGGACATCCAGTTTGGAAATCAAATGTGTGTTTGGCAACTTGTAGTCCAGTTTGATTTGTTCAGTCAAAATATTCTGTTTTACCTACACAAAGCCTCTATGATAAATTCCATAACATTCTCTGCTATTACCTTTTTTTTGTTACTGTCTGTTTGTATACATGGCCTGATGCACTAGTGCCCTTTTCTTTTTGTGGCTTTTTGGATGTATGTATGTCTGTATGCGCAGTCTTTTTCATGAATCTTCTGTAGGCTTTTATTTATGAAGTGTGTGGTCTGCTCCTTGAATACATACACACACACATATACATAAATGGTTTTCTATCTGTTGTCACTGTGCATTTCGATGGAGCTCTAATTTTTGCTCCTGGAAATACTTACACACTCCCAAAGCAAGGCAAACCCCCACAGAGGGAAAGCTAGGGTCCTCTGAGCCTTAGTAGCAGGGGGTAGGGGGAGGGGAGGAGGAGGAGGAGAGAAGGGAAGTTAAAGCCTGTGGTGAATGTGTCAATCTTTCCTCAGCCAACTGTGAAAAAGTTGACATATTTAATGTCAGTGACTGCTTTTTTCCAGGCAAGGAATTCTGGTCAGATCTATGCGTTTAGGGACCCGCTGGGATGAGGCTTATGGAAGTGAGAGCAGCTCTGTATACCAACTCTGCGTGTTGGGATAACAACAGGGAGTCAGAATGAGGAATGGGATGGATTTCATGTGGGCACAGAGGGAGAGGTCTGTGCAGATGTGTGCAGATAGTACAGTATTAAATACATATACTTACAGAGACGCACACACACACACACACACACACACACACACACGTTTAGCCTTCCAGAAAACTAAGCTGACGCATGTATGATGCAGGGTGTAACAGCCTCTATGACCCATTTTTTTTCCAGCAGGGGTTTGCTTTTCACTCAGTTGCGGTTAATAAAATGACTTCTGTTGTTGTAAAGATCATAGTGCTCTTGCACTTCGACACACATTGTCCCATTGATACGCCTCAGTGAATTTGTTGCCTCTCTTTCAGCTGTGGGCATCCAGATGAAGCTGGAGTTCTTTCAGAAGAAATTCTGGACAGCCAGCAGACAGGTAAACATGCAGAAACACACATCGTGAATATAATACAAACACACTTATAAATCTAAGATAATCTATTGCAACTAAGCCAATTACACTGCCTAACCAAAGTAGTTTGAAAATGCATACCTATTTAACACAAAGGTGAGTGAAGTCAAAAACACTAATCACTTTGCTCTTACCCCTAGCTGCTTAGTTATGAATGTGAAGCACATATATTTGCTTTTTCATAATGAATCCTTTGTTTAATACTATTTTGAAAACGACCCATGAAACTTGGTAGAAGTTTTAACACATAAAGGTCTTAGGCCTGTTACATTCCATTTGTTTATTTAGACATTATTTTAGAAGACAGTGAAGGTTTTCAACTGACAGAACGGATCTATGTTCAGGACCAAACAGCCTAAATATTCGGTGTGACATCCAGAAACAATATGCAGATATCTTGGTTTTTTTTACATTACAGTGTGCAGCATTAGATGGGAAATGCTCCATAAGCTGTGATGATGAGGTCGGTCACCCTACCTTTTCTTAACTAATCTTCCATAATTCTGTCACCGTTGCTTTTCTCGACTGCTTTAACACATACCCCCCCTCCATTTAACAGAATATAAACTGCTACCTCATTGACAACAATGGCTTCATTCTAGTAGCAGAGGACTATACTCTGGTAAGACATGCACACACACATAGAAAGATACCAGATAACTCAAGGTCAATGAAAAGTTTTGTATAATGGTCTGTTCTAAAGTAAGTAAAGTTAGAGTAAACACATGCATTTTTGTTAATTAAATTTAAGAGGAGCTATTAAATCATTAGTTAGATCTCATATCAGCAACATCAGCTACTTTATAGAAACAACTGTTTTGTGCCAGATTGTGAGTCAACTGTGAGTTTTAGGTTCCAGCATTTATATGAAGTCTGGGTTATTTACATGAGAATATACTTGTATGTACATGAGTGATTAGTTTGACTACCTTTGTATGACAGTGGTCAGAGGGTATGTGCTGTTTTCCGATTTTCATTCAAGTCAGTAATTAGAAGTAGAAGTGTACATGCACCTCTACATGCAATATGCATGTTTAATCCTTAGATTAATTTTTTTGTTTTCTAATAATTTTTCTGTATCTCGTGCATAATATTGTTGTTAAGACTGCTCTAAAGGAGACACGGTGCTGCCCTCACATATAACCTCTGTTTAGCTGTCACCAGACATGCTGTCACTCCGGTTTTTGCTCATCTAGAAGCCAGTCCGCTGGCTGTCACTGCCCTTCCCTTCCGCTGCATGTTCTTTTCCTGTGTCTCTCACTTGCCAGCTCCTAGACTTTATTTGATCTTAATTTGGAGGTGATGGAACATGCTTGTCATGTTCTTTTATCTCGTAGTTGTTACGTGTGTGTGCCATGTCATCAGGTTATTTGTGTGTATTTGAAATATGAGCTCCTGGAGACGGGCTTTGCAAAGTTTAGTGTGTGGGATACTTTATTCTTAGCTCTGTTCTTATGCATTTCTGTATTTTCGTTTGTTTCTCATTGAATTTTCTCTTTGGCAAGGGCCACTTGGTCATTTTTGCATGCTTTGGGATCGAGTAATCAAAGCACTCCTATATGAATGCTCCTAACTGTGCATTTTTCAATTTTTGTACCTGCAAGTGCTTCCAGCCATACAAACACCATTAGTTTTAAAGTTTGTTACATTTTATAATGATGTGTTTTAGTAAAGAAAACCTCTTCTCTTTCAGACGGGGAAATTTTTCGGAGAAGCAGAGGGAGCTGTAATGAGTAAGCTCCTGCAGATGGGCTCCTTCAAGAGGTAAGGATTTCAAAACGCAAGTCTGTGTGTATTGGTGTGTGAGTGTGTACTTCATCGTGCCAGCACAAATGGATGGATGAGTGTGTGTTTGTGAGTGTGTAAATGTATGTGCATAATATCAGGCAGGCCACGGAATGAGAGCACGTCTCCCCTGTCTCCCGTTTACTTGGCCAATCGTGTTGAGCTATTCAGTGCTGAACTATGACCCCCCCCCCCCCCCCGCTCAGTAGAGTTCTCCGTTCGGGGATTATAGCAAATCTTTTCCTGAAATGAAGGAATTAGAAGAAAATTCGAGTCACACATACACAGACACACAAATGTAGACACATTCACACATATACTGCTTGTCTCCTGGAAAACGTCAAGAGCAGTGGGTGGCGACACTCTGCAATTAATTTGGAAATTTAACCCAAGAGGATACCTTACCCAGAATTGCAGAGTAGATATACAGAGAAGCAGGCACTGACAGACACATACTGTAGTTTGACCATGGAGTCAAAATGGGATGGTCTAACATTTGTGGAATGTTAACTTAACTTAGTTGCACGGTTAAGTGTAAATTTAGATTGCACAGAAGCTTACAACCACATTTCCAACACTGCAGCAGGACTGTACTCTGCATTCAGATTTGTCTTTGGCACGTAGGTGAGGAGATTTTTGCCATGATGTCTTGGTATATAAAAATCATGGGTAACAAATCATTGCAGAAGATAACCGCGCCCATTCATCATAGGGCTGAACCTCAAAAAGCTGACAGCCAATGCTTTAGGAGTCCCACTCATAAAAACAACGGGGCCTGAAAGAGCTTTCACACAATCTTTATTGTCAGATTATGAGGGATTGTTTATAATTGAGGATGCCATATGACAGATGAATAATACGGTCTCGTGTTGGTGAAGTATTAGCAAGATGACTAATATAGCTTAAAGATTTTAACACTAATGAATCTAATATGATCTGTCTTAACCCAATACCATCTGTGGAGAATTAATATGGCATTAAAGCACAGTTTTTGCCTTGATTAAAAAAAACAGTAAAGAAATTTTATAGTGCAACACTTATAGTTTTTTAAAGTGCAAGATTTATATGTAGTTTGCTAAAGTTGGCATCTTGAATTTATCTGTCAGCATTAAGACTGTAGATGAAAACAAATGTGGGAAAATTCTTTTCGCTTCCTTTGGATTATCAATCTTTTCAAACAAGCAAAGAAATCAGTACGCATGCTGAATGTGATATTATGCACCCATGCAAACTAAATGAAGGGCTTGCTCACACACCCATGCAAAAGACACGCTGATAGTCATATACAAATATTACACTAGTCCAAGTTTTCTGCTAACATCATTATGTGGCCTGGCTTAGCACTAATTGGTTCCTGGCTGTGTGTTGGAGCTGTGTGTCACCAGTACTGTGACTGAGGTTTGACCATCGCCCAGGGCTGCGGATAGACTGGGCCCACTCAGACATCTCTCACATGCTCACGCACACGTTCACACACAAAGTATTGTCAAGTATATGGGAAGCTGTCTACAGGCTATGAGAATGAGTGTCCTCTGTGTGTGTGTGTGTGTGTGTGTGTGTGTGTGTGTGTGTGTGTGTGTGTGTGTGTGTGTGTGTGTGTGTGTGTGTGTGTGTGTGTGTTACGAACCCCTTCAATAACCTCACCCAGACAGACCTGGACCTCACACCCTCAGGGTTTGCTAAGCCCTTAAATCCTCTGATATCCTCCTAATATCCCCAAATCATCTACACACACACACACACACACACACCTTCCTACATCACTTTGAGGAACCTCTCGGGAAGCTCTCAGCTTTCAGTTGCTTTCCTTTTTCCCATTCCTGCCACATCCACCCAATATATTATCCGTAGGTAAAGCGTCAGTTATAGCAGAGGTGGGATCTTTTCTTCTTCCACACCGCAGTCCAAATGGCCCTGCAGGCATGTAATAGTAGAGGGAATGTGTGAATCAAGACTTATATCACCTCATCCTGGCTATATCGCCCTTACAAAGGCATCATTATGAAAAGTCTAATCTCAAAACATTCCATCTTCCTCACTTTTTCTCTGTTTTTGATGTCTCTGTCTCACTCTTTGTCCTCCCTTTTCTGCCTTTAACCACACAGGGTGACCCTGTATGACTACCAGGCTCTTTGCTGGGTCTATTCAGAGAGCAGTGATAGTGGACACACACTGTTGGATGTGAGTAATGATTTCTTTTTCAAAATGCTCAACCTCCTTGTTTTAACTCCATGTGATGTAAAGTGGGAACAATGTATTATGTGTTTTTAGTGTCTGATTCATTTTTTTGCGTCTGTTTTTTTTCCAGCCTTACTTTGCTTTCTTCTCAGCCGTGAAGTGGATCTTGACTGAACTTGTCATGTAAGATTTCTGTGTATGTGAGAGTGTCTATGCAGTAGCATAGCAAGCTGCATACATGTGTTTTTATGTCTCTGCCCTGGTGACAGCCACGGCCAGAGGCATCATGTTTGTAGGTTGTCTGTCTGTCTGTCTGTCCCAGACTCATGAACGCAATATTTTGGGAATGTCTTCAAATTTGGCAAAAACATTGATTTGGGTCACTGTGACCTCACATAACACATTTCTGGCCATAACTTAAGATTTGTAAGCTAAAAATGACAAAATTTAACACAAATTCGTTGACATTTTATATCAAAAAAGGTCAAAGGTCAGCTTAACTGTGACATAGTGTTTTGCAAAAACACTTTTCTGGCCATTATTCAATGCAATAACTAGGGAATCTTGTGTTCCCACCATGAAGCTGTGTTGATTGCACAGATTTTCTTTTCTGTTGGGTTGAAGATTTGTGTAAAGATAGTTTATTAGTGAACACTATATGTTTCTCAAATTATTCACTGGAATCATACATGTCAGTAAGGTTATAACTTCCAAAAAATACAATTAATACCTTTCATTAAATTCCTTTAAAGTCTTCGTTACATATATTATATAAGTTTGGACAGACAAACCTGGGTGGTCTGTTTTTACCATCTTGTATCATGGGAGGATTGAGTTGTCATTTGCAATTTTACTGTCTTTCGCAGCACAGACAATTTTTTTGTCTTTGAAATATTTGTGTTTTTTTTTTTTTTAACTAAAAGTTAAAACTTTATAAATACCCATCTCATTAAATACATGTAATACAAAAGTAATACATGTAATAGAAGTTACAAAAAACAAAGAACATACACCATAGGTGATCTGTATACTATCCTTTAAATAGTGGCACCTTGACATCAGTTGAGCACATATGAAATTTGCATAGAGGCATGTTACCTTAAGCATATATAGTGATTTTAAAAATTTGCCATTATAATGTAAGTATATGTATTGCATTAATATACCCTTAATTAGAAAATGCCAAAGTATTATCCTCTTTACAGTTATTTTTATTTTGTTTTTATTAGACCTGATGTCAAGTCCAGCCTCATATTGGGAGGATCATTTTCAATAAATGTATATGGTTAGCACTGAAATGAGAAAGTATAACCATCTGTAAAGATAAATGATTAATTATGAGATTAACAAAACAAAACCTGTTTTAAAAGCTACTGCTCTGACAAGGTTTTACAAGACTGGTGTTTTACAAGATTGAAGATAATTTCCCACATTACTCAAATGAAAAGAGTCAAATTGAGCAATAAACTGCATGGTCTGGCAGGCACACCAATAAAACTTCTCAGTAGGTGTTTTATGCTTGTTTTTTGAAAACATTTTTTCTCATGATGAAATATTTAGAGGAACCAAAGAAGCTTATAAACATGATGAAATTTCAACTAAATTTCAACTAGGATATCAGGAAATGAGCAAAGATTTATATCTGTGCCATGGTGGATTTTAAAGCCAAATTAGTTATCATTTGTAACAATGAAAAATGTTTCTCCTCTGCAGAAACTTTAATTGTGTTGGTAAAACATAGTTGTAGTACAGTACTAGAATATATATTATATAACCATGTTTTGGAGTGTAATGTTATGGTCACCGTCTTCTTCATATTTAGATTCCTGGTCGAGTTCAACTTGTACAGCTGGTGGTACTCTGACCTCACAGCTAAAGGTAAGAGAAGACTCTTCTAGGATATGCTGGCTCTCTCATTCTCTCTCTCTCTCTCCCTCCCTCTCCACCTCTGTCTACAGTACTGTCATACACAATATATATATAAATGTACACAGCTTATATCATACATATTTTATTTTGAATGTATGCTGTAGTTGAAAAAAGGTAAAAGTGGATATATAAAATGCATAAATTACAAAATAATTTGACAAAATTATTAAATAGCAAATTAACAAATTATTATCACCAATACTTCTGATCAATATTCATGATGATGTCATCTAGAAAAATAATCAGAATTATCATTTTCACTTTACTTTTGTGTAATTAGTATAAACTATACTACTAACTATAGCAAATAGGTAAATTAATACACCTGTGTATATTTTTAAAAAATCACAAATACATTTATTCACAACTAAAAAATTGATGAACACTATTATTCTCACTTTTTCACTTTTCTCACAAATTAAAAGGTCTTAAATAATTTGATAATGATGGTCACATGGTTTCATTGATTTTTTTTAGTTTTGAAATTTACTTTAAGAAATGAAATGGTAGAAGAAATGGTACAAAATCTTTTTATTTTCTTTAAAAGATCAAAAACAATTGTTTCCATAGCTAGAAATGACTGATATTCTAGGTTATCAAACAGAAAAATATGAAAAGGAAATAAAAGATTAAAGAATAACAAAAAGATGAGAAAACATTTCTATAATTATCTAAAACTTTAAAGTTATACTGCATACATTGAATTTGGACAGAGGCAGGAATTCTTATAGATCTCATGGTTCCCAAATAATGAATAAATAATCAGGATAGATTAAGTTTAATTTGAATCCTTTTCTACTTTACACATACAATAAACCATCCTAAGGCTTCTTCTAAAACTAATTTCTCTCAGTTTCTGAAAAATTAAAAATATAATTTTGTATTTTGTATTTTTCCATACTTGTTTTACTCCCTCTCACAAAAGAGAGACGGGAATTTAACACTGGCTGAAGAAAACACTCAATTGCTTTTCAATTTTCCTGCAATGAAAACAGACAGTACTTTTAAATATTGTAATTTGTATTTTTGATAGAACAATCCAAAGATTAAAGCATATGCTTACCAAAATAGGTAATTCCGGTTTTGGCTGGTTTTTATGCTTACGTTTGAGTTCGCATGGAACAAAGTTCATTGCGTACAGAATAAACAACCAATGTCCTCAGCACTGACCTTCTGTCTCCATCTTAGCCATCTCCCCTCCATTTCCTCTTGGTCTGAGTCAGTGTGACCACTGGAAAAACAGAATAAAGAGGCGCAATCCAAAACCTAAAAGTAAAAATGGCAGAACATGAGATTACCTCAAGTGACCTCAGTGTGAGAGAGAGTGTGTGTGTGTGCGCATGTCTGTCTGCACACATTAGTATTTGTTTGTGTGTCCAGAGGGGTTATACTTGATGGTTTTATGATCTGTAAGGATGTGTGTCATATTGGTAGCAGTGGGAAGCAATATCCGCTTTGTAACAGGAGAAAAAAGGCTTCTCTCTCTTTTCCTTACTCAGTCTATCTCTCTTTCAATCCTTCCCTGGTTTTATGTCTTTCCTTTCTTCCTTGAACACATGAATATTCTCATGTGGTTGCTGCCAAGCTACAAATGCTGTGATGCCTAATGCTTTATGGAGGGTTGAATAGTGTTTGCCTGTCTGAAATTAGAGCCTCACTAAGCAGCATCATGCTGCAGTATTAATTCTAGTTAGATCTAATATGAAAATATTTCATATGTGAATGTGAGAGATGAGAGAGAGAGAAAACCACAAAAAAGTCTATAAAGTGCTTTCTTTGCACACTCTTATCCTAAATGAAGTGAAGCTGGGTGTAGCTGCTTGCCAAGCAGTCGGGACAATTTCACAGCTGGCTAGCCTCAGGTCTTAGCAGCACTTTCTATATCTTTTTACAATAGAGACACAGGCCTGTGACACACAGCTGAAACACCCCAACTTAGCAGCCCGTAACCCAATCTACAAAGCCTCTCAAGCTGAACTAATCCCAGACGTTTATACATGTAGGCTGTGTTTCTCATATTCATATAGTTAATGTACGACTGCACATATTTTTTCATGCAATGCTGCTGCATTGCCAGCCAGTAATTAAACCACTCCATTCAAGTTATACACGTAATCCACCATCTTTAGAAAACTTTGTGTGAAGTAAAAACATTGTGTAGAGGACACTGGTAAAACTGAGCTTAAACAATAAACCACAATTATTTAAATGTTTATGTTTAATATGCAAATTTGGCTTCTATTAACCCCTGCTTTAAAAATATTAACACAAATAGAAAACTATGACTTTTTGCCTCCCGGTGCTTTCCATCCTGTAGCAATTTTTCAAACCTCTGGGTGGCAGGAGAGTTCAAACAATGTTGCAAGAATAGTTGGCCTAGATTTACACTGGAAATATCTCTAACAGGATAAAAGGCAGCTTTGGTACAGAAATGCTGCTTTCTTTCAAACTTGTATGTTTGTAAGGATGTGGTGTGTTTAACTGTAAGCCTGCAATATATTTGCATAACTATTTTAAATATATATTTGACTATATAAATGGCTGTTCTATGACTTTCCCACCAAAACTGACTAATTTTTTTCTTTTCTCTTTCATTGCTTCTTTCTTTCCATCTTTCTCTTTCTGTCATTCATTTTTGTTTCTACCTCTCTTTCTTTCCTTTCTTCCTCACTCACCCCCTTGCCGCCCTTCCTTTCTCCCCTCAGCGCAGAGGATAGGTCGGACCATGCAGGTACCATGTGACACAGAGTACCCGGCCTTTGTCTCTGAGAGAACCATCAAAGAAAACACGGGCAACATGGACTGTGACGGCTGCATCAAGTATGAGACACACAAACAGAAACACATGATCATAAATCAACAGCAAAGTCACATCAACAATTAAATACCTGTCTGTTGCAATTGTTGATTTTAATCTAATCTGGCCACTGTGTTCCATATAACAAACTAACAATGAAAAATGAATTATCCTCTTAACTCTCATCTTTGCAAAGTATTTTTATCTCTATAATCCCCGATAATGAGAAACGCATTTAAATCATTTGTTGTTTTTATCCAGTTTTATCCAGGCAATCCATCAGAGATGTACATGCAGACACACAGACACTAACTCTCCCCAACGGCAGTTTGAAATACGAGGAATTTAGAGATGAGGGAGAGAGGTGGAAAAAAGGCTTCCTTTAAAAATGGGAAAATGAGTGTGGTCCCCATTAACAATTAGGGCTTTTCTGTCAGGCAATTGTGGGGTGTTCTCTAGATCCCTCCAATGGACCAATCATTGCTCCCAGCTGTGGAACTACCAGGGCAGCTCAGAACTGTGTGTATGCGTGTGTGTGTGTGTGTGTGTGTGTGTGTGTGTGTGTGTGTGTGTGTGTGTGTGTGTGTGTGTATGTGAACGTGTGTGCGCGCGCGCGCCGGTACAGCCCCGCAAGGTCAGCACGGTAACCACTGCTCTGGGTGCTAGGAGTAAAATGAGGTTTGGTTGAAGCAGTCAGACCCCAAAAACACATAACTGTACACACACACAGTCACTCACCCCAACCCACATGTACACGCACGACACAAATACGCTTTAGAGAAGAATGGCCTTATCTCCAATGATGACACCAGAAGCGGGATTAGTGGACAGAGCTTTGTGCTCTGTCACCTTCAAATAAATCTTTTTTAAAGCACAATGAATTTGACAAAGTAAAATGCAGTTTTTTATATGGGTTATAAGGAACTTTATAGCTCATATTAGTAATAGAGGATATTGGTGATAAACAGCTGTTTCGCGTTACAGGCTAAACTGAGGCATTCTCTCATATTTTCATAGGGACACGTGTGTGTACTTTATGCTCTAGGAAATATACCCTAAGCTTTCACCCATTAAAGCTCTCTTTACTGTACTGTTTGACTGTGTGTGTGCATGTGTGTGTGTTATGTGACTATTTGTATTTTCCCAGTACTTCCTATTGGGTGAAACAGGGTGATAAAGCAAAAGAAACATCGGGATCTTGTGAATGATATAATAGTTTTAAATGCCCCTCTAGTATTTTTTAACCTCCGTTAATGCATTGCCAGCTCCTCTAGACTGGAACATGAGATTTAGGACCAAGAGTGTGTCATGTCTCTAACAAGGAAAGGTCTTCAAGGGGACTATTAAGGACAATTCTCATGGCCATATATCCCTCACTCAACAGGCTCTTTTTTGTTTCTCTCAACCATCCCAGATGATACATGTTCTGAAAGTGAGCGGTTCAACATTGCAGCAGACTACAGACTCAGCCCTACAGATGGACATGTAGATGTGGTTTCATCTGTTAGAGATTCTTGAATTACATCTGTCTCTTTTTTTCAGGGTAATACTAATAATCATTGTCTTGCTGAGATAATTGTGTATATCATGAAGCTTTTATTAATATCATGTTTTAAGGCAGGTTTTGTTTCTTAAACACAAGTTTTTAATAGATTTTAATGCTATAGTTGCAAAAGAGATGTGCTTTTTAGAATAGACAGTAATTGACATCAAAAAACAGAATTGGTGCAGCAATCTTTATGGAACCAGCACTTCTAATTTTTAAAGGTACCTTTTCTGTTACATTTTGATATTGATATAAAGTGTTGAGTTTTACTTATAAAATTACTTTACTTATAAAACTTATAAACTTTACTTATAAAATTAGCTTGTCATTTTTACATTTTAAATTTGGTTATTTTAATGTTGGTAATTTTTAAATTTAACTTATCGAAAATAATCCCCTTTTGACATTTTTTTTGGTGATAGGTATCATATGATTTTTCTAATGAGTCATGTCACTTGGCCAGGATATTTTGTTATAAGCTGTTATATGGATCTGCACCAATTACAGCTGGAGGTAAAAATTTCTCTAGTAGAAAAAAATGTATAAACATTATCTAAAATAGAGAGAGAAAGATAAATATATATATATACACATACACATATATGATTGTATGTATGTATATATGCTGGAATGCTGGAATCATTGCACCCATTATCCCCAAAAGAAATAGGAGAAATGGAAATAAAATGACAGCATTGCAATTTCAACTAACTGAATTAGTAATTGTTAAATTACACACAGTAATTACTGGTCACATTTCTGAATTGTGATGACAGATATTTCTAAAAACCATACAGTGCATGCAGTTATGGTCACGGTTAAGTTATAAAATGATTAAATCACTGGAAAAATTTGAACATTCTCGAAAGGACACACAAAAATATTGTTTTTAGCCAAAAAACTGAGCACAGACACAATTTTCTATTGAACATGATCAAAAACTTTGCTACTATTCAGTATTAGAAGCAAAGTATGCAAACTTGAAAATGTACTATGAATTACTTCATTGGGAAGATTAAGCATTTTACCTCATGATCAAAAATTGCTGATAAGCAATGCTATTTTTTTCAGGTTCAGCTACAGATTGTTTGGTATGTTTTGTAAGAACTTTTAGAAGAAGACATTCTCTCACCATGTTATTCGGTGTCTTTCTCTTACTACAGTACATTAGCTTTGTACATTCATCTAACTCTTGATATCTTCCTCTTTTACTGGCTTATCTTTCTTGCTCTCTGTCTCTCTGTCACTCAAGGGTTGTCTGCCTCTTTGTCATTCTGTCTTTTCTCAGAGAAAAATATTGGATGTCTTTGTTATCCGTTTCTCTGTTCACCAAAATCACTAGAAGCCACAACACCAGGAGGCCATGTCAAGAACACATTTATCTGTGTATTCCGTCTGTGTGTTCGTTAGTGGGAGTATGCATTGATGTCTGTCTCTGTGAATCTGTGCATATCATATACATCCTTGTGTGTGTGGAAGTGTGTGCATGTGTGTGTGTGTGTGTGAGAGAGAGTGTGTATGAGTGTGTGTTTGCATTCATATGGGGTGTAGTGCTCCCTTTCCCAGCACTGGGTATGTTCAAGGCCAGCAGCTGTGCTGTCAGGATGTGTTTAAGTCTTTTCTCCAAGAACACTTGCTCTGCTTTCTATCAGCAGGCTGAGCCGGGGCTGCCCAGCGCTGTGCAGGGGTGAGCACGGATTATTAAACATCAGCTGATCCTAATTCACCCTGATTACAACTGGCTTGGCCTATTTGCGGGGCTGGTTTAGTTGGGTTGGGTTGGTCACGGTGGGATAACTGTATTAAAATGCGGTGGATTGGTGCTACTCAGGGATTGGGGGCTGTTTGTGGTCAGATTAAATTGATCATGATATTGAATTAGAAAAAATGGAGATATTCCTGTAGATATTGGGTTTGTTTTGATCCATCATGTCTCTTTCTCTTTATCTTAGTCCCTGTCCTCCCTCACAAGAGTTGAGAAAGCTTATATGCGCATATTTTTGCATCTGTGTGTGTTCACTCAGTCACACGTGCACGTTCTCATATGTGTCTGATAAATACCTCACAGTGAACTTGATAAATCACCCAGCTGTGGCAGAAGAGAGGGGGGGGAGCAAGAGATAAAGAAAGAAAGGGTGACAGAAAGAAGAGATCAGCTTTATGACCTCTCTTCTTCATAAAGCTTATCCACGGTCATAAATCACTGACCAGGAGGCCGAGACGAGGCCTGATCTTTCAGGCCAGTAAAACACAGTCATGGGAAGCTATGAGCACAGAAGTGTGGTTCCCATTTGTCTCCCTTTGGAGTGTTTTATATTCGGCAACACTTCATTGGTGCTTGCCTTGGATAGGATATAACAAAGACAAAAGATGTAAAGAAGGTGAAAAAGATGGAGGAATGGAGTGAGTTAGAGAAGTGTGTGTGCTGTATGTGTGTCTATTTGTTTGAGTCTGTCTGGGTCTCTCTATGTTTATTGACAGCTGGTGGTGAGACAAGTCATCTTGACGTGCATCCAGTGGAGTCTCTTTAGTCTATCTCCCCTCTGCCAGGGGAGAATGTGAACACTCATAACACAAATCCTCCGACACACATGAAAATTTATATCGTAGTCATGCGCTTTATGCGCCTTGTCTCCTTGCCAATCCAACTCTCCGCCTCCCTTACTCCCTCTCCCCTCTTCCTTCCTCATTTCTTTGTTTCTGCTTGTCTTTGCTGTGACTGGCAGGTCCTTCGTGATCCAGCAGATCCCCAGCAGTAATCTCTTCATGGTGGTGGTGGACAACAAATGTGACTGCAGCATGTTTGAGCCAATCACCATGGACCCTATCGAAATCATGTATATCCTTCACTGGCCAAAGACTTGAGAGTGGGGGGGGGTAGCACAGAACAACAGAAAATTCTGGTCTGGTTTGTATCCTGAATGGATATAACTGGGGATCCTGTTAACCAGGAAAACCCATAGTACAACCTTGATTAAAATATTCAAAAATCAATTAAAAAAAATCAGAAGCTCGAATTTCAAAGGGATGTGTCACTTTGGACTAAACATTCAGAGTGGCTTCTCCACCCAGGTTATGCTGTGGGAGAATGAATGAACAAATGAATAATTAAATACATGGATGGATGGTTCTTGAAGGCGATCTAAAATGTGTTATACAGCCAACCCGTTGCAACCTTCCCAGATAGAACTTTTCTACCCACTGAGAAAAATAACAATATTACCTCATTATGTTTTTTTTCATTGGAACTGTCTATTTTCTTTCAGCTCATGAATGCCAGGGTCAGATTCATTGTAGCCAGTTTGTATCCATTGATGTAACACTGGTGGGAATAATGTAGAACATTTTCATTTGTGGGGAAGCTTTGGGGAGTTTATTTGCCCTCTAGCCCTTTGGTCAATGAGAGAAATGGGAGCATTGTGTGGGGCTAGATCTGAAGCTTCCACCACAAGTCGGCCTCACATTGTGTGTGTGTATGTTACTCAACAGCCCACACTGTGATTGGATACTGATCAATAGCAGACATAACTCAGAGTGGATTCAGGCTGAAGGAACTTAGCTCATCACCACATACCCAAGCTGGTTTCTCCTACAATGAAATTTTATGCAATACAGTCACACTGTACTTAATGTCCACCACTGTTTATTTTTTATTTTATGAAGCATTACTGTAGCAGTTACTGTAGCTTTCCTGTTGCTATGCAACAAAAGAAAACTCATCAAACGTTGCTCAAAATGGGCTCGTTTTTGCTCATCATGCTGTGCGAAAAATATCCTTGCCTCCAGAAGAACATCTTTCCATGGTGCTCTCAAAAAACATGCATTCCTTTCCATTATAAACAAGAAATACACTCCAGCAGGAAAACACCCTGCAGAGGGTACACATCGTCTGTTATTGCCTTAATGTCAGCTGCACATAATGAATCTCTTAAATGTGAGAGATTGAAGATGCAAAAGGACAGGAGGCGCCCAGATACCTGTCACCCTTTTCACCCTGAGGTATTCGCACCACACACACACACGCACACACACGCACACACACTGCCTTTGATTTTTATGAAATTTTACATATCTGCCTAAAATGCCTTTATCTGTCTCTAGGAGAACTCAATGGAGTGTGGAGGAGCTGCGGGTCTCAACCCGTCTCTTGCAGCAACACTGCTCTGTGTCCTCTTAGCACTGTTCCCTAGGTGACCAGAGCTAGCCATGCCTCTCCATCCAACACTTGACTTGGATCGGGTTGGTTCAGCATACAATAGAATCCCAATGATGAAAAGAAAAAAACATTCCTGCTGGCCCTTATAGAGTTTTGCCCAATTTCAACCCACCACCTACAAAGCCTCTAGCCCAGAGGTATATCCCTACAAGACACTCATTTGAAAGGATTGAATATGGATAGCTATTACAGCTGCTAAGTAGTGATCATTAAGGTGCTTTAGAAGTATCACATGAGCTGCATGGAGAGGTTTTTCGGGAGATACAAAGTTTAAACATAGTAGTAATTCTACCAATGCACTCAATAGCTTAAAAACTGCACAAGTGGTCAAGTAAAACCCACTGACACTCACCACTATGTTCAGTCCTTTCGGGTAGCAACTAAGGGCTGGGTTCTGTAGCTGGGCTTTGAACTGGGCATTAGAGCCACATAACCCCAATGTGGAGAAAGACAGGTGCACCTTTCCTTGGCCAACTCTGACTTTTCAAGGACTATAATTTACAGAAGATAAAAATATTATACTGAAGATGATTATATGTGGCTGGGGTTCTAATGAGATGTTTGTCTAATATTTTTTTTTTCCATGTTGAGAAAAAAAGTTGTGAGATTTCTATGTATATATATATATATATATATATATACACACACACACACAAAGTAAGAGTTTTATTTATGATTTGCAAGTGGTACCCATAAACTGTGACTATGAGAATTTGAGTCCTCTGACGTGAGTGGTTATTAATATTTGAGCTTTGCCTTATTGAATGATATTGGTCCTGTTTGTGTACTTTTTAAATAAAACGATATTTAAAATTTATGCTGTAGTTGAAAGTCTCTGTGACAATGCAGTCCCTGAATAGAACAATGGACTTAATATGAAGGATCATTAGAAGGAACTTGTTCTACTGTTGTTGGCAGATTTAACTTAATCATACAGTATCTGCTTAAATTTTTAGGGAACTGTTTGGCTGCATTTTGGAAGCCAAACATGAGATGTGAGGTATGGCAGGCTTGTGTGTGTGAGTGTGTGTGTGTGCGTCCGCGCGCATGTATTTGTGCGTTTGCATCTGGTGTTTTGCTCTTCTGTCATTCATGTATGCCTCTACCCCTGAGGCTTATCCCCCATACAAAGAGAGACAATAAAGACCATGACACTGGAATTGAAAGCCAACCACAACATACATCTGTATTTGTTTAGGAAATAGACACAAATACTCAAATTTTCTGACATGCGCACATAGAAGCGAGAACAGGATTACTGTGCTGTGCCAGGCCAACTCTAACATGTTTGTGTTTGCATACATAGGAGCACAGTAAATAAAAAACAACAAAAGTTCTCTGCCAGTGCCAGAGAGAGGCCAGTCTGTTGTGGGTCTCCATGTCAACACGAAGGTCCCTGTGGTCAACAATGGGACATGCTTCGTCTCCATCTCATTCCCCACCTCTCAGCTCACCAGTTCTACTAACCCCCCACTTCCTCCTCCACTGACAAGGTAATTCTCACCATCCCTGGCAGTCTAATCTGTTCCCTACTGTTTCACTGATCTTGTCCCTCGAGCGCAAATGTGTGACTCTCTAATCATTCTCGTTCATCCTGCTCTTCCTCTTTTTATGGTCCAAAGATTCTCTGACTCGCTGGTGGGTCATTCATCACTGCATAATGGGATCGGAGCTGTTTTGAGTCAACACGCATCTAATCCGGTCTGTGATTCCTTCCTGTTTGCCAGATGAGTTATGGGAAAGTGCATCCAATGTGTGCACAAAAGCCAGACTTGGGAAAGCAATTTTCTTTCTGGGGAGATGCCACAATAGCAGCCCTGTTTCTACCTCAGGCTGCTGTGACTGATAAATGCTCATCTCTGTTTTCTGTAAGCTTTTTTCCACACACACAGGTATGGGAAACATAACCCATGCTGATGCTAAAAAGAACATATGTGTATACACACTCTTTTCTATATTCCCCACAACAAACAGCTTAAATTCATACAGATGACAATGAGATTCAGCTAGTTGTCAAACAATAATTGTGTTTTAAAAGCTTTAAAAAAAAATAGAGAGAAATACAAAAGGCTATCAGCAATGAAAGAAGGTAAAAGTAAAAGAAAATGTAACAACAATCTGTATCTTCTGAAAATCCATCAAAAAACATTTAGTTTTTTATGAAAACATAAATACATGTGACTTTACAGTTTTGTGGTTGACACAGATATGTTCACGTGGACAAACCAGGTCATACTTATAACCCCTGTCCCTCAAAAGAGACATATTCAAAGACACAGCAAGCAAGTGAAACATCAGCGACGGTATTTTATGAGAAGGCGTCAACATTCCTTCCCAGTGGTCTGATCTACACTGCTGTTTGTGGTGGGAAGGAACCCCTGAGAGAAGAGTCACTGATCATTGGGACACAATGCCCTTAAGGGGCCCTGCAGTTCAAAACACACCCATCCATCAGCACTCACACCACTCTAATCCTGTTTGCTCACCATTATCTTGACTAAATGAGAAATCTCCTTTGCTAATATGCCGGAAGACAGATGACAGTGAATCGCACAGATATTCACACATATTCACACATATTCACACATACAAACATTTGTGCATACAACCGCAGTCTTAACCATGCATTAACACACGCACATATGAACGCAGGTCAAGCAGAGGGCAAAGCGTTTGGTGTTACCTCCAATGGAGTGGATAACATCGGTGGTTTGCTTTGAAGACCACAGATATGTTTAAATGGAAATGATCCTGAGCAGCTGAACCACACCAGGACCACACACAGGCCTGGTGACCACAACACGCCACAGCTAAGACAAGCTGGGAAAACACATATGATTCTCTCAGCATTCCACTGGGTGACTAGCAAAATATCAGCTCTGCAACTCAGTGTGTGCATTTATTCTTATATTTCCAGAGAGAATAGGTTTGTAGTAGTGAATATCCAAATTGACTCATTTATTTTTTCAGAACTATGCTCGGTAGGATTTAGTGCTTTATTGTGTGGATTGGGTATTGGCTTCAGTTTTTCTTTTTTTTTTTAACGTTGTCATTTTTTTCACCCCTTGGCCTCCAAGCTGCATTTCTCTGTTCAGTCGTTGTTTATCTCCTTCTCCATCCTGCCTTACCCTTTTCCTACTCTGGCCGCATGCTCGCTGGCTGTAGTGGTGATAATGACCAGACCTCTTGACTACCTCACCCACACATGGATGTACCCAAACACACACACATCGGAGACTAAAACTGAACCAAACCCCAAAGACAAATTTGTTCCTGCGGGTGCCAGGAGACATGCTGCTGCCAAGGTTGAGAGGTGCCAGCTGAAAACATACACTCTCAACACACACACACATACACAGAGTTAGTTGTGTACCCCATACTGTGACAGGAAGAAAAGCCTTCAGTACTTATGGACCTCTTGGTGAGCCTGAAGACCTGATAGCCAGCTGAACTAATACTGTGTGTGTGAGTGTCTATGTATGTCTGTGTGTGTCTGTGTGTGCGCGCGCAAAACAGAGAAACTATATCTCATTGTTTTTGTGCTCTGATTAGGATTAGCATACAGTATATATTTGGGAAGAAGAGTGCACATAATTCACCAGATTGTAGTTCATCAGTTTTCCATCAGACAGGCTGCTTACTCTCCTCAGCCAAATATTGAATAACAAAACCAGAACAAATCATCGGCATATATTTAGCATTCCATTCTGTGTTTGTGCAAACAAACTGAAGGAGATTTTTCAACATTTGCATATTCGGCTAAGTCTTTGTAGCTACGATCTGAGCTCTGCCAGCTCGTCCAGTTTACTAAAAGCGTCATTCGGTTACACATAGCAAGCTGAGCAATGGCCTGGAGGGGCATACATATAGGCTTCCTCAAACAGGAACTGGCTAAATGGAGACCCAGGAGCCCCCTGCCTTGCCTCTGCCACTCAAACGCACCCAGGCTGTTTTTAGAGTGTAGGCCAGTTTAACAGAAAGAACAGTCAGGATTGGAGAAAGAGGAGAGAGGGGAGGGTAGGCGAGGCAAAGAGGAAAGCTAGATTGGAGGTCAGGGAGGCAGTGGAGGGAAAAGGTGGGCTGATTGCAGCAGTGTAGGTGGTCTCACGAAATAACGGCCCAAAGCAAATCAACACGATTGGCTCTCAGCCTCAGTTCGTCCCCAGGTCTCTGCATCGGATTGGTATTGAGAACCAGTATTACGATTGTGAGCATTTTAGAGTTCCCTAGGATCACAGACTGATCAATGAGTTAGGGACTATTTGCTCTTGGCTCCCCACTGCCTGTTATAAATCCCGCTGTGATGATGAAGGCTGAAAGTTGATGTGATAATTGATGTGTCATGCAGTGTTATGTGCATGCGTGTGTGTGTGTGTATGTGTGTATTTGTGTGTGTGTGTGTGTGTGTGTGTGTGTGTGTGTGTGTGTGTGTGTGTGTCCATCTGTCGTGTTTGATTAGTATCTCTATACCCCAGCTGGAGAGCTGCTCCTGCTAACCCTCTATGAACTCAGTGTGGACAGGACTAAATGGTTGCTCTTATTGGCACATTAGTATATGTGTGTGAGTGTGCGCCTTGTGGTTTTGCTTTTTTCATGCAGTGTTCAGTGAATACACACACATGTAGACAGAGTCTATCTAAATTTGTATGTGCATTTATGTTCTGTATGTTTTGTGTTCATTTTTAAATCAGTATGTGAGTGCCCAATCAAAGATGTGTGTGTGTGTGTGTGCACGTGTGTGTGTGTGTGTGTGTGTGTGTACGCTTGGCTAGACCGATGAGCTGCATGTTCTGTGAATGCCTGGCCCTGGGATTTCAGCGCCCTTATTTTGCATAGCTGAGCAGTGAAAGGAAGGCTAGGGTTACAACCACAGACCCTGACAGAAAAATCGGTACAACAATGTGACATTTATATGCCCTAGTGTCCCCCACTCACTCCCGCTCTCACCCTTCTCTCAACCCGCCCTCACCCATCATTACCCTCTTGACCGCTGGAACATCCGAAGCTTTGCTCTTGATATCAGCCGCAGCAGTCCTGTATGTCTTTCGGCTCGCTCACTCTAACCGCCATCACGCCCCTTTTCTGTATCTCTGATCTGTGTATCAGTGTGCACATCAGCACTTGTGCTACACATATATACTTATGTATACAGTCTGTGAGTGTGTGTGTGTGTGTGTGTGTGTTTGTGTGTGTTTGTGTGTGTTTGTGTGTGTGTGTGTGTGTGTGTGTGTGTGTGTGTGTGTGTGTGTGTGTGTGTGTGTGTGTGTGTGTGTGTGTGTGTGTGTTTCGTGCATGCAGCATTCCTGCTCTCTCTCACCCTAACTGTCTGGAGCATTTAGTGGACATGACATCACAGCGGGGTAATGGTGGCCCCGCTGATGTGTGCTTTGCGGTAGAGGCAAGCAGGGCTGTGACGCCTTCTGTTTGTTTTTTGAGATCCACAGTTGGAGGGGAGGCCTGGGGAGCAAGTTGATTACGGCTTTGTTTTATGTAGCTGTTGCAGCGCCACAGTTAAAGGCCATGTTGTAATTAAAAATAATCAGGGCTATAATATATTATAGGACATGATCTTGTCATAGCTCAGAGGCAGGGTGTATGTGTGTTTGCGTGTGTATGTGTGGATAGACAGTATGAGTTTTTGTGATTCATATTACTTCTCAGTGGGTGTATGAAATGTATTATTAACGAGCTGTGTAATGTAAAAATCATTGAGTGTGTCATAACTAGGAGCGGAGAAGAGAACGCTAACATTAAATCTGATTTGTCTACAACAGAGAGAGGAAAAGATAGTGAGGCTGAAAGAAAAAAGAGAGGCAGAAAGAGAGGGCAGGTCAGAAGAGAGAAACAGGGGTGAGAATGGTGGAGAAGGAAAGTGTTTTTGTATGTGTGAGTGCAAAAGACACACAGTGAAAGAAACAGTCCATTTGCGCAGAGATTCGCAGTGATTCTCCTGAAAAGCTGTCATCATTTATAAAATAGGAGAAAAAGAGATTATATACGCCCATGTTGCATTCATGTGACCTTTATGTGTTACTGTGAATCTCCCTGATTCAGCCCATGTCCGGATCACATCACCTGATGCAGTCCTTCCCTATATGACCCGGAGGAACAGATTTAAGTCTTCCCATTCCTAGGGAGACTGTTTCTCCCTTTCTTAGTGGGCTTTTTCCTGCACTCGAGATTTTTTTGTCCTGACCTTCTCATTGACCTTATTTCCTCCCCTCTGGACCTTATATTCTCCCCTTCTCTCTGGACCTTATTTCATCTCCTTCTCATTGGACCTCTATTTCCTTTCCTTCTCACTGGACCTTATGTCCTCCCCTTTTAACTGGACCTTTTTTCCTTGCCTTCGAAACTGGGCTTTTCTGCTCCCCTTGTGACTTTTTTGTTCTCTCCTTCTCATTGAACCTTATTTCCTCCCCTTCTCACTTGACATTATTTCCTCCCATTTTCTCTGGATCCCCCCCACACACACTCCTCTCACTGGACAATTTTTCCTCACCTTTATACTGGACTGTCTTTTCTCCCCCTGTGACTTTTTTGTCCTCCCCTCTTCATTGACCGTATTTCCTCCCAATCTTTTGTTACATTGTTCCTTCCTTTTCTCTCTGGAATTTATTTTCTTCCCCTTTCTGAACCTTATTTGCTCCTCTTCTCACTGCACTTCATCATCAACTTCCAAACCTATCCAAGCTTAGAGATGATTGTGATGAGTTCCTTTTATGCCCAATAAAAATATATGCTCAAATAAAAGCCTATGTCTTTAAAGCTGAACTCAAATATCCAGGTTCATATATCCCCAGAGAGTGATCTCAGAATATACACAAAGGTATAATCAGACATATAAACATTTGCTGCCTCTAGGCCCATCACACCATTTTCACTGCCAGTGTCACAGCCTCAGTTAAAGACACCGGATCCCCGATGGAGCTCCTTCTGTATGCAGTGCCTCCCAATCAGCTCCCAGGCCTCGAGCTGTTTATCTGAGAAAATAATTCCTCCGTTAACCGTTCAGACCAGCCATACCAAATCTCACCAGCCAAATATCTTGCCACTGTGTTGATGGAGAAGAAATGGGCCTGATCCTAATAAACTATGTATTTATGGACTGAGGTAACAAGTTGAGTCAGAAGGGTTTTGGCCAGCATCTGTTTATATACTTTTTTAACAACCTCCCTGGTGTAAACAATGTGTGTGGTTTTGAGAGTGCTAAATGCCTCCTCCATTAAACAATCAAATCTCTGCTACTTTTCCTAAAACTGCATTGCATTGAATGCATGGCCCTAATGATAATCTCATGCATAAAGTTTTAGAAAAAAATTACAGTTTTAAGTGCAACTGTGAAAAAAAGAATTGTTAAAGCAGAGTAACAACCAAAGAAGAAAAAGAAGAAATAGCATTATGCCAAATATAAGTAAAATACAAATGTTATAATAAAAATGGCAGCATAAGAGAAAGAATATAGTGTAACATTTGCATTATTAGATTGCATTCCACATTATATTTACAATGTGTCAGTCCTGAATAAATACCATTCTGGGATATTTTCAGTTTTTTGATTTCTTAAACCATTCAGAATTATCAAGAGTGGCCCTAACATTACTGAACTCACTAATGCTGTTACTAAGCATTATGATGAGGGGCAGAATAATAGTAAAAGAATAATTACTTGCTGAATGCACAATGCAAGCTTTAGTCAAAATGTTAAGTATATGGAAGCTAAGCTGACCACTTGTGCTTGTTTCTAACCCAAAACTCTGGGACAAGAGGGTAAAATGGATGGATGCAGAATGAAATAGTTGCCTATGTAGGAAACATCTGCTGAGCCTGACTGATAAAAAGATGAAGGGCACCTGTAGCCTTCCAGCTAGTCAGTGAGGCGCACCTGCATCCAAAAACAGTCCCCCATTATGTCTGTATTTAAATTAATGCTGGAGATGACTATTGGCATGAATTTTGGCACAATGAATATGTGTGGGCCTGGAAAGAGGAAGTTCCATTCCAATCCTCTCATATTCCTAGACCATATGGATCCATATTCATCAGTCTGGAGATCTCACCTGAACTCTGCGTGTCGTTAATTTCCATGTGTGCTGATGGATCCCAGAAAGCCCTGATAGCAAAGAAACATGTTTGGTTGAAAAGAGGTCTGGAACTTTAAAGAAATGCAATAATAAATAAAACAAAAACATTTTCCTTTATTGGGGGTAAAACTAGTCAGTCCAAACAAAACACAAGACACTTTCTTGTTCTTGTGCAACACTGGTGGTGGCAATTTTAAAAAGTAACAATTTTTTTTACACAACTTTTAAATTCAGTTTAATTATGCATATTCATTAACTACAATATTTTTTTTTACATCATATATCATTGTCATGATTAGTGACAAATCGTATCGTATGATCGGTACTACTATGTGTTTTGGAATTACAGTTTACCTCCCTTTTCTCTGTACACTATCCAGGGCAGGATGTCAAGTTAAGTGCAGCTCTGTCACCTAGAAATTATGTTTATATACTACTAATTTGTCTTGAGTGCCAAAGGGTTACATAGTATGTTATGAACATGAATTAGGCTGTAATTGAGGAACCTTGAGTATTTCCCAGATGTCTACTCCAAAGTTCAAATGTAAATTACACCCTCGGGTGAAGGTGAATTGAAGGTGAAAGTAGGCATAAATTGCATAAGCACATGCTCTGAATCCCTCTTTTGCTTCTTTCATGCTGGGATTGTAAGTTTTTAGGTTTATTATCCATTCTGTTGGACCTCCTGGCCGGCACCCTGTCTCCTCTCAACGGCTTTGACAACAGGGGCAGGTGCGTTTGTACCAGGTGTGTGTGCGCGCGTGTGTGTGTGTATATGTGTGTGCGTGCATGTGTGCGTGTGTGCAGGTGTGCACTTTGTCATAGGTAGTCAGTGGAGTGCGGAAACTGGACCCAGCAGGCGAGCATGTCTCTTGTCACACATTGATCACAGTTGACAGCTATAAGACCCACCTCTAAATATCAAACACACCTGTTTTGGAAGCAGAGGGCTCCAAGCTGAATATAATGCATAAATCTGATTGTTCTGGAACAAAGAAAAGAGATGGTCATCAATTCATTCGGGTCACTGAGTCAATGATTAGTGGAAGGTGTGTGTGTGTGTATGTGTGGACTTGGGCGGGGCAGCTGGACCAGAGTAAGAATGTGAGTTAGTTGATGATATGTTGTTGGATAAGTTCTCCTCTGTGAAGATATTCTATGTAACAGATCATTATTCAACTCTTCCAACCCACCTAATTTGCCAAAAGCCATGAATTTGACAATCCAACCTTTTGAGGTCAAGTCTCTGCCTCACTTCTGATCTGACAGTCCTTATAAAAAGTAGAATGTCACCTTTATTACTGTGGTTATCCACAAGATTCCTGTTTTTTATTGAGCCAAAAATCATCAAAACACTTCACTGCTCAAGCCTAATGTTGTGGTTTCCTACTTTTTCTCTCTGTTTTTCCATGGATATAGACTGCAAGTGTGTCTGTGATGTTTTACATGCTTGTATAGACTCACTACTGTCATCCAGTAAGAAAAATGTTGGGACAGAGCAAAATTAAGTTAAACAATCCACTGGAGATGTTATTGGGGTTTCAAAAACATTTTGTCACGCCAGTTGAAATGCTACTTCAGTGATGACGTTCGGCTGGTAATTTTCCTGATCTGCTCTGACATTTCTCAAGGTTTAAGGAAAAAAAGGTCACAACAGAAAACAAAAACTGACACGCATCTGCAGTAACATTAGCAAGCACTTATCATAGAAGCAAGAGATGTATTGGCTAAAAAGTTCTGTTATGTCCAAACTGTCACATATGAATAATCTTTTAAAAAAAGGTTACACAGACTCAATAACAACAACAACAACAACAGAAAAAAACGGCAAAAAGATACAAACCCTAATGGTTGTAATCGGTGTAATGAGAGAGCATTAAAGCTTATTTTACCGCTGCTCTCAGCTGGTGTGGATAACAGTGTCAGCTGAACACCTAACATGTAATGTTTTCATAACATGAACTATGTCCTATGATAAAACTCACCAAAGTTTATTTTTGTTAATGTTTAATGAATACCCACTTCCCTCATTAATCTCCCAGCAATGCACAAGAAAGATAAACAGTCAAGCTGTTAAACAGCTGAGCTGTCCGCTTTTTTCTTTTTTTCACCCTCATATTCATACCGTTTTATAAAAACCTGGAACGCAGATATGCACTCCAAACTTGGCAGATCATCCTGACTTCGGTTTGAGGACTTCCCTTGTCTCTTTCTCTGCATACTCTCTCTAGTTCTCTGTCTCTCTCTCTCTCTCTGTCTACCTCTTTCTTTCTTTTTTTTTTTTAGTTCACCTCCATAATTTATTTTTATGCAGGAAAAAGACATTGTGGGCTCATAAATCAAAAGCACTTTATATAAAAAGAAATGAAAGCCGTCTGCATATGGGATGTTTTAGCTCACATTCTTAGCAATTCGACATGTAATAAAAGAAATATGGAATTTTCACCTCAGGTCTCTATCAATAAAACAAATGTGAGCACTGAATATGTTCTGTGTTCCTGCACTCACACCGTATCATGGCATTTACCTAACTTGATTTGTTAGGCACAGGAGTGGATTTCTGAGCTAGTCAGGCACAGTGCAAGTACAGTAACTCAGTAAGTGTGACCTACACCCGTGCAAAGATAATTCTTATCATAGCAGATATATAGCTTAAGACCCTATGATGACTGGGTTCCCGGAACACTAAAAAAAAAAAAACGTTTGTCCACAGACAGCTTTATGCTTGTTTTTCATTGAAAACTGTTGTAGCTTAAATCTCACACTTAACTCTTTGTTCTGGACATTACTGGTACACTCATTTTCTGGTTTCCCAAAACAAAATCAGATAGACTAAATACAGTACGGTTGAAATTTTCAGAGCAACACATACAACTTTCATCGGTAAATAATATTTCTGAGATGCAATCGATGAAAAAATGAATCAGTGAATCGAAACAAATGAAACGCCATTGTTTTTTGTTGTGTGCGCACCCTTAAGAATGTGTACCTGTTGCCCGAAACTTATCTGGGCACTCCATGTTACAGCTTCATTTCACTTTCCTCTGTTGGATTGAATCTCTCAAACTTCATACCATTTGACTCATAGCATAAGCGCAAGTCTGCTAAAGCCAGCACTGATTACTTAAATGTGTTCTGCTGTTTGTGGGTTTTAAACGATCAGGTTGTGTGAGGCTGCAGTGAACTCCCCCATGGAGAGATCATGTTACTCCGGGATACCACTGACAGTTCTTACTACTGTCTGTTGCTCATTTGATATTTATTGGTGCTACACAGCCACTTATCCACAAAACTTAAGCTGAGTTAAATAAAGGAAAACAAATGATTTTCTAGCAATGTTAATGCAAAGCCAGGCAAGTGATTATTATATTATGGAACTAATGAAAGTTGGATAAAATTGCCATCGTCACATCTGCTTTCAGAGTCTGCTTCAGTTAATAGATGTGGGTTGTCACTTTTAAATGTGCCTCTAATCAGAGTCATAGGCTCATCTTAAACCCTGCTAAGGCCGGATGGCATGTCTGTGTAGCTACTTGTGAATGAATGTGTGTGCATGCTTACATCTATGCAGGGTGGTGATTTGTGTTCCCTTAAAGCCCTTCATGCTCAGGGGAACAGCCATATATTACCATAGTGGAGAAGACAACCATGTCCTCCTCCTGTCTCTGCACCCCTCTTCACCTTTTTCTTTGCCCCGGCTCCTTTTCTCAGAACAATATATGCTATGTGGTTAAAATATTGTGCCATGAATGTTATGCTGTCTGACTTCTTCAGCAAAAGCTGCAGAATGCATTTAATGACACCATGACAGTTGCTATTATGTTCATAGAAAAAAAGGTGCATCTCTGCTATGCCACAAAATAAAGTTCTGTAGAGTTACACTGTAACTAAACAGGAAAAGAAGTCTGTGAGTTGGTGGCTGCAGTAGGTTAAATTAGTACACAGTCTCCTCAGAGCTATAGAGCAGAGGGACAGGTCAAAATGAAATGTCAGTCTCTTAAAACCCTTCGGGTAAGGACTTAGGAAGCACGGTCTGACTAAAAACACCTGCACCTTATAGAGGCCAGTGTACAGAGTGCTTCAACATCCTGATCCAACATACACATTCATGAATGTACGCTTTCACACAAACACACATACATAGACTAAACATATGTGTGCACACACACACACACAAATATGCATAAAAGCCATTTGTGCTCACATTCACAGTGGGAGTACAAATATGGCATATACTGCATTGCTTGTGTCATCTTTTCCATGGCTACCTAAATCTCTCCAACATCAGCAACATTTTTGTATCTGTGTCTTCGGTAGGTAAAGTGTAATGAAATACTATCCACACGTTATAGAGATGGACAAGACCCAAAAATGCTCTGTGCTCCCAAAGAAACTTCTGCTCTGTTTCTTTTCAGACTTTCAGGAGGAAAAAAAACTTTTCTGTAGACAGTGAGTTATTTGTACAGGTCTGCCGCATGTCTGCATGCTTGCACTGGACTGTCACTGGGATGGGTGACTGGTTTTACTGGTCTCCCTCTGCTCCCCTCAGCATGAGCCGCAGGAGAGGGGCAAAGTGAGCGGAACAGCGGAATCGGGCGTAGCAGTGGAAACAGTTTTCCTGGGCAGACCTGTATGTGGGGCCTTGCAGGCAACTTCCTCATTAGTGCAGCTTGCTAAAAATCATATTGATTGCACAGGATGTCTTCAGACTGAATTCTGATTTATTAAGTCTGAGATTTCCAGACAATATACAGAAGCAAGCTCAGTCCGTGCATGGTCAGTCAAACTCTAACTCCTGGTATATTTCAGGTTCCCCTCCTCAAGACTAGAGTTTAGTTAGGTTTCAAACAAATTCCAATATGTGTGTTTTGGGTCCTTGCCATCTAATGCAGCTCATTCCTAGTGGTATAAAAAGAGGTGGCACAGCAGGATACCTTTATAATCTAATTGGGTCTCATTAGCCTAGCCTCAGAGCTGATGGTAGATGGCACCATGCATCAGGGTAACACACTGCCTTAGTTACTCTTAACTTGTTTTCTTAGGCAGACGGTTCATTGCGTTACTCCAGCAGCCACTAAGAACCACAGCACGAGTGATGAGCTAAAGGCTAAACTGGAGACTGGCCGGGAATCAGAGCGTTAAAAAAACACACATAGTTTTCATAGACAGTGATGTATGGGCCCCATCCAACACCAGCCTTTAATACTGTAGCATCTGATGTAGCCACTTGTAAAAGAAGTGCACATGTATGAGGCTCCACGAAGGACAGGATAGGAGCAGTGCCATGTATTGTCTGGGGACAGAGCATTGTTCTCACTTTCATTTCTGGCTGTCTTCTGTATAAACAGGAAATCATATTTCTCTTTGTTGACATCCAAAAGAATGCCTGGGAGAGCTGAGAGTATGAGAGTAAAGCACATAAAGTGTGAAAATTGAGGAGCTGTGTGAAGAGGAGAGACAGTCAGGGAAATATCGGCACAAGATATTTCCAGTTTTGCTGCAAGGGTGCATCTATTTTGACCGTGTTGTATATTTAAGCTTTGGTGCCAGAGAGACTTTCCTCATTGTGTTACCCACTAAAAGATTAAATTTTTTTCTTACCTCCAAAGCCGATCTGACACACTCTCAGGTTTTTATCATATGAACTTTTCCTTACATTGTAGAGTTGTCATCACTACATTTCTCTTTGCACCCTTAAGGAAAATACACATTAATAATCAATAAGATAATTATATTAGTGGCACATGTCTAAAACTAGTTGAGCTGAATGTGCTTTAGGCGATAAAATACTACATCTCATTCATTTCACATTTAGAATTCAACAGTCAAACATGATTTAATGCCATTTACAGTTGCTGTTTCATGTTGTTTGCTGAAAAAATCAACTTCCATTTTGGCAAATGAGCTGAGTGGAAAACGGATAGCAATTCCAAGTAAATATGAGGTATGTATTTCCCATAAATGAGATAACTGGCCTTTCTAAGCTCTGAACTCAAAGTCAGACTATATGAATTCAAGTCAAAGTATATGAGCTCTCTGGATTCAAAAGCACATTATTATTCTCTATGTCAGTAATGAATAATGTTTTCCATCTCTCAAGGAGGAAGGCCCAGGAGAACTTCACATGTAACGATGTGTGCTGTTTTGTGGAATGTGTTTGTGCGCGTGGGGGTGTGTAAATATGTGCTAGTTGGTGGGTGTGCGCACATTTCTGAATGTGCCTGAGCCTCTGAGAAACCCCAGGGAAGCAAATTTCTGGGTGTAAGAAGACCTAAAGCTGGTCCTCTCATTCTGCCTGACACTGTGGCCAATCATAACCTTTCCCTGGGTTCCCTCTGTAACTCAGATCAAGCTTAAGGGGGCCTGAAAGCCACTCCATGTGCTTGCAAACACACACTCACACACTCACACACACATACACACACACACAGACACACACACACACACACACACAGACTCGCACACATCACCAGCCCAGTGCCAGAACCCATTCATCAGGCCCTCATAGCTGGGCCCTGTCAACCTCCAGCCCCAGGCCTGTAGGCCTCAATCCAGGAGCTCGAGTTCCGGGCTCCCCGCCAGTCTGTCATGGTGCTGGGCCACGAGCCAGCCTTCCATCAGCTTTGATGTGAGCTGGATAACCAAATGGCTAAAGAAGGGTGGCCCCTCACAGGAGTTACACAGCACACTGAGTAAGGTCAGTGAGCTACCATAAGCATTGAGTATATGCATACACACATAAACGCACCAACAGTTGATGTCTCCAAAACATGGCTTAGGGAAAAGTTACAGATTTTTATTGAAGTTTCCATTGCATATGCTCGTTGTTATAAAATTAAATTAACGCTTGAAATATTTTGTATTCTAATATGATTAAGTGGGCTTAATTGTTTGATTTGGAGGCTTTATAGAACTCTACCTAATTAACAGCGCAATAAATACACATTTTTTATTGCTCCACATGCTGAGCTATAATTTGTCAGATTTTCATCATGTTGAAGACTGAAATATAGCTTTTCATGGCACCGGAGGCCTGAGAGATTGATTACATCGGAGGAAAGCGGGCAAAGGCAATGAACTGTTGAATTATGTCGTGTTTTAAAGTAGTGTGCCAACTCTCATCTGCATAGACAGGTTAGCCCCAGTCCCTCCTTCATTCTCTTTCTCATAACACATAAATACCCGCAGTTACCAATGTACAAAAGCCTAACATTTACACTCTCATATGCACCGCAAGAACACAAATCTAACAACGGATTGTGCAACACTGATTGCAAAAGATTTTAGTCGTCTAAAAACAACATTCATGTTTCAAAAACAACAGAAATTGATAAGTATGCTAGTGCTGATTGACACTTGTTGGATATGTTCAATGTGATATGAATTATTAAGGGAAAACTTGTGGTATTTTGATCTAATCTAAACCATAGTTTTGTTAACCGTTCTCCGACCCTGATATTGTTAGGAGGAGGAAATTATTTTACCAAAATGCTGGATTCAGCATCACCTCATATCTCTGGCTTCTTTTTGTTTTGTTTTGATTTTAGTTTCTCTATATCACTTTTTCATTATCTTCTGTTTTTGTTTTTTCTCTCTCTGTTTTATATCACAAGGAATGTTTCGGAGCGGCTCCTCTGTCAGCTTGTTAAACAGAATCAATTTGTGATAATGAGAAAAGAGTATTAATCTCTATCTGAGGTCAGTGAGGCTAGACAAGCTAATAGATCCACCAACTCCTGTTCACTGCTCAGAATGTTACTCTGAACTCAGCTCTTCTTTAGAAAATATGAAAAACAATTCTTAAATGAAAAATACAAAATCACCCTTCCAGTATTTATCTGTAGGTGTGGTCCTAAAACAACAATAAAGAATCACTACTAAAATGTAACTGCAATATTTTAGAAAATCTTCAGTTCTTTGCCAAATCAGACAAAAAACATGACACACAATATGTGGGAATAAGGTGGCCTTCCAAGCCAAACTCTAAGAAAAGTCAAAACCAATAGGAAGTGGGAATGTTCCGTGGGCAGACACGGCGCCTTACAGAGGGATATTCACCTTTAAAAAGGTGTTAGCTTTATTGGATCTAGCAGGACATTACCTGCATATCCAGCTATTCCATTTTTCCGTCTGCACTGTGTCAATTCATTAACCACAAAGACCTCAGTGTAAAGCCCCTGTTTAAACACCTTATTTCATTAAGTGCTTTTTAATGAGGGCGCTAACTAGCCTGGGTGTCAGTCATCAGGAATGAAATGGCCAAAGCTGTTGGAAAAATATGTTTTTCTGTGGTCTATTACATTTTTCCTGCGATGGTAAAAGTTATGATGAGTGTATGTGTCAATTCTACTCTAGTTCTCAGTCCAAGCGCATCCTGTGTGACCTGTGCGGGGGATTTTTTGCATTGCTGTTCCTTAATATTGAGGCAGGCAGTGGCACAGTTCTCTCTGTTTCACAATTGCCTCCATGACTGGGCCTCCATACTCACTTGCAGCAATTATAGGGTCTATTTACTATATTTGTTTTCAACACAGCAAATTGGTACATAGGTCTGCTTCTCTGATTTATTTAAACTTTTCTTGAGATAGTGACTCATCTACCCTCAGGATTTAGTTTTTGGCACTCAGTTTTAATCCATTTGGAATAACAGATTTTCCCAATCGTCCTTTGTTAAGAAATTTTTAAAAAAAAGCTAAGTCAGACTACACATCTGTCATGTGTAGGTCAAGTTCTTTATATCCTATATGATCCATATTTTATTTTCTCAAACAGCCTAACCAATTTCATGTCTGTGTCAGGTGGAAAGATTCATTTTTCTCATTATTATTGTTACTCTATTCTCTCTACTGTAATATTTTAGAACCTTTTCTCATCAGATTGGTTGGGGGAGGTTGGGAGGGAGTCTATGTGAGAACTGGTTCTCAGGTGATTGATTGCCTCCGGTGGCCAATGACTCACCAGGATCCCTCTTAAACTGAACTTCAACACTTTACTGATACGCTTCATTAATATCAACATTAAAGCAAATGACTTCATCTAATAGACCAGGAGCGCATCAGTCACTGTCTGTCGGCTTCCTCTGCTGCTTCCCCTTTGTGATTTTTTTCTAACTCCTCACTGTGATGAGTGTGTGTTCAGCTGATTGTATGTATGGCATGAATCTAGCAATAGTTGTTACAGCTTTTTCTTTTGTGCATGTTGTTATCTTGTTTCAAAATAAAGGCAGTTGATCCCAATAGCCTTCTGTACAAAAGAATGAGTTCTGCTTCTGCAAGTTCTTCATTTTTTGTGTTCTTGCATATATCTCGATTCTTTTTTTATTGGAAAAAGCACGAATTAAGGACTCAGTTGAGGCCTCTCTTGTAAATAGAGTGCAGAGTTATGATAGATGTAGATGTAACGTTAACAGTAGTGGACAGTAACTAAATACATTAACATTGCTTAATACATGTCAAATGATTGAATATCTCAACAGAAATCAAAGATTGGAGAAAAAGTCCAAAAAATGAAAACTGATTTTGGTTATCAGAATTTTGTTTTTTCTTCTTTCCTCTCAAATTAATCATCTCATGCCCCTTTATATTTATCTGGTGTCCCTGTATATAAAACTGTTTATAAAGTAGCTCAAAATATCTCTACTGCAATCAGCAACAACAGTAAAATGCTGCTACACACTGATGCTTCAGTATTAATCATCTAATGATATGTAATAATTTATCAGTCAGAGGGACAAAAACAATACTTTTACTTTAATACTTAACTTCATTTTGCAACTAATACTTATGTACTTTTACTTAATTAAAAGCCTAAGTTTTTCATGCAGGACTTTAACTTGAAATGGAGTATTTTCATATGGCTGTATTGATATTTTTACTCAAGGATCCTAATACTTCTTCCACCGCTGAAAGTTAGTTCTAGACAATGAGGAAGAGGACGGAAAAGGAAGCTCAATAGCTGCCGTATGATACTTTAACCATAACTGGGCAGAGCTGCAGTGATGTCGAAGCAAGCCCAGGGGCCCACTTTAGTGTAATCCATGAAGGCTTAACAGGCTGACAGGATCACTCAGCTACTGGCTCTGACCTGGCACTTAGCTCCCTGTGGGGCAGAGCTACACACACCCACCCACACACACACACGCACACACACACACACACACACATACACACACACACACACACACCACCACCACCACCACCACCACCACCACCACCACCACCAAAGGAGAGGAAAGATAGAGAAGATCCCACGGCAAACCACAAACAAGTAAGTCTGTTTTGGGCTTGTAAACATGTCCGATTGTGTAATATATTGCATGCACTTTGAAAGGAAACCATAACATAAAGATGCGATGACAGGAAGCATATATGTAACCTGCACTGACTAAAAAATGGAGTTGTGTGAGAGCAAAGCAGTGAGATGACAGAAACACAGAGCATCAGAGTCTCGGAGAACAGCAGATCGAATATCAGAGTGGAACACTGCACTGTGAATGTTTACCTTTTTCAGGGAAGTTCTGTAAAATCTATTAAAGTACTTCTATAAAGAAAAACTTCATTCGGTAAAATGGTCATTCTGTATGACATTTCAGACAGAATAACAGATTGTAATCCTTTACTGTCATAGGAAGGTGAATATGTTCCCACATCTGTGAGCAATAAAGCCAGATGAGCTGCAGTGCACTATACTACTTCAGAGCTGCACACACACACATACACACGTGCACCAACAGCTATTCTGCTATGTTTACCTTTCCATTTGCAATCGTCTCCTGGGATATCCTCAATTCTTCTGCCTTGTAACTGTATTTAGTACTAAAAGTTCTAATAATGATTGATTATGGAGCAATAGGCTGATTCATAATAGGGTAACCATGGTAACCAAATCAACCCCATATAAGATAAACTTCTGAAATAAAAGTTATTAGTATAAGAGCAGTAATTAAACTGATCTCTTAGTAGTTATCCTTCTCTCTCTCTCTCTCTCTCTCTCTCTCTAACAAACACATACACACACACACACACACACTCCTGCATATACACACAAAAGCCTCAGTCATGCAGATTGAGAAATTGTGACCTCTATGTTTAACCTTTCTATTTTCGGCCAGAGTTGTGCCCCATTGAAACAACTTGTGGTGTGAGTGGTTTCTGGGGGGGATCATTGGGATAGAACTGGCCGTGGGTGGAGGGGAGGGGGACTCTGCGGCACCGATCCGTCCCTCTGATCCAGTCCAGACTGTTTGCGACGTCACGGTGCGGTGTCCTGCCCTCTTTCTCTAAAACACACAACCACAGTCCCAAATAACTCTAAATGCAGTTCTCCCGGGCGTTCTTATTTTGGCCAAGTTGTCGCTTTATGAGAGTTTTACAGTAAGAGCTGGGGAGTGGAACAAGCCCCACTTTGGCTTGAAGAGATGAGCTTTGCCAGAGCTGTTGCCCTGACAGATCATGTAGTCTGTTTGGTGAGGCTTTAGAGCACAAAGCTGATAAATAGGGAGTATGTGTTTTCTATAGTTGTTGCCTGCTGTGACATTTTTATGGCGCTCAAGGTAGACTCATGATATGAAAAGATTTAAGACTGTTTCTATATATCCCAAAATTCTTCTGGCCATGCTGTAGCGTGGTTAAAAAAAAACAGTACAGGCCAAAGTTCAAGCTGAGGTTTTGTTTCACAGATGTTGAAATGAAGTGTAAATGTATTACATCAATATGGGTAGCCTGGTATATTGTGGTAACATTAGAATATTAGTTCAGCCTTTTCTACTACAGAAACATAATCAACAAAATATTTATGAATCTACAACGTTGTGGTCAGCAGATCTGGCCTCGGCAGAGGGAAGTCGCCTTATATCAACCAGCAGCTTAGTTTTAGAAAAACACAACTTGTCACGTAATCATCCCGAAGAACCTCTGAGGAATTTTAATGCAGTGGGAGAAGAATAGGGTAAAACCACTCAGTAAGCTGTGTGAACCTCAGTTTATATCCAGCCTGTTCTCTCCATAGTCATAATTATCACCTTTGCCTGAATACAAAAACACACATGCACGCACACAGAAGCAAACAACCATTTAGCGCACAGTAAATGCTTGAGTTATTTGCATATTTCAACATTTTGAAAACATGAAGCCATCGTTGTTCCTTTTGGGGAAAAAAAAATATTTGTTTGTTTATTTTCTGTGAGAAAAGGAGGTTAAATAAAGAAGCAAATATGAGAGCAATGTGAGATAGATGGAAGAAAGCTACATTTAGACAGGCTGTTGTTTTCATAGATAAACCGTGAAGAGAAGATGACAAATACATGCCAAGTTTTACACCAGCTTAAAATATCTCCTCTGCACCTCTTTCTCTAAGTTTATGTACACTTTTGAAGCTATAAAGTGCTCTTGTGGTGAACAGTTAATTGTGTGTGAAAACCTAAATCACAACCTTATCATCCTGTGACCCCAGCCACAAAAAGACGGTATTGTTCTCTGTAGAAAAGGTGTATAAATATTTATTCAGTCGCCCGTATTATCTATCAAACTGTAGGTGGGAACAGGGAAAAGGACAGGTGGAGGAAGGCCTGCCAAAATCAGACGTCCAGGTATTTTCTTTGAATATTTGGAAGTATCCGTGCCTCTTTTTCTAAATGAGTTGTGTCAGGTAAGTCATACCTGTGCACCTGTGGGTTTCAGGTTTCGCCCGCCTGCTGTATCAGCCTGCTGTGCACCTGGATTTCTGTTTATGCTACAGCTAGAAGAGTCCTGCTGGTATGAAGTCAGTCACTCACTCAGACATCCAAGGAGCCTCGTCTAGCATGTGCAAGTAGTCCCTGACCTTCATGTACATAAGAAATGCAAAGTTGAAGGCTGATTTCATATCCTTATAAACCTTGCTGTTGACAGAGGGTTCAAGTATGTAAAACTTCTTGCTGGCCTTGGTCTCCTTTGAGTCTTTTTTTTTTGTTTCTTTACATTTTACACTATTTCAGTTTCTCTCCCTTCTTGCTAACTTTGTATCTCCTGCTTTTGTTTATTGCCCTACATGACACCAATCAGAAATGTAAACACTTGTCATGAAGTAACACATTTTGTGCAAGTGGGTGCATATGCAAGTACATAGACACACATATGGGGCCAATTGACAAGGTCACATATGGGATGTGCACCTAAAGTCATATCATTTTACCAGTGTAAATATTAGTCAATGTCAGGAGCGTTTACACTGTAATGGCAGTCCTTCAGCTCTACTTTCCTCAAAGCGCCTTCTCTCTGCTGCTCTTTCTCGGGCCTCTCCTCTCATAACCCCCTCTCCTTATTACTACCCTCTCATCCAGTCCTCATGTAATCCCCCGTTTCTCATTACCCAATCTCCTCTCCTGCTCTCTGCATCTCCTCTCCAGCTCCACCAGTCTCTGACAAGGTGCAGTTGTCTTCCAGACGGCTCTGTCCCCCCCACATTGAAAATCCCCCTCTTCCTTTTCTCCTGACACCATATGATTAATCTTTCCATTAACTGATCCACTGTCACTGGATTGTTGAGGGGTGCTTATAATACAACCTAAACCACCCCCCTGAGAGACACCCAATCTCCAGACCATCTTCCAAAGCTCTCAGGAAAACTTTCATCTTTGTTCACTCCACGCCTAAAACAGCTGTCATCCAATGTGGGTTTGACTGTTACTAAATCTCCCCATGGGTGAAGAGACTGAATGAAAGAATGTAACCGGTTCGGTTGCTGTTTGATTCAAAGGAAAATTTATCTTATATAATAGAATCAGTAGTAATAACTCTTAGGCTCATACACTTTTCAAGAAGATAAATGTATTTAGCAGTGTATACGCAGAAAGGAGAAGGTTTTATGTCAGGAGCTGGGAAAAAAAAAAAAAAACAAAAAAAACAACTTAGTCCAAGGCACAGGCAAACAAAACTTGAATAAAAAACTGTGAATAACTACTTCTCTGCTGGTTTTACACTTGATATTTATTGAAACAAAGTAGAGCATTGAGCCAATTTGTAAAAAGTAACAAAATATCAGCTATAACACATTAAGTTTAACAAATCTCAAATTCATGGAGAAGCTTATAAATATACATAGTTGGATTGGTAGAAATAGTTTGTCTATTGAGAATCATCACAGGGATAGTGAGCAGTTAACTAAGTGGTTTTGGAAATTTGTGGCAATGATAAAATCTGAACATCTGTGATACATATGTGTGTAACAGTAAAGCTGAACATGAGTGAGGAAAAAAAAAGACGTGTTTCGAAACAATAAGGTGCTTTTCCCTTTACAAAAAAACAGTGAAGAACCACATGAGTGAAAACTAGATTTTAAAAAGTGACTCCAAAACTTTGGGATGTCCGACAATATATTGACCTCTGATGGAAATGCTTTTCCGTTTTAAGCTTTAAGGAGGATCTGGTTAAAGAAAAATAAATACAGTTTACTGATTTGTTGGATAGACATACTATATACACAGATCATGGAATATTTCACCATTGTAACCACAACATTGCCCATATATATTCAAACCATGTTAAGTATTGTAGAATAATGTTAAATGGATAATCTGAAATAATATGGAAAAGAATGTAGGCTATAATATTGATATATTTGCTGATGCACTGTAGTAAAAAACAGCTGAACAGACACGTACAGACAGGTTTAAGCCTCTGTATCAAAGTGCATAATGGTGGAGGGCTTGTTGCAGCACCTGGGGAACTCTGAGGCTTCTGGGACAGCTTAATAAATCCCCAAAACAGCCCTCTTACTGTAGCCACTGTACTCCAAGGACTCAACCGAACCAACAGTGTTCCTTACTCGACATGTGATGAGAGGGGACAGGTAGACTTCGGTAAGGATGTAAACGTTTTGGGACTGGGCCCACGAAAACACATCCATACACTAGAGCACACAGGTGTTCTCCTCTCAACACAGTCAGTCTCAAACAACAAATCAGGACATCTTAGTCAACTATGCCACAAATATCAAACTCTACTCTCGTTAGGAAATGGGAAGCACATTCCAACTTCTCAATCAGCGTGACCCATCTGACAAGCAAAGTGATCTTTTTTCAAATTAAAAAAAATGATGTAGGTTGGGTGAGGGAGGATTTCCAGCCATAGGCTAGGCACTTGACGGGGTTAAAATCGGCTGGTGATGACTGGGCCAAAATAAAACATAACAATCTCAAAATAAATATTTCACGATACTCTCAGTTTCTGAAGACATAAGATTTTTTTTGAAAAAAGAGTCAGTCTTTTTGCGATGGCATAATTGTTTAACTCTATAAATATAATTTATATAGTTTCTTTCTTCCATTCTCTCACTGTGTTCAACTCCTGTGCTCCTCTGCTCATGAATACACACAGATGTATGCCCATCGTCTGCAAGTGAACACACACACAGGCAGCACTCCTCCTCTCACTTGCAGACGAATTGGTCTACGATTTTGGTGCAGCGCTTGCACTTGACATAGCAGCACCAGTGGAACTTGCAGTGGCAGCGCTCCACTATCTGGGCTTTGAACTGGTCGTAACCGCGGCCGCAGCACATCAGCTCACACCCATCCATCCCTTCTGAGGTCTTGTTGCAAAGGCGCCCTACTGTTCCCAGGGAGCCCGTGCTCTGGTTCTTCAGGCAATAGTCTGGACTGGACTCAATGTAGACCAGGTCATGGCTCGTGGGAGCGTTGAACTTGCTGTGCATTTGCACCAGCTTCCCACGCGAGTTGAGCTTCATGGCAGCAGCACTGTCGTACTTTTCCTTCAGCGCATCACCCACCTTGCGGAAGTCAGCCAGCTGTAGCCAGCAGGTCTTCAGGCTGCATGAGCCTGATACCCCATGGCACTTGCAGGACACGTTGGCGAGGTCCGACACCGTCTGAGAGTGGATAGGAAAGAAAAGGGAAAAGAAAAACTTCGATTAAATAGATGAACTCACGGACGTCCTTACTCTTACGCCGCCAGCTACAGAAAAATAATATGTCCAAGTGACACATGCTTCATATAACTAGTTTCGCTTGTCTGTATAAATATTTCCACAATATGATGCTCATGATCTCATAATGCATGAGTTTGCCATAAAGGACTGAATGAAGCAGTCCATGACTCTTGTGGTGCACTGAATAAAATGTTGTCCACTCATTTGTCCTACTTGAAAAAGAACAGTCTGGCAACAGATATCCGGTATTACGTTTCCTTTGAGGTGGTTTTCAGATTTTTGGAAGGGAAAAGAAACCCCAGACCTGCCTCCTATGCCTCTATCTCCCCACAGATCAAAGACTAAGGAGAAGACAGTAGACAGAGCTGTTATACAGATGATCAGTGGAGACCTATCTAATTAACCTGGATTGTTCTACTTCCAAACTTCTCTTGCTATTTCTATCACTGTTTGGTCAAATTTTAGGGCCTGTAGTTTATATCTTTCTGCTTGCTTCTTATCTGATGACATCGTAAGATTCTTTTGAGAGCGTATTTGCGTATGTAACCTGAGTCTCCTACCCTCCGTCCAGCCTCGTTGTTGTGGAGATTCATCATCAGCCGTGCACTCTCATATGAGCCCTTGGGGTAGCTCTTCTCCCTCTCCCGTGCATCCACAAACTCCTTGGAGAATCTGTAGCCGTAGTTGAGGTTGTCTCCGCAGCCGCCCCACAGCCAGTCTCGGGGCAGATCTTTGGGGCGAGCCGCACGGCTGCACCCACAGCTGGAGAGCTCCCCCTCTCTGCAGGCACGGCTCACCGCATTCACCACCCCTGCTGCGCTGATGGCATAGGTGAATGCCGTTTCTCGACTGCCTGCAGACACACAAAACAGGAGCGTCATGTGACGTTTGGCACAGTGACAGACAGAGTAAAGGAGCAGAGCAATTTTTTCATTTGGCAAATCCATACACTGATTCCATTTTTGCAGGTTATGCACGTGTATTTATTTTATACTGAATGTGTCTGTCATTTTGCTTTAAGAATTTGCAAAGTATTATGAGATGTGATGTCATATGACAGCATTCACCATACACTTAAGATTACAGAGCACTTCAGCCAAGTGCTGCAGGCTCCTCATCACCAACATTTTGAACAGTGGAATCTGGTTTGCTGTTATTGGGCTTCAGCCAGAGAGAGGAGAGCGCCCTCCAGTGACAGAGATCCTTCCTAACAAGCAGCTGCAAACTAACCCAAACTGAAAGTGACAATGACTTTTAATTTATCTGTCACAACTGACAAAGTTTGGAGCCGTTGCTCCTTAACTCCCACTGTTTCTGCCCTCAACATTTCCTCAATGGAGACAAGAGGTTGGGATACTTAAAAGAAACTTTTAAAAAACCCACAAAAATACACATTAGAATTTTTTTACTGTCTCCAAATGTTGTATCGATTGCTACCACTGGACACAGCCACAGTCTCCTAGAGATAATCAAGATGAATAGACGAGCGACTAAAGAAGAAAGAGACGACATTACTACGACACTTTGTGTTGACACCAAAAACAGAGGTTGCTACAAAATAAAAATGCACAACTTATATACCTGCTGGGCTAAACCTTTAGAGGGCATGCTATAATGATAAAAACAGATGGACAGAGAACAAGAAATGAGGGAGGAGAAAGATAAGTTAAGAAAAAGACATTGAAGGAAATAAGTAATCAAAATGGGAAAGGAGAAACATGCATGCATGAATTATCACAAAAAGGTGGAAAATCGCAACGATGGAGAAGAGAAAAGATTAATAAAGAAACCTGATGGAAAGTCTGAAAGAAGTCCAGGTGAGAAATTGTGGCTAGAGGTGATCAGATAGGGGGCGAATTTATTCGTCTAGTACAACTTTCAAACCGGCCTGAGGATATTGGCCTAACAGTGGACCTGTGGACAGACAAACTGTTGTCTCCCACACCGCAGCCTCCCTTCTCCTGCACCCCACCCTGGAGCTAGCCAAGCCAGGCAGGGGAGAGGGTCTGAACACAACCACGCCAGCACCCCCTGGAGCTCAGCTTTAAATCACCAGTAGTGTCCTAAGCCAGCAGACAGACAGTAAGACGGGTGTTCAGAGCGACAGACATACGGTACAGGGAGGACATGTTTACTTGGCCTAGAGTGGTCTGAGATAGGAGAAATGCTGGGGAGGGAAAGGGAGGGAGAAGAGGAATGGGAGGGCAGGTTATGATGAGGTTTCTATGAAGACTGATCTGTAGAATGGGAATCAGCAGCGCCTGAGACACGGAGAGGAATAATCACCAAGAACAGCATAGAAACACAAACTCATGCACATGCATGTACACTATGATATGTAGGATATAGATACAGAGACAGATATGTAACAGCACATGAACTGGTTCACCTAAACTAGAAAACAAGAGCTTATCCTAAGTGGTAACTCTCGATGCAGATAGCTTCAGTTTTATCTGCCAAGGTTTCCAGATACCCACATCTGAGACTGAATGAAATTTTGTTTTTCTTGCTCACAACATCGCATTTACAGAAAACCTCTTTCAAAATACAATGTCCTGGTTACTTGGGATCATTCACAGACCTCAGTCTGATCAGTTTTCAGCGGAACTACTTTCTACCAAAGAAAACTGTCACCATGAAAGCTGTTGACAGCATGTTCTGTGGATTACCCAGAGCAACGGGAACATTATTTCTGGTAAGATGAGTTGCTGCTGAGTGCATTAAATGTTATTTTTAAAGCTGTGAGCACCACAAACGAAATTCCATTCACCATTTATTCCATTAATTGCCCCGGGGTGGGTGCAGAAATCTTAGAGATGGATATCTCATAATCTGAACAAATAAAAAAAGCAAAACTTTCTGTGTGGACTTAGAGTGGTTGGGAAATTTTTAAGTTTTTCTTGGGGGGTGGGGGTGGGGGTGGGGGATTTGGGTGAACTGGGTCTTTAAAGATTACCAGCATGAAGAAATTGCACACCTTCTGCATGCATTAGTGCGGAGGAATTTGAAAGGACACCAATATGTGAGCATCACAAGTGCTGCCTGCTATCAAATCTACAACATGGGATCTGTTCAGATTTTGCTATTATGCAGTCAAACCTGCTGCTATGACCCAACACAGACATTGTATAGATAAATCATAATTCAGCTGGAGAGTTATGATCAATAAACAGTGAACCACCTTTACATTAGCCCCTGAGGTGAAGGCTGACATCCAAAGAAAACTGAAACAACCCATGTTAAAAAGAAAGATCCAAGAGTGGGACTCGCTTTTAAGAGAGATCTGTAAAGATTTTGAACTTTCTATAAGAGATCTGAGCACACTGCATGGGCATGAGCATGCAGCACACACACACACACACACACACACACACACACCCACAGTGCAATCTCTGACAATGTGATATATTGGTGCATACACTCAATGCACTCTTATTTCTTGTAAATACAGGGCAACTACAGCCCAGCTCAAAATGTACGAATGTATGTATGCATGTGTTAAATTGTCTCCCATTCATCAGGGGAAGAGCAGATTCTCTGCCTCCCTCCTGCTCCATGTCGGGAGCTGGTTTAGCAGGCCAAAGCCACATGTGATTTATCCAACAACCTCACCCACCAACTATTCCCTTCACACAGCTGCTGAGAATCAGCAGCCCCATACACTTCATACACACACTTCCACAAACACACACAGAAAAGGGTCATTGAGTCAGAGAGTGGAAGAATGAAGAAAGGCAGGACATAGAATGTACGAAGACTAAACAACATTGGTGAATATTTATTGCAAACATCCACATACTGTACATTAGTATTTGTGAACACGTATGTAGATTAATCTCCAGTGCGTTTGTATATGTTTTTTAAGACTTTATGCCATTTTATACAGCTTTGCCTATTTCTTACCTATTTGCATGACCCGTCCAAAAACAGAGGAGTTGTCCACTGTGCTGCAGTTCCAGCGCCGATGTCTGAACTGGTACTGGCACTCTCTGATGCCCGTCTTGGCACCCTCGCCGATGTACTGCATGTGGTCCTGGTAGAGCTGGCACAGCTTTTTCTGGCCCTGTGACAGACCCACCAGCTGGCTGCACAGAGGCTGGGCACCAATGATGTAGGCCTCCGGGATCAGTAACGGGTTCATGGCCAGAGACCTGGATGAGTGGGACACATAATACAGTTGTTTTCACTCATGTGCCAATATAACAAATGTATGCAAGTTGTCAGGCCAAATTCACAATCAACAGCTGATTTCACTTGATTGGTTTCTCCCTCTCACGGATGGAACAGTGTTAATCATTGAAATGAGGTGCAGGTAGTTACTGGATGGAGTGAAATCCTACACACACTTAGCTGCATGAAAAAAAAGAAAGAGCAAATCTGATACAAACATATTACTTTTGTACTAAGTAGCTTAAAGCACTGGTTTCTAACCTTTTCCTTGGGACTCTTTATAGTCAAGCAATGCCTCATCATACTGTACGCCTATGAACTGGGAACATGTTCAAATGGAGCACGACATTCCCCTTGTTTCATTTTAATCATTTTTATTTGAGACCTTAGGAAACAAAACTCTTCAGTATTTTACAAAAACAAAGACGGAAGTGAAGTCAGAAAATATCAACACAACTTTGTGTGAAAGGGATTTTTTTTTTTTTTGTTCTTTGATAACTTGTTAAAGAGCTTGCAAACCCCTCAGATTTATCTCGGGTCTTTAACTTTAGGCTGCAAACCACTGTCTCGGAGGGTAACATTTAGCTGATTATGCACACATGATGTTCGCTAAGTAGAACAATAAATTTTGACTTCTTTGCTGAAATGTTTGTCATAATTCATGTTTACTCACTCCCGGTACCCTTTTTTGTGGTAAAAAAAATTGAATCATTTCATCTACCGCTCCATTAAGTTCTTTTTGAGAGAAAGAAAATAAAAATGAATTGAAAGCGAAAGAGACAGGGACAAACACACAGAGAGAAACACTAGTATGAGCATCTGGTTCCAGGCCACAGGACAATTAGAGCAGCCCATCTCTGAGCCCCAAGAGAGAGACAATTAGCCCCCAGTGTAACCTGATCGACTGGGGAAACTCAGCAGCGAGGGAGCGCATACGGAAAACATACACACAACATATACACAGACGTACACACACAAGCACACAGGAGGAAAAAAAAAAAAACAAACTTATGCACCGTCAGTATGCTTGGTTTCTCACACACACACACACACACACACAGTCAGCAGACCCTCTGCTATGACACTCTAAATCATTCACACCTGTGTGTCTTCTCAAAGCGGAAACTGAAAGACACACACAGTTGTGCTCCAAACCGAGCTTTTCCAAAAAGTCCGTGTTAACGTGCGTGTCCTCAGCTGGGCCCGTGATCCGGCTCGTTATTTGAACTTTACTGTTGTCGCCTACTGAGCCGAACGCATTAAAATGTTTATCTGCATGAATCCTCTTCAAATTAATCGTTTAAGTGATTGTTTTCATATAATTAGGCCGTCACCACATGATGTCACCGCTTGCTTTGATCCGCTCGTTTGAAGTTAATAAAAAAATCTTGAACAGGAAGTGGGGGTTTACTGTAAGCGATTCGTGTCCTTCTACAAGTACTGAAGTTGGGATACACAATTACGCACAAGTGCACTATTAGATGGAAACACAGAAAGAGCCACAGGATGTTAAGCGTTGCGACCTGCCTCAAGTAGTGCTTCTACGGGGAATGGTAAACAGTATTTTCCCCCTATCAGAAGTACTCTGTGTGTTCAAGTGCAGTATGTTTAAATATAGACTTTTCTCCTAAATGAACATACACATGCACTCACAAACACACACGTGCAGTCGCACTCTGTGTTCGTGTTTTTACATATTTGGACACCGACTCATAAACCACAGCATTCTATGTTTTGTATAATATTCATAATTTTGGTTTGGCAATTCGTGAAGAAAGAAAATAAGGAAAGGAAAAAAAAAGGTCTTCCTGAAAAGCTAATGTGCCACAGTCAGCAGGCTATATTACTTCGTATGCGGTGCAACTGAAGCTGAGGAGGATTACTTAGCAAACATGCACACATAAGCCTGAAATGGATATATATATATATATATATATATATATATATATATATATATATATATATATATATATGTAGAATAAATATAGACACTAATAACATTTTCATCAAAATCAATATTCTTAATTTTGGGTCTTTTTTCATTGCTTTTAGGCACTGTTGAACTATTTACAAATAGGATTCAAGTATGAATGAAAAGAGAAGAAAATGCCTTTTGAAAGCTGACAATCTCCACTCACCACTTGTCAAGTAAACACACTGTATATAAATTAAGACACACACAGACATACTGTACGTATGGAGAGAAAATTAATGCATACCACCACGAGTTGGCCTCCACCACCACCTGCATGAGGAGTGTGAGGAGTGTGAGGGCAAAGACACAGTGTCTGGAGTCCAACACGCTGCCATAGGGCCAGCAAACCGGCCGACACACACAGCCCAGACCAAGGTTCATACTGCTGCTGATCTGAGGGAGGAAAGAGAAAAGGATGCATGTCAGTCTGCCTGCCTGAGTGGGTGTTTGTCTCTCACACGCTGTTTATGGTGCATAGGACACAAAGACACAAAAAAAAAAAAAAAACACAGACAGATATTTGTGATGTCAATAAGACGGGAATGTAGGAAAAATTCTTTCAGCTAATTGCCTTTATATCTAAACTCTCTCTTTAACATGCAACGGGCAAACAGCACTGTGGTTGTGTCTGTGCCTGTGTGTGAGATGAGTGCCCTGAGGCTATCGGTGCCTGCACTGCAGAGCAGTCATTTGGCTGCAAGTTCGAGTGTGAATCACATAAGGCTGATGGACGTACATCCGGAGAAGACACAATGACCATGAAACCCCAACTAGACACATTCCTGACAATTCACCTTACTCACAAAAAGAGGCCCACAAAGGCCAAGAGAGAGAGAGAGGCCTAGTCAAAAAGAGTCAGTGTGTATGAGTGTATAGCTTATTTTAAACACTTCTTAGGCTAAACATTTACTTTCAAAATAAGGTTCAAAACTAAATCATAAATTTTAACCAACTATTATGATAGCATTTATAATGCAAATATGGTTCACTTAAATGAAAACCACTAGACCTCAAACGTAAGGACTTAAAATAAAATACATTATCTTGTTTGTATTCCCGTATTCTTCCATTTTAAAACAATGGCAGACCTGATTGTATTGACTCCTGTTGATAAGATTTAACTTTGTTTTTTTTCCCCTCTAAGTACGAATCATGTTTGAAAAATAATCACAAAACTTATTAAAAATTCGTTAAATTAGTTTTCCCTTATAGCTAATTAATTGGTTTATTAAAAAAAAAAAAAACATTTTAAAAGGATTTAGCAGAAACACAAGACGCGGAACCTGCGACGAGACGTATTTGATTTAAAAAAAAAATAATAACGTTCTCTTTTCGGGAACTATGAGTTGTCTGGCTATTAATTGGTTTTGAAAAAAAAAAAAATAATGGCCATTTTGGCCAGTAATTTTATTCACCTCAATTTTCATATATAGTAATTGAATTTGGATCGGTCTGCAAGGAGCCACGTCAGCGGGCGAAGGTGCATGGCCTCGTTATACTCCGCAGCGTTCTGCCTAAAGAAAACTACAAGGAATTAAAAAGGGGGGGGGGTCTATTATGTGCAGACAGCTGTGCGGCTTTGGTGATATAGTTTGGCTGCTACGCAGGCAGAAAAATGAGTTAAAATAATTACCCCTATATTTGAGCGTTAACCCGACGTGCCAGCCCTCCGGTCGGGGCCGCGTGTGAATTCTGGGTCTAGAGCGCAGCTCTTAATTTGTCATGCCGCCTTCTTTTCCAGGGTTTAATCGCGGAGACCTGGGCCCGTTTAATACTCGTTATAGACGAGGCCAAGTTCACCGTCGCTCACGGGGCGCCCCGCGTCCCCCCCCCCCCGCGCGCCCCCGCGCCCCCGCGCGCACGGGCACCCGCCCGCATGTGCTTCTGGTTCGTGCGCCGCCTCGGTGCGGGGTTACGTTATGTTCACGCACGTAAATGAAATCAAGAATCCACAGAGCGCCCGCGTTTTGTTTTTTTTTTTACTCTGCCCTTTAAACCAGCTGATTGGAGTCGTTGCGCCCGCCAGGAAGCCGATTTTGAAAACATATTTGAACTTGGGGGGGGGGGGGGTTAATTTCGAGGTTTAAATACTGTATTTGCGTCCAGCGGGACGTTTCGTCCGCAGTAAACCGCGCAGGTGCCGAACGTCAAACGTGTTTTATTCTGCATATGCATGTTTAAATTGTCTGCCACAGGTGCCTGCAGTCATCTAGCGTTTCATAACCGAGTCTCATCCAATCAGAGTATGAGTTTTTAAGAGAGACAACAGAGGAGCCTATTGTTTATGAATTCATGTCTCTTAATACTTTTTTTTTTAATTCGTTTCAGTGGCTGCAACTATTCAACACTGGACGTGTATTTATTTTGATTATTTTCTTACACTTAAATAGTGTAAGAAAAGTGTAATCAAAATACATTCCTGGGTTTTGGCGTGTCCGGTGAACGCTCCGTAAATCCCGCGCTCCGTGACCCCTGGAAACGCTTTGACCCGCGTTAAGTATTCATAGCACTTGGCCTGAATGACTGATGACTACCCTGTTGCTTCCTCTCGCTAGAAGTTGCATCAAGTCGAACAAATTGCAGAGAGAGAACAATTAAAATAGCGCCGTCGAAACGATAAAGCACCGGGCGCTGCTGTTGGAGGATCATTTTAGAGGCTATTTAAGAAGGACTACATAAGAGTTACAGAAAACGAGCAGCCCGCGGGTTCTTTTAAAATTAGAATAAAATGGCTGAAATTGGTTAATCTCTTAGTCAAATTTTGGCGCCGAGATTTTATTTTTTCATCTTTTTTGTTTTTCTATGGCTCGAACTTTCGGCCTACCTAAAATACTATTACAATAAAATATATCAGTATCTAAATAATTTTAGAACGTAAATTACCGTGAAAATGTCATATGGAAAGCATCGGGGCGCTTTTGAGGTTCAAATTATGACAACTCTCAATAAATGACAGGAATATTTTTAAGCGATGATATTTACCAATGGCCTTAGGCTTCAAACCTTTGGATAATGTATATGCTGACGACGAATTTGAGTTGTTTGGGGGCATGGATCTATGGCTGTTAGGCAATAAAAACGAAAAAATAAACCAACATTTATTTCAGGGAGCCATTAAATTAAGAAAAAAAATCCAGCTCTTCCCAAACCGCATGACCTCGTAATTTACTGACAAATGAGTGAAATATTACCCGCATTTAATGGAGCTAACTGATGCGTCTCTTTGCCTGCCAGGCCTAGTGTTTGAAAAGAAAACCAGGAGAGGGAGCCAGGTACAAGGATTTGAAGAGGAAAGCAGCACAAGGATCACCGCCTGACTATAAATAGGTCCAAGTACAATAGAGAAGAAAAACTGACTTTTTAAAATTATTCTTATGCAGTACTTTACATCAAATAACTTTGTTTATATTTGTCGAATTCATGATCGGCCCTGCAGGACACTGACATATGTGTCACAGTCAATTTGAGGCGGAGGGTGGGGGGGCATGTTTCACACATCACATCTGTCAAGAACTTTTATCCACGTCCAAGATCAAGTATTAGTCCAGAAAGGCCCCACCGAAACACACATTTTCCACTGTTTAAGTTACACTGCGGCTGCATGGAAAACTGAGTGAAGCAGGAGACCTATATGCTACTCACCAGGGGAAACAGCCCGTTAGAAGTTGTAATCCACTTTCTGCAGACGATATCAAACCAATAATCCCAGTGCAGGCCAGGTGGATTTAAGATTTCCTTTTCCGCTGCAGTGAAGACAAGTCTCGTCGATTTATCCGGATCTCTTGCAAAGTGCTTTCGTTGGGGGTGATGAAAGTTCAACGCTAAGGCTAAGAGTTCTTCAGGTATGGTGTCTCGGAGAACACGGACGCCCAAGGATCAGTTGAACGGGCTCCGCGCGTCAGGAAGCTTAGAGGGCTGGTGGGTGGCAGCGAGATGTATGAAAATGTCTAAAGACAGTGCGAGGAAACGATCAGCTCCTTTAACAGCTCAGTGTGGGACTTTGCGGTTACTATTAACAAATAAAACCATCTACGGCAACCCAAAGTGCAACTGGCGGAAACTTCGCATGTACTTGCTCGAATCTTTTCTATTTGAGAGCGGCCTACTTTTAATAGTCTCTATCCAAGCGAAGACTGTCCAAGATTTATAGCTAAAACGTTTCAAGACAAAAACAAAAAAAAAAAATAAACACGCAAAAATATTGTTATGAACTTTAATTCCAGCCGCTCACACGCTCAGGTCATAGCGCGTTTTTACCTGCGGACAGATCCACACGGTGATCCTCGCCACAAACGACTTGTCAATTTACCTTCCATTCTGTGCAAAAAAACAAAAAAAGAAAGCAAAAAAAAAAGTCTCTGACAATTCCTGAGCTCGATTTAAAGTCTTTAAAATCAAAGCAGTAAGTCACCCGTCTCGCAAAAAAATAAAATAAAGAGCTATAGGTTAAAAAAAAAAACAAAGAAACAAAAAACAGAGCAACAATTAATCGGCCCCAGACAGTATGCTCCAAAAAAAAAATAAAAAAAGAAACTTTCCGCGCGGACTATCTCCAAACGGTGCGGCTTGGCGAGTGCGCACGGTGCCAGGGGGAGGAAAAGAGCTCGGCGTGTGAACAACAGCGGCTTCTCCGAGGCTCCAAGTCTGTCGTCTTCCCACACCGTGTGTGTCTGTGTGTTGAAGTGGAGAAAAGTATCGCCGATTATCCCTCCCTCTCTCTCCTTTTCTCCCCTCTCTCTCTCTCCCCCTCTCTCTCTCTCTCTCTCTATCTCACCTGCTTCAGCCGCCTCCTCTCTCGGACCAGCACACCGCGGCGTGGATGCGCGGCGCAAAACCTTCAGATGGCGCATGCGCTTCACGTTTCCCCTGAAATCCCTTTTTCTTTTTTTTTTTTTTTTTTTTTTTACTTCTGCCAGTCACCAACTCTTGAAGAAGCGAGGAATTTGAGTGTAGGTAAAATTGTGGAGCGAGGGAGAGAAGGGCGGCACGGGCTGTAACAAAACAAGCGTCTCTATTACCTAAAATAAACTTATAAAGAACCCGCGGCTATTACCCTATCCATACCAGGGAAAGGTTAGGATTTTCACTGGCAGAAGATCGAGTTACCACTCAGTTAAAAATCAAGACAAGCAGGTCCATATCGTGTGCTTATACAGGCTGCTCTCATCACCTGAAGGCCTGCGAGCATTACGGTCATTACGGTAATTATTATTTTATGGTAGATTATCTCAAAACACGCTGCAGGAATCCGTCGCCTTACAGTTGGATATTTTTCAATGAACCGGATGATGAGTGTCAGAGGGCAAAGTGTTTAATAGTTTCATGTGTGACACTAGATTGTCGGTCTGCGCGCGGTGAAGGCGCTGGAGGGGTGAAAGCTTTTTGCTGTTTTCAGTTTCGCTGGGCAGAATTTCCTCTGGTTTGAAAAAGAACAAAAAAAAAATTGTCCATGAAAAATTGTATTAAAATCCCCTATACAGTGCATCTAATGAATAAAAATCCCCAAATGATCACTAATAAAAACCTAAGCTGATTTTCTTTTTAGCTCAAAATGTCTAATGATGCCTTTGTGTGAGCCATCATTTTGTCTGCATTGATCTCCGATTTTATTTCAAAGCAGATATCTCCTCTAGGATTGAAACTCTTTCATACGAATGTGAATACCTGCGGCAGAAGTCGGCGTAAAATGTCAGCAAATCTTGCACGAGTTCTGTTCCAAGCTAGTGTTACTGTGGTGGATGCTGGGGAGGCTGCGACTGCGTCAAAGGGCGCTTAAAACATGCCCAGCCACATTTCTGATCCCCACTGACTCCCTCACCATGCCACACTACCCCTCCCTCCTCCCCCCTTGCATCCTCCCACGTTCCCCCTAGGAAGAAAACTGGGCAACATCTGGCTGAGTTTATGAGAGAGAGAGAGAAAGAGGGAGAGAATTGGTAGACCATGAAAACTGGGAAGAATTCTTTCTTGGGCAGTGCAAGAATCTATTGTTGTAGTTGCCATTAGTGGCTGTGAAACTTTAATCTTGTGAAAATACCCATTGTTGCGCTCGAATTTACCAATAACAGTGACGATGTCAATGTTCACATTATTGTCTTTCTGATAAAACATATGTTGCAGTTCTTGTGAAAACAATTTTTATTGAAACAACAGAGACAAGCTGACCACCGCAAAACACTGTGGAACAAGTCAAGGGTGAATACTGTTACCCCCAAACTTTCACAGTCCTCACAATCATGAGAGCAGCAACATAACCTCACACACAGACACACACACACATACAATCTGTACAAAAACTGTACATATTAGGTAAAGAGCAAATGGAAACACTCTTGAATCAAAACACAACAATACTTCATATATTCCTCACCTTAGATTCACCTCCGGTACAGTGAGATAAGTAATGACACAGTGCTTTAAAATGCAAGTCACGTCATTATAAACAGATTAGCCAATCAGATTTACAGAATTAAGAAATAGACAAAATTTGCATTACTCCTCTGTATAATAAGTCACACACAGCTGTTGCAACTTAAAAAAAAGAAGAAGAGTGGCACTCGAAACTGTCTTGAATGTAGAAAAGCAAACAGAACATGATATTGGTTCATTAAACAAACGCACAGCAGGCTAAAAGAACACAAGGGGAAATGTATAAACACAATTCTTACAGTAATCTGGCTGATTTGAGGTCAGCTCTGTTTCCTCCCCTGTTAATTAAGGTCCTGATTTTTAGAGAAGGTGTAAGCTGATCCTCAAACTGTTTTTTTTGGGCATCCTCAAACACGAATTTGCCTTTTCATGTTTAGTGGGAGATATTCAGACGAAATGAGTAACTAGGGCGGTTTACTGGGTAGCCCAGATGATTCAGATGCAGTCCTATTTCAGTAGTTTGTTTCAGCAGACGGGGACATCTCCTTTGGCACGGTACATTGAGAAGGTCTCTGTGGATTGTGGATTTTGAGGTCCATGTTGTGATATTTGCAAAAGTCTTATATTAAGCTGCGGAAGTAAGTACATTCATGCCATCATAAACCAGTCCAGAAGTGGCATGGGTTTACGGCTAGTTCCACTGGCTCAGCTTCGCCGCACTAGCAGTTGACAGTGGTTACTGTCGGTTGATGTGAAGCCAGAACTCTGTAGCACTGTGGTACTGTAAAATGAATATAGCTCCTAGCCTACTGGAAACAGGTAGGAAAATGAAGGCAGTGGTCTGCTTGCCAATACCTTGAAGCTGAGCACTGACGACTGATGCTCTGGCGGGGGACATTCACCCTAGAGCGTGCTGTGGTCCTCAGCAGGCCAATGTGCACGTCAGCAAAGGTAACATTCATCGGTAAGATGGAAAATTTCTGACCAACTGAAAACTGAGCTTGACCACAGTACATCTGAGATTTTGGGTCCTGACGGGTGTAAATCTGTTTATTTGTATGTCAAGATGTTGGGGAAGTATGGGTGAAGTGTGTGTGCTTGCAGTTGAAGCTCTTGAACCTCTTGGTACTCGGCTCTACAAGCAGCTGTGAAAAGAGACATCGAGAAAAGACAATCAGTAGAGGTCAACGACAAAGAATGAAAAAAAAAATGCTAAAAAAGCCACACAGGAATAGGATGAAGCATTATCTAGCAAAGGGTCTTAAATTGTTTTTAATTTCTCTGGTCATCTCTTAAAAGGTTACATCATGGAATTACCCTGCCTGGTAATGGACAAACAGAACTAAAACACTTAGTTACAGTGTAGATATTTTGTTTTTCTTTAGCTATAGCTCAACCATTTTCCTCCTGTAACTGTCTGGTGAGTCTCCAGAGTTCCTTAAGAATGCTCTAAATGCAGTTGGCAGCAGCCCAAACATCAAGTGCTCATTAATAAAAAGAAAAAAAAAAATATTGGAATGTGTCTGTTATTCAGGGCCGCACAGCAGTCAGCAACAACACAGTTCTTTCCTGAGGGTTAGGTTGTGAAAAAAAAAGAAACAATGATGTATGTCTAGCACACTGGGGGCGCCTCATTGGCTGAGCAAACAGGCCCCAAAATAACTACCAATCACAGAAGACGTTATCATCAGTCACTCAGGGAGTGCATAGCGAAAGAACTTAAATTCTACATAGGTAAAGTTGGGGAATATTCCTTGGTAGATATGATTGGCCTCTCCAGTGACCGAAAACATTTTTTTATGCATAAGGGGGTGACCAGTTTTTAATAGTAGCAGCTTAAATTAGTGTGTGTTGTGTACAAGGAAGAACGCCAGATTTTAAGGAATGTGTCCAGTTCTGCAGGGCTGCTCTCATTCTTCCTGTCTCACTCTGATTGGCTGCCAGGCAAAGACGGACCATCCATTACATCAAGGAGTAAATAAACAGGCACAGCAATTAAAGTGCCATCATTTGTTATGCAACGCAGGGCGTATGTGTATGTGCCTCCTTGCGTGTAAGTGTGACCAAGTGAGTGACTGTGTATGTACATGCTTGTGTGTGAATTTGTGCATGTGTGTTGGACGCCATTCTCAGGTTTCCTCACCGTCGTCTGCATTTAAATTAATGATTTCGGGGCCAGAGAATCCATAAATGTGGCCCCCGGCAGGGCATAATGGAGAGCATGACCTGCCTGTGGATGTGTTTGAAGACCGCTCCTCTTTCTTCTCAGTCAACACCTCGCTACCTCTACACAACAGACGTATTCACTACACAAACTCACGTGTGACGCCTGTGTTCATGCTGTTAATGAGGAAGTATGTGTTGCTATGTGGTCATGAGTGTGTGTACGCTTATCGGCCAGTGATTATTTTACATGTCAGCATGTTGTGACAGAGTGTTAAAATCATAAGGATTTTTATGTTCCTGAGTTTAAGTGCAGCATTTGTGGTCATGATTATGCCTGATTTAGAAACACGTGACAAACCAAAGCATATTATATCAGTCAGGAAAGCCAGAACCACACTCTGGATAATTTACTGAGCTCAAATGGCTCTGACAGGCTGCTTAAAGCCCTTTCAGCCCAAAGGCCATTGTCCATAATTTTCTGCATCAACAGCTGCTAAAGGCAGAACAAAAAAGCCAGCCACATGTGTACTGCAGTGCACAATGAGAACATTTTAACAACTTGTACACTCTTGTTTTTCTAAGTTAAAGTGTAAACTGCAGCTGGGTGAGGTAGCACTTGTCACTGTTTCTGTAACCGATTAAAGAAAAAATAGAAATAAGTAGAATATGATTGAAAACAACTTTACTTAAACAAGCCGCTCTGACTGTTTCACAGTTTGGCAATTTTAATGTCTCGCTCCAATGGATATTTTTCATGTGTTAGAATGACATGTGACATAAAATAAGGCTTGCAGATGATACTTTAGGTAGTGATGCAGAAGAGAACTTTTGACACAAAGTGGTAAACACACGTGGGGGTTTCCATTTATCAAACAGACACTGGCAATTTGCAGCACTCTGGCTGCAGGAAGATTGTATGGTTAGGAATGTGATAAATTGCACTGTAATATCCAAACCCTGACCTGAATCTTCACAGGAATGGCTACTGATAAAACTAAAACATTAACACTTGACACTCACTCCGACAGATCAGACGCATCCCTTCCATTATCATTTTTAGGCACTTCACATTAAGTAGGGTATTTGCTAATGGCTTTATTCCCACACGCATGAATTTAAACGTTTCCAACTCTTATGTTTTTTCTTTCAGATCACGATTGCTTGTGCTGTCCTTTAAATCCAAAATTTCCTGCCACATCAATGCATTCCTTTAACTGGCAAAATATCATTTCCCTCTCTCCCTAGCAACACTCTGCCATCATCTCCCTCTAACTCCAATCAGCCATTCCTATCTTCTACTCCCCATGTAACCCTCATCCTCCTCCCCACTCCTCGGCTCTGTGTGTTTGATGGTGGGATCAGACAGGGTGAACACTTTCTCATATTAATACTCCTTTAGCCTGTGTCTGGAGACAGGAAAATGATTGATTTATCAAAATTTTCAATTGCCTGCTGCAGAAACAGAGGTCAAGTGGAAGTGAAAATCTGTTTATACTGCCTTGCACCCCTGTTAATTAAACAATGCTCATCTCGTTGTTAAGATTGCCTTGTTGAAGTCCCAGTAAGTGAATAGCTGATCCAAATCTGTCAGATGCGTATTAAGTTAGTCCCTCTTTATTTTTCCCAAAACCCATTAATCTGTTCCTCAGTTCATCTGTCTTTGTCCTAAGGACTGCATATCAAGCCTGAGAGTCTGGATGTGAGCTGCCGAAACCCCTTCTTGTCTTTAAGTACTACTAATATAAAATGCCTGTTAAATGGATCCTTGCAGAGTTTTTGGACCACCAATGTTTGAGTGCTGCTCTTTCACTTGGAATTACTCTGTGGTTGGTGTTCTTTCACTCCTGCAGAAAAAAGAGAAACACACCAAATTCAATTACCAGTAAAAAAATTTGGCCCCCCCGCCCACCTCACTCTACCAAGAGGAGAGATGTAAAACAAGCCATTCGGTGGTATGAAGGGCAGATTTTTAGGGGTGAAGTATAGGGGGAGAGAGAGGTGACAACTAACAACTGAGCTGAATCTCTCACTGTTCTGTTTAAATAGCCATACAAATGTTTTCGTGCTGAGATACTTTGTGAATGCAGGGCTAGTATGTGACAGAAAATATCATTTTTCAGAGGGGAGAATGGTGTATTTAACCTGGGAAAATAAGGTTAGAAGAGAAGCAGTTTTGACCAAATACTTTGCACTGAAAAGAACAAAATAAATTACTGCTCTTATCATCTGTCCGATTTACTGAACGCAGAGCCCATGGTGTAATGGGGACTCAACATGCTCAGTGATGGTTAACATATCACACAGCATCTCCACTGCAAGGAAGCTAATGTTAATAAAAAAAAAAAAAACACTTAAATGTGGTCCAGTTCAAATTCATTGATCTGAAGTCACACATTCCCATGACCTGCAAACTCAGATTACATTAGATGGGTAAAAAAAATGTGGATGGCACACATTCCCATCCAATCATTCTGAAACCATAGCCTTTTAAACCCTTAAAAAATATGGTCTACATCAAGCCGTCCCCAGGAAGAGAGAACATCTCTGCAACAATTGCTTCAAGAGCTCGCTCTTTCTTCCCTACATTTCTCCTTTTTTCCTTCACTCTTTCTTTTTTTCTGCCTGACTTTTACAACTTCCTCCTGGTTGGGGCTGCAGCTCTAACCCAAACAAAACTCCATTTTTTAGTTATTGGCCCTCATGGCATGTAATGGAGAATCAAGCTAATTATCCCTACAGCTGTTTTCACTTGCTTTTTATGTAAGCAATACCTGGCTGATCCAGAGAGCAACAGTGAGGCCCTTCTTAGCGCTCCAGGCCTCCAGGCCGGCTGGAATTAGAGAGCAAAATGCCAGGTTTTCCTCCCCCCGCTACAGCCCGTGTGTACCCCTGCACCCATCTCCCAGCACACAACCCGACCCAACCAAAACCACCCTGACACAATCCCCTGCACACCCAAAGCTTCCATTTCCACTCCCTCATACACCTCTGAAACTCCCCTTTGATGTTTAACAAAGCTGCTCTTCAACAGCTAAGAAGGATCTGTATGACAAGTGCTCATTTTCTTCCACTGATGGTCCCTGGCAATTAATGAAGGAGGTGAGCTAGGGTGTGGCTCGGATTAAATTGGAACCATCTCCTGCTGTCATAGGACTAGAAAGTAAGAGAGTGAGTGCAAAGGAGAAGAGGGAGGGAAAGAAAGACAGAGGGGTAAAGGTGGGGGGGGGTGAAAGAAAACAATCCCTCACAGGCTAATTACATAATTTCCTTCATCTGAGCAAACACATGCTGGGTGAAAGCAAGTGTGAGCAAGCCTAACAGATGCCAGGCTAAGAGGTGCTACTAACACAGACTACAACTGCTCTCCAGCAATGGACAGCCTATGCCACGGAGGCACTGGGCCAGATCTTAGAGGCAACATTATCTGCACAATTTGTAGCTTCTGAGGGATTCATATCAAAAACCTGAGTATTGATCTTTCCCTTCCAAGCAATCTCGAGGTAAAGTGACTCAGTGCAGATAAACACTTGCTGGTGTAATGGTGTTATGTTTCCCTCATAACAGTTCATTCCTCACTACGACCAGAAATCTGTTCAGTACAAACACCACTAGGTGGAGTTGACTGTTGATGAAAAAAATATATCTCATGTATCAAACTCATTAAACTCCAATGGAGAAGCAGTGTGCATCTGCAAGTAAGTCAGACATTGTGTGTGCTTCACATATGCCACTGCAGAGCTTTCCATTTTCTCTGTTGAAACACTGCTTCATCCGCGTACATCAATTCCTTGTGCTTCCTTAAATTGACATCTGGTTTGAAATTGACAGAGACAGAGGGGGAGAGAAACAGAGGGAGACACTGGTAGCAATTTTAAACTTCTATTATTTCAGCTAAATTATGGTAAAGTCTCTGCCAGCTTCAAAACATAAAAGAGCAAACCCTCCCTGAAACCTTCTCCCTCTCCCTTTCTCCCTTTTTGTCTCTAATCCTGTGAGGAATGATGGAGGGCTCTCTGTGGAATGGTGGTGAGTTCCCCGAGTCCAGCCAAGGTGTGCCAACGTACAAATGATATGGGGGGAATCTGCAGCACCTACTCTGAATGTGAATCTTGTTTTGACAAATACAGGCCTCCCTGAAAAAAGGGATATATATCTATATATATATATCTATATATATAGATATATATACTTGAATAAAAAGCATTACGTGAGAATGAATGTTTAAATTCACAGACAAAATACCAAGGCACACACATCTGAGAGCAAGATTGGAAAAGTGTTATTGGCAGGACATGTTCAAATATTCATTTATCACTTAAAAGCCCCAAGGCGAAAAAGAAACTATGTTCAAAAAGTACATAATGTTCATGCAGGTCCAAAATACAGGTTTGCGCAACAACAATAAAAGGTACTTGGAATTCTGTCTATCTGCTCCCAAATTCCTCTCTCCTCCTCCGCCCCCCCTCTCTTGATCTGTCTCTCTTAGCACTCTGAAGTTTCTCTCTGACTAATCTCACTCATTTATTCCTTCAAGCTTTTTTTGTCTTATCACAGGATTCCTTCTCCTTTCCTCTCACTCTGAGCACAGTGTGAGTGGCAGTGTTTATGTTACTGAGAGAGATGAGGAGAACTCTACTGTGGACCAGCTGCATGTGTGTCAAAGTCTGCCTGTGAGTGCCTGAATAGCTGTGTATAAACCCACCACACATCTATTTTTCACAATAAGAATAGGGCAGGGACCCTGGTGAGCTTGTGTCCCATTACGACACCTTGACCTGAAGTTATACTTCGAAGTGGAGCAGCGGTTGCCCATCAGAACCCAGGCTGAAGAGCCCTGAACGCGTCTGCATCCTGACACCAGCGGCCCAGCCAGACAGGGGAGACAAGTGAAACCTGAGCCCACATTAAAGAACCTCCATCAGGTAGAAGATCAGGGGAGGCCTCCATGCTCTCAGTGTCTGCAGGGGTCCGGGCCTCTGAGGCCCTATCTCACCTCCATCTGGAAAGAGAATCTGAGGGTAGCCTGATGGTCCGATAAGAGGCCATGTCGACTGACACGGTAACAGCCGCTCACCCCCATTTCGGAAAAGCCAGAGTGGATGCAAGCCTGACTGTGGTACGCTCTCATGCGGGTATGGGAGGGTGGAAGCCTTGGTGTGGGGGAGTGTGGGTTCATGGTGGCATTCACTTTTCTTTGAAGGTTTGACCCAGTACCCTGAAATGCACGCACAGATGCTACGTCTATAGAAAAAAAACTTTCTCTTGTGCTTTTTTTGCTCGTAGTGCAGTGAAACACAGGCGTTTACACATGCACAAATGTGGGAAAAAGACATTTCTGAAATGATGTCATAATTCATATTTGTGTTTTATAAGGGGAGGAAAGTTTCCGTGCAGTACATACAGTGTGGGCTGGAGTCAAGACCGAATTCTACTTTGCAAAAACAGCAGCGTTACAGAAACACATTTTATTTTATTCACCAAAAGTGTTACCTCTATCCTACTTCTCTCTCTTACTTTTCACATTTGTGTTTCTGTGTGTGTGTGTCATAAAAAAAAATACGGCTGTGCTCATTCATGCAGTCAGCCCTCTGTTGTAATCTAGGGTGCTAATAATGCTCCACCCTGCTCCTGATGTATTCTCAAGATGAGACCAACTCCACTGACCCATCAGGCCTCACTCCTGACACAAGTCTCTTCCTCTCCCTCGCTGCCCACAGACTCACTGTTTCTCCATCTGTTCTTTATTGCCCATAGTCCATTTCCCTCTCCTAACTGATTTGCCCTTTTACCACACCAGGCTGGAGAAACAGAAGCATCTATTTTCCTGTTCTGAGTTTCCATAGCGTAAAAACTGAGTCCTAAAAACTAAAACTGGACACACAAATTTGACAGAATACAGAGAATAAAAACTGCACCTCACATTTTATAAATTCCTGTCTGATTGGTGTAACACACATGAATAAGGAATGGCTGATTACCAAGCTTCATCTTGGCCATAGCAATAGAGTTTTGGACATTAGCCTCATATTTACATAGATCAGGGAGTAAGATCTGTGTGTGTGTGTGTGCGTGTGTTTGTGTGTGTGTGTATTTGTGTGTGTTTGTGTGTGTGTTTGGATGTGTGCTTGCTATAAATGGGCACAGAGACAATGAAGCTGGAGCTTTGGATTTAAAAAGATTTGGTTTAGTCTGGTTTGGTCATCTCAGATCTATTTAGGATCACTTGAACCAGTTAAGAAAATAAATGTGATCCTTCAGATCTCAATCTGCTCTCAAGGAAAAACAGGCTCACCTTTACATAGGTGTGTATGCTGGTGCGTGTATCTGTGCTTGCATGCAGATCTGTGTGTGTTTGCCTATGAATCTGTATCTGTGCGTGTGTGTGTGTGTGTGTGTGTGTGTGTGTGCAGGACACTTGTGTCAACAAAATCTGATAATAATGTCTATTCAGTAGCTACAAGTATTTGAGGTGGACAAGTTCAGACAGAGATTTACACAGTCAGCTAAGATTTGTGTTTGGTCATCAAACATTAGAGCTCCTGACCATCCAATGTTAACAATGTGTTCATTTATTCATCCATCCCACTTGGATGAGGGTTAACTGATTTTGTTTTGTGGTTTATTCTCTCTTTATTAGGTGTGTCCCTCTTTCTTGGACATCATGGATAGGTACTGCTTATTTTTCCTTTTTGTCATTTAATTAAAACAAAAATATGTCTAAAAGCCGGATTTAGAACAGAGTGACAAAGTCGAGATTGATGTTAAGCGGAGGGAGTCTGTTTTTGCTGGCACAGCTGCAATGTGGTGCTTAATACTAGTTAAGTCCGGTCTCGAGAAGAACCAATCATGTTATTGGCTGAGTCTGTTGGTGCTTCTGGGGTCAGTATAGCCCAAGGACATGAGACACATAGAATATACGCTAGGGATAAAGAAGGAGGCTTTCACAATGCCTGGTGGTCTGCTAGTGATCTCTACCTCCATATGACCTCTGTGTCAGTGTGGGCGAGCAAAAGGTGAAGAAACATGTCAAAAAAGACGCAAAAAGTTACTTTTAAAACTGCCAGTTCTGAGCTTGTCTCTCTCAGAGGTGATGTGAGAAAAGGGAACACCCAGGTGACCCGCCGGGCTTGCATATGCAGTTAGTACGCCAGTCTGTGGGGTCCGTTCTCACGTTCTAGAGCAGCGTTAGTGGTGGGAAGGCAGATAATAAGAGAAGAGGTGAGGGCAAATGTTTTGGAGTGGGAAAAACCCACTTTTTCAGCCTCAGGGTTGAAAGATAGGGTGTCTGGTGGGGCTGTGTGGGTAAGGCAGTTCAAGGGAGAGAAAGATGGGGTAAAAGGCTATAGGCACACACACTTCAACAGTTCAGATATTTGAGTTAGTTTGGATTCCTGAGACTTCTCTGAACAATAAAAGGCCTCTGAAGTGCTTGTAAACCCCTAAACGTAAATTTTTCTCTGACTAAAACCACCAACACTCCTTGTGCAGCCATCTTGAACCTTTAACAACCTTTTGGAGTGCTCTGTATGACACTTTGGTGGGCTGTGCTGGTGAATCTCAAAGGGAGATACTGGGGATCATAAATAAGCATCGTTGAATGTGGCAGAGATCCGGGTCTGTGTGCAGATAGAGTACAAAAATGCTCATTAGTTTTGACAAAGTGATTCACTGTTTATGATATTTACTGCTGACACATACTTTGCCCATTAAACAGTTACTGATAGAGTCATTCACACTGACAGTACTGCGGATAGCACTTACCCTTTAGTATGGTATGGGATTGACAACAAGTTATGATGCACTGCCTAGGTCAATACTTTGTTATGATAGCGAAGGGTAGAGGGGAGCTGGGACTGTACGGTATGTAAACCTGTCCTAACTACATTTAGGAAAGTTTGTGACATGGAATACAGATGTGATGGCTAAGTTAAGAATCACTTTTCAACTCTGGTTCATTTAAGTCAGATAACTAAAACTCATGACATTCTGTTCCAGGCATCTTACTGATAGCAGGAGTGGAAAAATCGATGCGAATAGTTTGCATTAAAAAAACCTGTGAAAATTTGATTTAGTTAAATGTGCCCAGACTTCCAGTAACTCGTAAAATCTGCAGTATGAAATATTGTCGTGTGTGTGTGTGTGTGTGTGTGTGTGTGTGTGTGTGTGTTTGTGTAGGTTTTTGTGTGAACTTGGTCCATTTTGTCTGGGTGGTGCTGGGAATAGTATCGGCTTAGGGCTGAAAGAATTCAGGCCTCCCAAGCAAGGTCATGTGCTGATGTTTAGTAGGAGCTTTCTCAGGTCACAGGCTGTGACTTTCAACCATCACTCACATTACCCCACATCTTTGAGTAGTTCTGTATAACTGGCATGCCCCACATCTCTCCTCCAGTTTGCTGTAATGACAGGTGACAGCCGTCTCAGTGCACTTACTTAGTTGAAGGAGAAGTCAACCCAAATAGTTGAAATGGACTGTTGCATAGTTGCATAGATCTGGCATCCTTTGAGAACTTTGGGCAGTGTAGCTTGGCAAATATTTGTCATACATATTAAGATTCAACATGAAAATATATATTTTGCAATTCCTCGAAGCACCTTCATGCCTTATAATATTTGTTTTTAAAAATGAAAACAAAAAAAAAATAAAACATCAACAGATATTTGAGTTCCTGGTTTTGGAATAATTCCTGCTTTTGACACTTAAGGTTAAAATGTAACTGGTGATAAATATTCTATATTAAAACAAATCTTAAAGGCTAGGTTCACATTTAATTCAAGTCCTTCCTAAAACAATACTCATATGCCTGAATCAACATTGAAAGAAGTTTTGTGTGCTGTAATCATTCCTCCGTTTCATATGAGCTGTTTCAATAGATCTCCTCTTAATGAGAACCCAACGGAAGTAATCGGGACAAACTGATCCACTGTCCTCATTTTGTGCTAAAGTGTTTTCCAAAGTTCCGATGAAGCTTATATGAGGCTTCACTTCTCTGAGTTACACAAATTAAGTGGGTGTGTTAAAAGTTTTAGTTATTTTAGTACAAGTTTCTCTCTCTGTGTTTACTTGGGCAGTGTTTCCTTGCTGAGCTACACTGGAGGGACAGTAACCAAAAGAGAGAATTTCATACAAAAAGGAATGTAACACTGAAAGATAATAACTTGATTTGTCTAATTCAGACCAGTGATAATTAGCTTTAGCTGAACTCTGGAATGGATTTCATCCTCTACCACTTCCACTGGAAAAGCATTAGGAGGAATGATTACAGCAGGCAAAAACCTGTCTTAATGTTGATATGGGCACCTGACTACTGTTTTAAGACTGAAGTGAAAAATTGTGAAACTATCTGCATTTTTAGTTAGATGCAATTGCTACAAAGAATGATGTTTCAGTGGTTACACAACCCGCTGAGTGGTAAAAAATGTCCAGCACAGGTTAAGTGAACAGGGATTGCTCCCTGAGGTGCTCTGGCCAATGCCATACCTGCCATATTAAAGCTCCAACACACAGTTTTGGATTTCTAGTCTTTTGTTCCGAGACTAATTCTGCAATGGTAAAAGATTTATTTATTTAACTCAATTAATAGGCCCATCATCACTTCTCCTTGTGTCCTTGTCTCCTAGGCTTTGCCCCTGCAGATGTTGTCCCTCTAGCTCTGAAGAATAGAATACTCCAAATAGTACAGCTCACCACAATAAATTAGCATCAGCCCCTGTAACTGCCAGTACACATGTGTGTAGTGTTTGTGTTACGTGGATAGCATGTCACAGGAATAATTACACTGTGTCTTTCCCCACCTGGACTCTGACACATGTTCAAGAGCTCAGACAGCCACGCCCAACCCCCTGTAAGAAATAACACACTAATGTCAGACTGCCAGAGCATGGAGCAGAGCAGAGAGAAAGAGGGAGCGTGAGACTGAGCGTTTCCCTTGTTTCTCCTGTTAGAGCTATAAAGAGACGGTCCGAGGTGCCATGTGTCATTTCTCACATCCACAACCCTTTTCAGTCAGACTCACACATTCTTGAATAGACGAAAACATGCAACAGTTATAGAAATGCCATGTGTAAGGTCCAATTTCTCCTTCTAGAAATGTGGACACTAAGTCGTAACAAAGAAGAATAAGCTACATTACTGTCCTATTCAATTCCACACGTACCTCTACACATCTGGTCTTTAGTAACAGCACGGATAACCTTGGCTTTGACTGCAGGACTTAGTGGCAGTTTGACTCTAGCTGTGTGACTGAATGCAAAGGCTACTGCAGTAAATATTACAGAAATCCCCTCCAATTTAAGATTTATGTACACTTAGAAGCACATTCATAGCACATGTATGTAAGGAAGCAGCAAATGACAAAGACAGAACAAGACGGGGAGAATGTGAGAGAGTGAGAGATAAAAAGAGCAGAGAGACAGAGACAAGGAGTGATGTTTAAAAAAAAAAGGTGTAATAACAGTGGTTAAGGTCTGCTCTTTCATTGAGTAAATCTTGCTGGGGCTATTTCACACTGTAGGAATCTCCTGTTGACTAGATCAAAGGCTCGCCCAAAGACAGGGCTCATACAGAGCACAAGGAACAGGTGATAGCTCTGACACACACGGAGGCATTCGCACACGCATACACTAACCCTCTAGCACCAACACCACACACAGACACCTATATTTGAATGAACACACGGTGAGATCACAAAAGAGGAGAGTGACAGCTCCTTTTGTGTCTATATGAGCCTGGGGGGTAAGTCTTTTCTGCGGAACCAGAAGGAAACTATACATCTATCATCTGAGCTTCGAACACCACTTAAAGAGAGTCAATACAGGCTACGCGCACAAATACACGCACTTAGTATGCACTGGGTATGACAAAGTAAATTCAGACTTTACAAGTATGAGCATGACATGTACCATATGAGTAGAACATTGATGAGACTAACACATGTACATCTAGCTATGAATGGTATAGGAAGCATGTGGGACTCGAGTGCAGCCTTATGATGGATAGATCTAATATAGAGTGGGCCATATCCAGAGGGGGTGAACATAAGGCTATGTCATCACTGGCCCATCTCTCTCCATACCTTCCATCACTTTTCACTCCCTCCTATAAACAGCAGGATGGGGGTTACTGTAACTCCCACACACAAGGACACATACACACACAAGGACACACACTATTTCAGAAAAAACACACGGGGATTCATGCATATGTGCGCACAGGCCTATTCATTTAATTGCAGTAGTCCAGGCATGCACACAAACGTATGCATGCATATACACAATAGCATTTTCACAAAGAGAAATTAATCCCGGGTGGTCTCAGACACAGCAATGTTTCCACTTGAGAAAGCTCTGGTTTGGAAATCACGCGATCCACTACATACTGGGTTCAAACTGCATTCATACACACACAACTGTAGAGTGATTACTGTGGAATAAAATAAAAGGGAAATAAATGTGTACAGTAAAGCATGGAGACAGAATATATATGACTGCAGGGCTTCTGGTATACACCCAGCTTTACACACGCCACCCTCTCTCTGCTATTCAGTCCCGGTCCGTATCAAGCTAAGATGCCGTGTGTTTAACATGGGAAGGACCCACCTTAAACATGGCCATTATGGCCAATAGCTTTAGCTGTTTTCACAGAATATGAGAAGATTACACAGCACTATGACGGGCCAATTACGTCCTTCACTAAAGCACACCTCTGTACCAACAACTCTCTAATGATGATGGCTTAAACGGTTTCACGAATACCGCTCTTTCAGCTGCCCAAGCAGTCACACAGAAACATACTCTGCTGGTATACTTAAATATACACACACAGGTACACACACACACACACACACACACACACACACACACACACACACAAACCCACAGATGCCGACTGAGTCAAATTGAATCCTTGTGTTAAGTGTATAGAGCATCCCCTTCACACTACAAAAGGCTGTCTGTTTTTGTGTGTGTGTGTGTGTGTGAGAGAGTGTGTGTATGTGTATGACATTCCCATGGGCCAACTTCTGCAATCAGGTCAAGGATTGCTTAGTACTGGAAATGAGGAAGAATGAGACGGAGACTGAGGCAGAATAGAAGGGCCAGCTTTTCTCTCACATCTTCTCAACATCCTTTCTCCATCCCCCTCTCCACTCAAACCTTTGTCACCTCTGACCCAGGTCCAATTCACTACTGTCATTATGCAATTAACACCAATTAAGTCATTTGGCTGTAAGAATGTATGTGTGTGTCTGCATGAATGTATGTGCATGCTTGTGTATGTGTGTGCGTTAAGTGTGTCGATGTGTGTATGCGCTTATGATAGGGCAATTACAGCAGCACAAGGGAGCCTTTTGGAAGCAGAGAGCACTGCAATCAACCAATCAGCCTTCAGATGGTTTTGACATGAAAAGAGAGCGTGGCCTCTGCTAACCCTGGGGGTCGGCCCCAATTTACTCTGTTTACCCACTCAGGAATGACTCTCTGTGTGTGAAGAAGGAGACATAGAGAGGGAGGGAGAGCGAGTGATGAAGAGGCATGGAAATGTCTAAGCTGGTGAGTGGGACCAAAATAGAAAAGAAGAGAAGGAAAGGAAGGGAGGGAGTTGCAGAGGGATGAGAAGCCTGAGGGTTATTGGGCAGGTGAATTGTAGTAGGTGGGAGGGTGGGCTAGGTGGGTTGGGGTTTGAGTGGAGAGAAGGGAATGTGGGGAGAGGCCTTCAGGTTGTGTTTGCAAAGCTAAAAGGCCAGCAGTTGGAGCCCATTTGCTAACAATTTCCCCTTGGAGAGTGGCTCTACACACTCACTAGAAACACACTTTTCCTGCTCTATGGAGCACAGATGAGTAATGACAACTTTACACTTGGCTGGAGCTGTTAAAAAGTGAGATGCTCCATCAAGATAATAGAGCTGCTTCTGCTAAACAAAATGTAAAAAATTACTTATATAACAGCAAGGGATTATTAGATTACGCCAGCTTCTGTCAGTTGTTTAAATCCACCCTGTTTGCAAGACCATACTTGCCATTCATGCTTTATCCCATAAAATGAGACTATATACAAATACAAATCATGTTTAGATTACTGCTGAGCATTTTCCAAAGCATACCCATGGGATTTGTACATTGTATGAAAATTCTCGAGATCACTTGCTCCCTCCCTCTCTCTCTCTCTCTCTCTCTCTCTCTCTCACACACACACACACACATGCACACGCATATACTATACTGTATAATATATATGCATACTATATATTATATGGTTATAATACAACTTGGGAATCAATGGTGGCTTCCTGGACAGTAGCAAATTTTATCTTATGGTATTTTTGGCAGAATGGCTGCAATTGGTGTAAAATATGTGATTTCTTTTTTATAGAATAAAATATGCAAATCCACTGATATGGTCCGTTATCAGCTGGATCTCAAGTGAAACCCCCAGACAAAGGAAGTATTTATTTTCTCTGCCTCAAATATGAAACTATTTAACCTGTATTGTTTTCACAATTGAAAATGTCACTGTTTGTTTAGCTCTCCCCACAAAACTAACCAACCTGCTGATCAATAGCCCAGCACTGAAGTCTAGTGCCAGGGCTTGGCTGCAGAGCAGTGAGTGTAATACAACAGGACTAGTCAGCCCCTCATCCCACTAAACAACCTCCTGGCTCCAGAACAAGGAACTGCAGAAAAACCAGAAACAGACAGAGAAACTTAAAGAGAAAAGAAAAGAGAAGTAAACACAGATGCTCAGTATTTCCACTGCTCCTGGTCAATAATATCACATATCTGACGAGAGGGGCACAGGTTATTCTATATCTATTGTGTTTGTGTGTCAGTGTGTTTGTGCGTGTGTGTGTGTATCAGAGCAAAACATTCCTGCTCCAGGGATCTTAGATGTGGACTGTAATCAGGACCACATGACTGTGCCACAGGAAGTCCTCCAGCGAAGGACAGGAAGCAGGAACACAAGGACCACATCATTAGTCTCGCTAGTCCTGAACCCCACAGCCAATAGGAGCCTTGGACATGGCAGGAGTGGGCATAGCTGGTGGTATGTGCACAAGTGGTGCACATGTACTATACATTTGTATTTGTGCATGTGGAGCCTGCAGGCTGGTATTAATGAGTTTTTGTTTACTGAGTGTAATGAATCCAGGTTGTGTGTGTTTAGTAGAGTCAGAGCAGAGCTCTGGAGCAGGATTGGGCCTACCGCCAGAATACTGGAGCTAAATAAGTAACACACACACACTCACACACACACACACACACACACACACATCCCCAGTCAGTGCAGACAAATGAGAAACAAATGGTTCCATTGTATGGGATATACATTGTCTCCCCTTCTCCCCTTCTCCCTGTCTTATGATGGAACAGTAAGAGTGCAGTTTTGAAAACAGTCCGTTCAAATATCCTCTACCACACACACACACACACACACATAGAGACGTACACACACACCTCCTCAAAACCTTCACCAGCAGCCCTCCTACCACATTCTCACCGCCCCTTCCTTCTCTGTTCTGCAACCCATCAAGACTAAAGGGGCTAATTTCTGTCGATGGCTTACAGGTGGCCAGTGCAAGGTGAACCACATCCACTCTGCTGGCCGACACTCAGACACACACATACATGCACCAACACTTTGAAAAGCTTCATGCCTCTAAAAACCAACCCTTTTATAAACCCAATGCCAAACATCAAAGAGAAAACCCCAACCCACCAGACACACACACACACACACACACACACACACACACGCACACACACACACACACAAACACCCACATTCTCAAACACTAAAACATCCAAACTCAAATATATACATTCTTGTACACCTTAAAGCATTAAAGATTTCCAACAAATGGTTTTGAGGGTCAGACAGAGGACTGGAACTTTTGCATGTCTCTAAACAGAGTAAAACACATCCAGCACTTTCTTAAAAATCCTGTAACTTTTAGAATTGTTGATCTTCTAGATTAGAATATTTTTCAAGTTGTGAAGAATCACCGGCATCAATCTGAGAATGAGACTGTGAATCTTATCTTTTATCCTGGAAAGTTGCCTTTTGGAAATAGAAATTCTTCATTCTTTGACTGCAACAATCTGCTGAGTTTGAGGTGATTGTTACAAATGACAGCAATATAATGTGGAACGAGCTTCGATCCAGCTCTAAGCTTTCTGTAACTCAGTTCCTAAAATTTGCCCATTAACTCTGAAATTTCCTCATTCCTCCGCCTTAGCACGTCACCTTCAATCTGTATATCTGTGTGCTGGATCAGCCAGGGTATATTGTGTCATGACACAGAGACAGGCACCGACACACACAACTGGACGCAGTCCATAAAGTATCTGAGCTTAATAATGTTTTGTGAAAGATTACTTATTTTTTTAGTGCAGAAAACATTTCAAATGAAACAGGTAAGCCTCTGAGTTTGAAGACAGGTGAATCGGGACAATATTTTGTCATGTCTTGTTTGTTATTGTTCACTCCCTCTCACACAAATTTCACATTCTTGGATATCCATCCGTCTCTCTCAGTCATCTTGTGAAGGTTGTGCTGCGAAAATTACAAGACCAGGCTGAGAAACTGACTTCAAACTCTTTCATTTGCTCGAACCAGCAGAGGTGTATGTGTGTTGTGAATGCATGAGTGTGTGTGTACATCTGCACATGTAGATTGGATTGCAGCTCTTTGAAGCCATGCCCTTGCCTTCATTAAACACAGTCCTAGCGCCTGGAACAGCTTTCTGGGAATGTGTCAAGAGCTCACATAGACACCTACACACACACAGACACACACACACACACACACACACAAACACGTCACAGTGCCAGTAAAAATGACCAGTACTCTTTGAAGCCTGTGTCACTGTGCAAAGTGATAAGATGAAAGCTGATCATCCCTCTCAAAAATCATGCAAAGCCCCAAGTCTACACTGTGCTGACAAGCCTGCACCTAAGCCAGGAGGGCTTGGCGGCTGCTGAGCTAACTGCTACATGCCACACTTATCAGCTGCTATCAGATTGGACAGTGATTGTAAGCTGCCACTTGGCAGTTATAGATTAAAAATGGACAAGATCTTCTGACAAAAAGGTCCTTTGAAGTTCTGTGGAACACATGGATTCCAGACCTGTCTTCGACAAACAAGCAAATGGGTGAAATTGAAAGAAAGCAAAGTAAAGTTAATGTGAATACAAATATATTCAGTCTCTCTCTCTCTCTCATTCTCTCTCTTTATGTGTGTGTGAGCATATGGTATGTATGAGTGCTTTGCATATCATGACTTTGACAGAATGCATTAAGCTGGGAAAAAGAATACTGTATAATGTACTGATTATATTAAAACCTGCAAAGACAAAACATCCAACATATTATGACCTCCGATATAACCTGTAAGACATAAATGAACATATACGGAACAACTGAGTAAATGTAGAGGAAAAGAGTACAACGGACACAATCGACAACCTTTTCAATCCTTTGTTAACCTGTACCAAAACAGAAACAAACCTACATTTACATCGGTTTGTCTTGCAAATCAAAGCTGCAATTTGTGTGTAAAAGGGAGAGAAAAATACTAAATTTAGAAACTAATCTGAAAAATCTGCAGGGTGAACTTTGAAAGAGAGAATTACATTTCAGGAGGGCTGTTGTAGCACTGTTCTACATTCGGATGAACTGGATTATTAAATAATGTTATTTTTTTTTAGCCATTTTAAAATTATGAATTTTTCTCCTGCCTCTATATGAGGACAGCTTAGATACTGGTTGTAAAAACTGAAATATGTTTTAAACAGTCTTAACCAGTGACGACATTGCTTTCTGAATCCATCTTCTGACTACCAAGACCAGCTTGCTCAGACTGGAACAAACTCGATCCAACTTGGTCCAACCATTGGTGACATTCATTACAGCTTTAGGCATGCTAAGAAAGCCCAGAGAGTCACAGTCCCAGACACCAGAGAGCGCAATCCTGGCTAAAAGACAGTTCATAAACTCTGTCTCTCTCTTGGTATACACATCTTACGCACAGAAACATACAAATGAGAAACAGAAACGCAAGAGGAAAAAAAGAGATTGGGAGTGGGAAAGGACATAAGAGGAAAAAAGAAATGATGCAGTGAAAGTCATGAGGGGTAATCCCTGTTCCCTCCCTGCAGAGGCGTGTGGCAATGATGGAACGGCCTGTTCACACGCGTTTAAACGGGGGCTTATCCCTGCACTTTGATACACCTCTTTATAACTGCCTGTGTACCTTTCTGTGAGTATGTTTAGAGTGTATGTGTGTGTATGTGTTGGTGTGAGTGTCCATTGTTGTCTTGTCTGTCAATCTTGCTCATTACACTTAATCCCAGAGAAGACACACTTAATCCTCTCTGTCAATCTCGGTCTTTGCAGCAGCACTCATCCAAGGAACTGGGTTTAGCACTTGCTCACTCTCTCCACCAAAAATGCACACACTCTCTCACACACACACACACAAACACACTCACTCACACACATATGTCAGGTAACACCAAAGCAGGTCACAAAGAGAAGAAAGCATTTTTGCTTGGGAAGAAAAGAAAACAACTATCCCACATCTGTATATGTGTGTGAGAATATGAGCAAAAAATGGAAGAGGGAGTGAGAGCAACAGAAGGAGAAAGAGGGAAACACACATACACAGACATACACACAAATACACTTTAGATACAAAGAAAGAGGAAATCAAGCAACACATCCTATGTTTGGAAATTCAAAACTGCCACAAAGCGATGATAGAGAATGACTAAAAGGAGGCTTACACTGATCACTGAACAGCAACACAGTTTGAAAACCACAAAAATATCTATGGCTATTCATTATTCTCTGGACTCCCCCTTTTTTCTTCCAACCTCTCCCCTTTTCTCTCCCTCTTCCTCTCATCTATTCTCATTTTTCTCTCCACCAAAAGGGAATCCGAGAAATGTCCACAAAACATCTTTCACCAGTTGTTAATACTTTTTCTGCTTTGCCGTGATAAAGTCACAGTATGTTGCCTCATTCCATCCACTCGCCCAAACACAGTCACTCACACACATATAACAAAGGTGGACCTCATGAATGCAAGCATACAAACATGCCATAGCTGGAAGTTATTAAGAAAAAAAAAACAAAACATCATAAGCCATTTTGAACTGCTTGAAAAAAAAAATCTTAAGTTCTTTCTGCCTAATCCAACACACAAAATTTGAATCAGTCTCTCCCCTCTCTCTCTTAAACCAGTGCATCAGGTGATAATGTGTGTGTGTGTGTGTGTGTGTGTGGTGGTAGGACGAGGCAGAGGTAGGGCTGGCTGAGCTGACATAACAGCTGACATCACTGATAAAACCTCTGACTTGTGATCTCAGTGTGTGTGGGGTGCTGGACTCACCAGCTGGCAGCAACAAGTCAGATCTGGCAACCCTTTAGCTGATTTGGCAATTATTGGCCCCTGTTGACCTCTGGTACTGAGGGGAAATATGTTCTCAGTAGGTGGTGTGTGTAGGTCTCTGTATGTGTGCGTGATATACTTCAAACCCTCCAGCAGGCACAATGAGGCCTATCAGTATGTAAATGATACTAATCAGTCTATTTGAACTTTACTGGTGCACAGAGGCAGTATTTTGCAAAGACTTTTTAAAAGCCAGTTATTCTAATTGCCATTTTGAGAGCGCAAACGGAAATCTTTGAATAAAGCGGAGAAAGAAACAAAACTTGAGCAAGACTACAGACAAAAAAGCATTTATTTGTGGATGGCTTGTTTCCAAGTTCAAAGGGACGGGCTTGTCCTTATGTGTGAATGTGTAAAATGCAAGGGAGTCATTCCTTTGAACGTGCACAGACAGAGACACACAGACACAGACACACACACACACACACACACACACACACACACACACACACAAATGCACACAGACAAACATACACACAAACAAATTATAGCTAAGCCTAGTTATTACCTAAGCAAACAGAGTTAGACTGAATGGAATGCCTGCTGTGAAACACACCAGTTCCAGACACAAAGCTTTGTGTTACAACAAGGAAGCAGGCACACAAACACATACACACACACGTGCACACACGCACACACACACACACACACACACACACACACACGCGCGCATACAGGCCAAAACACAGTTTTGACATGAACACACTTTACACAAGCTGTGTGAGAGAAATAGCTATGTGCATATGTAATTAGAAGGCAAAAACAAAGCAAACACATGTTTGGGTCTTGTTCTCTGGCCTGCACTTCATTTCATTTCATTTGCACTGTGGCGCACAAGGTTCTGCTAAGCCATCGTTTTTTGGTGCTGCTAAACACATGGTGTCTTGCTGGAGTAGCAGGAGGCAGAAGTTAGCCAAGGATGAACTTGTTCATGTGCGTGTGGTTTGTGTGTGCGTGTCAGTGCAGTTGGCTGGGGAATATTATCAGCACAGAACAATAAATACTATAGACCTTGGTTTTATCAAGCAGTGAATGTGTGGATTATATCCCCAAAATGATTTTGTTTTTTCTTTTGTGTTCATCTTAACATATGTATATGCAGAATTGAACAAATCCAAACAAACATGCTCAAATAATAGTTTTCTATTTCAGGAGACAATTTTTCACAGCTCTGAGCATGTGTCACATTTTTCGTTGCATGTTCACACATTCCTCCTCCATAATATCTCTGAAGAAAATTCCAACAAATAATTTAGATAACTTTAAGCTAACAGTACCAGTGGCAATTCATAATTGTTAGAAAAAAAAAAACAGATGTCAAACCTAGCATTAAAAATTGCTTCAACACTGCTCTGATTTACCTGTTACTGAAAATGTGTTGAATATTTACCCAGCAGTCATTATTTACAAAAGCAGATAAAAGAGAGAGAGAGAGAGAGAGAGAGAGAGAGAGAGAGAGAGGGTGTAGAGTGAAAGAATTTGACTGAAACAGAGGAAGCCTGAGAAATTAAGTTGAGACTCAAAAGAAAAGACAGATTGCGTCCGCTCAGGTATGCCATCTTTATGATCTGTCTGAGAGAGCTAGTGAAATTGAACTCAGGTGTAGTGCAATGCCGAAAAAGCCATTTCCCCATTAGGGCTATGGAATCTCACATAAACAAATTACACAAATACTTTTTCTCAATAAAAGAGAGGGTGAGCTTTCCCTAACTGTGCAGTGAAATCTGAGCTGGGCCTTGTTTATGTGTGTGACAGAGTGTTTACATTGTCCTCCGCTCCCATCCCTTCAGGTGGGGAGAATGTCAGGCCTCCGACAGCTCGACTCCTGTCACACTACCTGTCTGTCTCTGGGATTTCTGTTATAGAGAACATGTGCTGGCTCCATATGTTTGAGTGTGTATGTGTGCGCTACTGGTAAATGCCAATCAGTGATCTGTCCCAATTACAACCAGTTTAACCACTCAAGAATGGTAAGTTCAAGTGAGTGAAGCATGGTAGGAGGTCGAGGAAGAGGGGAAAAAAACAAATGACTAATGGCAATGACTCTGTTCTGCTAACCGCCTTTGGTTATAACTCCTCTATGGAACATCATATGCTCGTCACAAGCATTAAAAACCTTTCTTTGTCTTTCTTTGTCCAGTAAGTTTACTCATGCCAGCAACGTGGTGCCTCACCTCCCGGGCTGTATTGTTCTACATGGTAGCCGATTAAAACAACAGTCACACTAAAAAAAACATTTCATTCTCTTCATCTTGTGGACTGAACTTGCTTTGTTCGAATCAGCAAAACAGCAGAACACACCACCATCCAGGAAAATTGAAGAAAAAGGGCGAGATTGACCTTTCATTCAAGATGTACCGATTTTTGCCTTTTTATGTTTACACAACTGCATGGTGATCGAAAGCAAGCACCATCTGTATAAGTGGCAGTGGGTGCAAGGACAGGGTAAATAAAATTTCTGATAAAAATATGGATCACTTTCAACTTGTGGAATGCTAATGTTAGCTGGCTAGCTTGTGCCTGCAACCCTGCCCACACTATTTCCTGTCCCGCCTGCTGTTTGCCACAGCGAGCAAGTAAATTTTGGCTTTCCAGTTCTGGTCTGACCACGGCATAATGCAGCCGCAGCTTTCGAATGCTGGCTGCTGAGCAGTAACACTAGAGCTCAAGCAGAACCCATTTAACCAGCCAACTTTTTCCAGCAAGACTAGGGATTCTGTCCAGCAACCTTCAAGACACAAGACCCTTAGTCTAACCTTGAGCCCTTTCTCTCATCATCAGTTTACAGAAACAATTGTAATGAGTAAATGTATTCAAATGAAGCAGTATATCAAGTACGGTACGCTTGTAATGCTGGGACACAAACCTTAGTGGTCTCACCGGATTCATAACAACTAGAAACGGGTGCACTGTAAACTGTGATGCTGTTCTGAGATCAGCAGGAGGAGGACCACCCAGCAGTGGAGCTAATCCCATTGCTTCAGGGTTGAAGCCTTACTGCATGCATACTCCGACAGGCTAGGCCACTCCTAGAGAGTGGAAGTAAAGTACAATAGCACCTATTGATGACCGGTGTTAGGTTTTATCCTCCCATGCTCTACTCTGCTTTTAGTGAGAAAGAATAATCAAGCATAGCCACTTTTGCTGAGTTACCTCTCTCTCACACAGTTCACGTTTAACATAGATATTTATGGCAGTTGGGGAACGGCAGTATTTTTAAAGACCAGGCTGAGTGTCACAGGAAGATTAATGTTGTTCCTCTGAGTATGTCCTCATCCTATCTTTTGGTCTTTTCATGACAATAGTGTGTTGTCTAAATGAAGTACTCAGTAAAACAAGTATATTTTTCAAAAAGTCCTCACAGTCCATTTAATTGTCAAAAAGTATCAGAAAAAGTCACAAAGTCCATCGGAGAACACTAATAAACTGGCTGCCATCTAAATAGCACTTTTGAGTTATGAAAATGTATGCGTGGTACCAAGTATGAAAAACTGTCTAGTAAAGGTGGTATCAAATATAAAAACGTTTTTAATATTTCTCAAAGGATTATGCATTGGTCCAGTAACTTGGATAACATATTCATACTAGTATTTAAAAAATCCCAAACAATACTCTGCCTCAGATACAAAACCCACCTTTAAGTCTATAAATCAACAGTCACTCAGTTTAGATGATGCATATTGTAACTGACCGCTTAGCACCTGAGGTTGCTGGCGGCAACCCTCCTCACACTTAGCATTGCTGTCTTGGCAGAAACACAGAGCAGCCTACTGCTGGTTCTGTTTTAGCCCGTCAAACACATTCACAAGAAACACACAGCCAGCGGCACTCTGGAAGATACAGAGATGGAGAGAGAGAAGAAAAGAAACATGGAGGGAGTGACGGAGATGCACTGATTCAAACTAACCCCCCCAAGTGGAAGCCCCAGGATAAACAGCCAATCAGAAAAGGATTGCTGCCTGGCCCAATCAGAATGCACTCCAATGGGAATCCTCTCCAGAACCGACCATCTAACCCCCGGAGGTATGCACAAAAAAAAAAAAGGCACATACACACAATATGACCTAGATACACAGTGGCATCTTAACTAAAGCCCAGGCCATGTCTTGCCTTAGTGCGTCTAAAACCCAGAGAATCTGTGTTCAATCTGCTCCCAGTCACTATGCCCTGTCTCTACTGTATCTCTTTGTCCATCTTGGCAACATTAGTGCATAAAGTATGTGTGTGTGTGTGTGTGTGTGTGTGTGTGTGTGTGTGTGTGTGTGTGTGTGTGTGTGTGTGTGTGTAGGGGTGGGGTATTGGGGTGGCAGGGGTCCATGATTCCAATGCATTCACATAGGATTGGTGTCTGGCTTGATATTTGGCTGAGGATAGTTACAGGATGTGATACGCAAGGCGTGTGTGTGTGTGTGTGTGTGTGTGTGTGTGTGTGTGTATGTGTGTGTATGTGTATGTATGTGTGTGTATCTGTGCGCCTGTATGTGATGTGTTTGTCTCAGACTGTGTGTATATGCTTGTTGGGGAGATAGACTTCCTTTACACTGGGTTACCAAGTGGATGACATGCTAAGCAACAAGGGTGCAGGGATTTGGGCATGTGTGAGTGCGTGTGCGCACAGATGAGTTGGCACTTAACTGCTGACACTATGTGTGTGCGAGGGTGCAGTCGCGTCTCTGCCAGTGTGTGTACTGAGTTGCAAGAGAGTGTGTGGTTGTATAGATCCCCTCTTGGCAGCGGCAGTGTAAACTGAGGAGGGTCTTACATGGGCTTTAATCCTGTGCTGAATGTCATCGTACAAGTGTGGCTTTTTTACAGGCCCAGATAAGAGAGAGAGAAAAGAGAGGAAGAGTGAGCTCCTGTGCACATGTATAAGTTGTATACATGTGGGCATGTGAGCATAAGAGCATTATTATGTATGGGAAAGACATACTTGTAAAGTAGACTGACCCATTGGTTTGATTACAAGGATTACAGCAGTGACATATAATAAGCTTTGAGCGACACATAGACTAGCTACAGCACTAATCTGCTTGTCTGAGCTGATCTAGTGACAGAAAGAGAGGCCACTCTGGCATCCATTTCTAAGGTTTCCCTGGAAAACAACCTGGCTGAAAACACACCAGGCTGCTGGGCTAACTTTTGCTCGGGCCAGGGGTTGATACACTTTTCTAAGCATGTGGCCCAAATGAGAAGTTTATTCTGTAGCCTTAAGACTCAGGGGCTTTAAAACATTTTACTACTCATGTCATATGGGTACCCTGAAGCAATAGGCCTGTGACCCATTTTGGGATTTGAAGCCTAAGTTCAACAAACAATATGCAGGTTTGAAAAGGTCATTGATATAGAATGTCAGCAACTCTTCTTTTGAGGAAAAGAAAGCTATCATAACTAATTAGACTGCAAGACATCCATTATGTAGGAGGGTGTTGCTGTTTTTCTCAAATGGCAACACAGCACATCTCAATTTTTACAGGCTTCCTAGACATGGGTGACCTTTGGGAAAGCGCTGGGCTAGCGTGAGAAATAAACTACAGCCTGCTGTTATACGAGGCCTAATTAGTGGTCAGCACTTAATGTTGAGTGGCAGTGCAGAGGTTGTTGATGTTATTACAGTGGCTCTGTGATAGCCCAAGTTATGATACCACACCACTGACTCTGCACTGGGATGCAGTGGGAGGAAACAGGTAAATTCCTGTTAGTTTTCCTCTTCAATCCTACAAGGAGTGTCCGATAGCAGCTCTGGCATTTCTAGAATAGGGAAAGAAAATAGTGAAATTCCTTCTGCTATTACTTATTAAAATACATGTAGTGTTATTTCTCTACCACAGTGTTTCCGTGGGTGTCAATCTTGATCATAAATGTTTGCTTTCTATTATGCCATTTAAGTGTATGTATGTCTGCGTTTGTGGTTGTATCCGTGTGCAGTGGTGCTTGAGTTGAGGCATCAAAATTGCTGTATGTTGCAGAGTGTGAAATCCTTTAAGTGAGTGGTACAAAATCAGTAGTGGTCAATTGTCACATATAGCCTTTTAAAGTTAGAAGGTGTGAGTCATCTAGTTTGTAGCAACTGAACCCCTCCCATCCAAACTCCCTCTCTTTGCCAGTGAATATCACTCTCTACCTTGGAGCAGTGTCCACGACTATGATTGGCAGCCTAGGGGTGAGTCTATATGTTAAAAACACAGATTGGGGGAACAACAGAGGCTTTACCCAAGACCTGAGGCTGTGTGGTATTTTTAGTGCTTTAGTGTGTGCGTGTGTGTATGTTTCCATGTGTTTTTGTTAAAGAGAGAGAGGAGAGCACAGGAAGTCTGAAGAAAATAACAGGTTTAAAGTGGAAAGGCTGCGATTCCCTTTTCTCTGTCTCAAAATCCCTATACCTCCCTCCAATCAGTGAGCCTTTGTGGAAGTTCAGACTTTCTCTTTCGGATGTAATCCAGCTTGAACAAGAGATCTGACCCCCAGAGCATCCTACTGAGAGGTTTCTTATACACAATTATTTTCATCTGTTAGATAAACACACACACACACACACACACACACACACACACACACACACACACACACACACTCACACACAATCAGTTAAGGCTTGCTAAAAATATTCAATCAATCTATCATTTTTCCCATTTTGACCACAACGTCCTGCATTTCCACCACAACATTTATATCTGCATCTCTTATATTCTTAGTCGCTGTAAAGCAAACCACAGAATCACTTGGATGTATTTTGTGGCAGTGGCATTTGAAGAGGCGATGGAGATAACTGGAAAAGAATAAAACCGAGAACAAAAGGAGAGAGTGAGAGGTGAAAATAGTGACAGCTTGAGGTGTACTCATTTATGACTGTGGGCAGGCTGAGCCATTTCTGCACAGAGAGCAAACCGGAGAGGAGATTACGGACACAGACTGAATCACACCTGACATGTTCAGACAGAGGGAGGAGGATGAGGTAGTTGAGTAAAAGTATTTCAGCTTACTGACATACTTTATCTAAACTTGAACGTCCAAATGAGAGCTCAGAAAACCATGGCATGTAAATTTCCATGTATGTTCCCAGCCAATTAGGATGAGCTGATTTTTTGAGGGTTGATGTTACTTGAACAAGGAGAGCATGTTTGTGATTATGAGCCTGAGCCAGAGAATTAGTGGTCATAAATGAGAAAGCACTTAAGCATCCTTTCAATTGCATACCCAAGAAACAAAAGTAAGTGCCTATTGTCTTCTGGCAGATGTGTTTGTGTGCTTGAACCAAAAGACCAAACAAATGTCAAAGCTACCCTCAACTAAAGAAGAGACACATGCCTAAATGTTAGCCAACAATGCCAGAGCAGCACAATTGGAAAAGCACTTAACCGGCACACTGTAGCATCGTGCTTTAATAAAGCTGGTGAGGTCAGCACTCAGAACAGTACAACAAGACACAAACTGTGCTGAGATTATTTGTTGAATTGTTGATGTCAATAAAAGGCAGTACCTTCAGAACCTCACTGGAACTAAAGGGCCAATAAAACAAAATCTGTAAATATTAAAGCAAAACTCTTTTTAAAAAGTTCACCTAAAATAACCCTGGGGCACTGGACAGCATGACCCTTGATAATATATGGGCTCATGAACCTACTATACCTGCAAGAAGATACAGATTCTATCAACCACTGTCAGAAGTTGTAGAACAAATCCCATTTTGGTCTCAGTTGGCTGACTGGATGACAGAGAGGCCTGTCATTCTTAAAGAGATTGTTACATGACAGGCCTCTGAATTGCTACAATCATCTTCATGCTCAAGCAGACAGCAGGCCTAGACAAGGAAAAGAAGAAGAGCTATAGTTAAAGTAGCAGGAGAGTTGTGAGTATCGCTGTCTGCAGCTGGTGGGCCGGGCAGAGGAAACCGTCTCGTCCTCTGCGCATGTTAGCAGAGACTGTGGCCACAGTTCCATGGTATTTGTCTGTACAACGTGGAAAGGGTTTCATAGCCACAAGACCTAAACACAAATTTTTCTTAGTACAAGGGGATTATTATGCTGATAAATGCATAAATTGAAAAGCTTTGCCAGGTAAAATTACCTTCTTTGTTGTTTTAGCAACAAACCTACGCACCTCTTTTGGCACTGCAGTTTTGTAAAAACTATGTAAACAACAAAGTCTTGCTGGTTTTTACTCTGTTGTGATTTGGATGCCTTGTCTGTGTGCATGTCATTTGTTTGATGACCTTTTTTTATCATAATGTTTATATTGTCTCAGCTATGAGAAGAGTATCCACTTCTACACTGGATAAACGATCTGGATTCCAGCATTTTGTCTTTGCCTGGGAAAAGCTCGTCCAGTAATTTTTTTTTTTGGGGGGGGGGGGCACTGAAGGGATGGGTGTATTTGTTTGCTGCTGAGTTCAGATATCAACAGTTTGTCTCTGAAATCACTTACTCTTCCTTTAATTGGCTGCCAAGCTTGTCAGATCTGCATTTTTTGGCTGTGCTCCTGGGGTTGCCGATGCAGCGCTTTGTAGAATAATTCCGATTAGATGAGCAAACACGCAGGCTAATTTTCATGGCACGAATAAGAACTGATGAGTACAGCTGCAATGATACAACAATAATTAAAAAACCTATGTCCGTTCTTGCATATTTGCAGGCTTGCATGAGCGACTGTATGGCTGTGTCCCTGCGTGTGTAATGAGTGTGTTGGGGAAAGGGAGCTTACCCAGACAAACCACCTTATGATCCACACATCAGGTGTCTAACTGTTCTCTCCTTCATTCAACTTCAAGAAAACCACAAAAACATGAATAAGCTTGTCTGCCTCACAATGACTGCCAGTCCTTGCCCCCCCTCCCCACACACACACACAAACACACACACACACACACACACACACCGTCTCCCGTCTCTGGGTCCTGTCTGTCTACAGCTTCACATGCTGACAATGACAAAGCAACTCTATCACTGCTCTTCATTTAACTACTTACAAGTGATATTGTGCATGGCATGTTAACACCAATGTGCTTTTGTGAAATCAGTCAAGATGCCACAGTATATCTACAATAAACAACTGAAATCAGTAAGATGACTAAGACTGAGTTTCTGTCTCTCTTCTTTCACAGGCTGGCTTTTCTAATTTGTGCCATTTGTGCCAAATTCTTGCCCTACTCCGCTGCACAATACATTTATACTTAGAGGATTTCTTTCATTTGTCTTTCTAAAAAAATGATAATGGGGTTTTCTAGACTGGTACAAGCTACTGTTAAGGTGGGTAAAAATCAGTGCACTTTTTCAGATTTTTTTTTTTTAGGATCAAATAAATACTGGCCTTATTATTTTATGGTATAGAGTAGATACTATCTCAATAACTGTTTTGCTTGATTCTCTCTACCCATAGAGATGAAAGTAGCCCCTTGATTTTTATAAGGGCAGTTGATATATTTCAGGTGTTGTTCCAGGATGCAGTGAAATAGAAAACAACGTACAGCCCACTCAGATGTCAGTGCTCAGGTGTTGCTGAGGTACTGACTTCTCTCCACTCATGTTCAACCTGGTGGAACAACCTTTGAACTCACAGACTGATGTTGCTGACAACTGGCTGAGGGATGGCTTCGGTCAGACACCTCTACTGACCTCCAAGCAGTGGTTCACTAGTCACCAAAGACACATGGCACAGCACGGCCACACATATGTGCGAGGACATACCCAAACATTACCCAAAAATGTGTATGTACATGTGCACACATGTTTATATACATCGCACGTACACATTGGTGGAATTTAGGAATTTTGAGAACTGGCTCAATGCTTCCTATAGCAAACTGAATAGAATAGCAAACGAAGCCACTTGAGTTTGGCATAAACTGTATTTTGCTTTTTTGATAGCATATGTCCAATATCTGGATAGAGACTCTAACACTGACACATTTTCTCCAACTAATAAATCTATTTTCAACTAATTAATCTATTTTCAAGTCCAATAAATGATGTAGAACACTGACAAAAGACAAAACTATTGTTTTGTATTTTCTCCTGAATGTCTAGAAAATTCACAATTAGTCCAATGTATTAATTAAGTAACACTTACAGTGTTTTGGTTACTTAAAAATGGATGTAAAAGTATGGACCATCAGCTTGTAGTCGTCAACACATGGGATAATAGATGTTTAGGGCAGGAAAAGTGTCAGTAAACCTGATATTAAAAGCACGGTATTTTGTTTACCATTAAAAGGAATGCGAACACAGTGACATTAAAAGCAGACACATCTGAGATGTAAACTCATGACAGTTATTGCAAAACTGTAGACAGAGAAAGGTGATGCAATTTCCTCAGACATTACTGATGTATTTTTATTTTTCCAATATCAATTATATTGACTGTAAGAGTCTTTGGTTTTGAGGTTTCCTTAACAACAGGCAAGAGTACAAAAAGAAGAGTAATCTCACCTGCTGCAGGCCAAAACTGTTGAGATCTCAGCTGTAAAAAGAAATCAGATGTCACGTCTAACTTCCGATATTAGCCGTTATTTCTGTGACACTGCATTTAAGATCAATTCCAGTTCCATAATAAATATTTAAAGATAAACTCCTTATTTTCACTGTTTTTTTTTTTTTTACCTAGTAACATTAAACTGCGACCAGAAAAAAACCTTACAGTACATTTCTCAGTTATATGTATCCACTAAATGTCTCCAGACTTAACTGACTTTACTGGTTTGTGTGAGAATGTGTTTTGATAAAAACACCCACATCCTGACTTTCATAAAATTCCAACCTTACAGAAATCCAGAAGGCTACAGATATTTGATGAAGCCTATCAAAAAACTGATTTCAGACCAAAACATTCAGAGGAAAAAAAGTCTCATCTATGAACAGTGTTCTTTCTGATATTTGATCTCAGTACCGGCTGAGTATACAGCGAGAAACATAATCTTCAGGTTTAACAGGATAAATCCTGATTGAAACCTACTGTATGTGTATATTCAACAGGTTGAGCACCTCACAGAGAGTTAATCTGTACAAGGCATCCATATCAGTCTTCCAGTCCCCCGCACAACCCCTGACAGAAAATAAAGAGGCCACCAGGTGCCTCCTACAGTCAGCAGCTGGTGGAGGGATCTATTGTCTTGTCAACGAAATTCACAGTTTCCTACTTGCTTTGCTTCTATGGCTGCTGTAGCTTAGGTTCATGAGTTACCATGGTTGTCAGGTAAGTTTAGAGGTCAGTTTTGGTAGCGAGGAACCCTTGGACTTGATGGTAGAACCAAACAGAAACAGGCTACCGCTAGTCAAGCACAAACTTTTCTGCGACATTTTAACTAAACTCTATTCTAGAACAATAAGTGGGATTGAGAATCTGGTACAAGTTCAGTTTCTTACTGATCTTAGACCCCTTCTCCTAGACTTGCTTGAGCCCTGCATACACAGGAGTTGGATATTTACTGACATACATAATGTAGACATACAAACACTGTATTCAGTGCAAACACAGCATGGGCAAATGAAAGCCATCTTCTTGACTTGTTTTAACCTGAACAAGGCCTCACTCCTTCCTGCATGCACACACATGCACGTGCACACACACACATACACATATTTCTGTCCCCACTTGGAAAGCCTCTCAGCTTCTTTTCGCTTCATTCAGTACAAATAACTTCACGGTGGGATAAAAGCATAATTTTTCCAGAGAACCCCCCCCCCCCCCCTCTCCGCTTCACTCCTTTGGCCCCATGTTCTCCTTCACTTTTTCCTCCAACCCCCTTCTCTTGTGCTCCCTGTCCAAAAGGACATTCTTATTTCATTAGAGGGGGGGTCCTGGAGGCCAAGAGGGTAAACAAAACCTCTGTAATCAACAGCAGGACATACACAACCACAATGAACCAATCAGAGGCCAGTGTCCTCTTAGACAGAACCATGGCTAACCAATATAAATCCACACCTGGACGCTCGGAACTGAAACTTGCCAACTCAAACTCAACACTCAGGTTTGTGTGGAAATGGGGGCCAAGGCTATCCATATGAAACACCAATCAAAGCTAGCATGCATGCCTGCAAAGACACTGATATACACACATGCACACAGACACACATATCCTCGGCTATTTGTCTATCGGTGCTGTCATCTCTGTTTGCTCATATTAGGGAGGGCTCACTCAGGGACAGGATATGGGGATTAGGTCTGGCCTTATTGTGCTGTAGCTACACACCGCTAAATGGCTCCCATCTGTTCTCCCGTAGAGGATAGCTAATACACGTTAGCTGCGCTCGCGTTGTGCACTGCCAGAATAACAGCAGTGGATAGATGAGCAGCACTGATATCGCTAGCCACAACACCACTCTGCGCTAAAGGCTAATGTGCCTGGCTTATTCTATTAGACTGGGATAAGAAGCACTAATACACATGCACATACACACGCGTGCATACACACACCATCATGAGATGTGATTGGAGATACCAAAGCAGTAGGCTGGTCATGAGTCCAACTCGAGGTTTACCTTGAAGGAATATATGTTAGAGTGGGGCAAGCTAAAAATCTGTGAAGAGGTGGAAAGAAAGGGAGTTATGGAAAAAGATGGAGAGATGGAAAGAGAAGGAGAAAGAGGGCAGTGTGGTCTGTTTCATTACGGTGAATCCTGACACTACTGCATTCTCAGCACACATGGACTGGATTATAGGCTATGTGGGCTGCTCCGGCACTGTATAGCACAGCAAAGCTCTCTTTCACACACTTTCTCATACGCACATAAACACACTTGCGAATGCACACACAAACATCATGGCTTAAAACACTAAAGCTTTGCACCGCGGGACGACAAACTGTTTGCTCACACACAAGCTATAGGGTTATTAATCCCTAAAGCAGTGCTAGGGCAAAGTGCACAACATCTAAGTCATTGAGGTTAGAGACAGATTTTGCTTGTGATGGTCCACCTGTGGATTACTGGGGGGAAAAGAATGAGATGCACTGGAAACTATGCGTATACCATGCTGCCTGCTTTTCTCTCTCTCTCCCACATAAATACATAAGCACACTTCCCCTTTCCTTCTCGTTCCCCTTCTCTCTTTTTCTATATCTCATATGTACCTTTATAAATCTCGTTTTTTCTTTGTGTCTCTTTGACATGCACACACTTGTATTAGCTCCAAGCAAACCGTAACCCTTACTGCACAGACCTCTTACCACACATCTATGTTCAAAGGCATCCTGAATCTATGGGGGGCTTCGATATAAACCCCCCAAAACAGGAATTATCCTTTATGACTCCGCATTCTTCATTTTATGCTTTTTCAGCTAGCAGCCTGAAAAAAAAAGGCTTCATGACTGCTCTGCGTTGTATTGTAATTAACTACCCCACACACTGGCACACAACGGGGTGGGCTAGTGCGGTAAAACTTTACTACAACTGAAAAAGTGGGGCGTGGGGAGACAGACTCGTCCATCTCTGGTTTAGCTCACGATGTCGTTTTTATCACCTCTGGGCCCTGGTACGCTCGCTTCAGGCTGCTGGATATGTATAGGTCTAATACCGTGCAGATACCTATATAGCCACAGAATGACCAGGATATGACCACTACACAGAAAGCCAGCCATAAACCTTTGAATCAACTGAGGTTCTTTGGTTACTGAAACTCATAAGCAATTGGAAAAGGAGCTGGGTTCTATTACGCTGTCTTCTGTCAGAGTTGGGTAAAGCTGTGGTTATTGCGGTATCATCAATGTTCTCAGCTAATGGTTACTAGAGCCCACTGAAGAAGTCCATTGTATAGAAGATCATTACAAATTCAGGAGCAGATATACGGTACTTGAAACTGGCATGGAGTACATTGACTCTAAAATTAGTAAAGGAAGGGAAAAGTAGCTGTGTAAGAGAAACTTACTATGAACAAATGGATGCAGGGTTCCCGTGGTGGTGGTCATCATGCCCATATTCCCTCTTCATCATCCTGTGAGAAAAACAAGTGAAACATGTCATCATTGTCACCATCCACCCATTAAGCATCAGTTTACACGTTATACTTCGTGTCAAAAGACATATAGCCCGCGGCAAAAGATGTCTTCCTTTTAAAACAAACAATTTACTGCAAAAACTTCGGTTCTGTGGTTATGTCTGTACAAGTAGAGTCTTATTGCCCAATCTTATGTTCCTCCTAACCCCCTGTGGCTTTTAAACAAACAATCCCGCTCATGTTCCACAAAAAAAAGCTTTGTATAATATCATGAAGTGCATTCCTCAGAACAACTGTAAGGAAACAATAACTAAAAACACAAGGGGTTTCCTTGGGGCTGACACTGTGCAGACAAGAGCCCTGCTAACAGGGAGGCTAATTCAATCAGACACTAACATTGCGATGGTTACCATGAGCTGGCGGCCCACTACAGCCAAGCCCTTACCTGCATAATGCCAAACTAAGCTCCGGTAAAGCAAAGTCTATGCTAATGAAACACCAGAGCAAAAAAACACAAGGGACTTGGCTGCAGTCCACAGTGGCTTCAGTTTGACTTAAAGGTTGTGACAGGCTCGGTAAACTCAGTAGGCTATACCTAAGCGGCTAAGCTATACATATAATGGCCTTTCAATGGAACATGCTAGATGCTGAATGCTAACGTTGAATGAATGGCTGTGACAGGCCCTGTAAACAGAGCCAGACCTATAACCACTCATTATGCCTGCTTGAACACACACACACACACACACACGCATTCACGCACACTCAAGGAGACATACACATATATACACAAACAGGCCCAATAGCGTGTGCTACTTCTAATAAATCTGAAGCAGGCCACAAGTTAAGGCTCAGAAGAGAAAAAACAAAAAAAACAACAACCCAAAAGAAAATATTGTATAATTCTGTCTCTGATAAACACTTTATGGCTGTTTTCTATTTCCTGTCAAGGCTGCTGCCAAGTATCCGGCTGTGGTGCTGGCATAGCTAAATGAGAACAACATGAACACAATATGTCCGTCGAAGTTCACACATTCCACGCTGAGACTGACCTGGGGTGCATCTCAGGAGTATAAAACCACTTCCTGTGCTTGTCTCCTCTAATTAAATTTCACCTGTCCTCTGACTCAGTCCTTCACAGATTAAGAATGGGAAGTATAGGTAGAGGATTGGGATGAACCCACTAACTGTGGCAGTGAGCTTTGAATGACGTGTGGTGTGGATCCTTGAAAAACCTTGATGTGTGTTCATACGTTTGTGTGTCCATGTGTTTTAAATGTGCCAGCTGAGCGTGCATTCAGTGTGTGTCTGTTTGAGCACATGCAAATGCTAAAAAAACAACAACAAAAAAAAAACTGTGGTCACTGTTATGTTGTTTATGGCACTAGCTGTATCTTGGAAAGGCACTGTGGTCTGCAGGGTGAGTGTGCAGACCCTCTTCATCATCATTATTATTATCATCATCAATCATCCCTCAAGTGGCTTTTCTGGACCCGGCAATGCACTGAACCACTGGCCTGGCTGCGCTTGGACATTAAATTTGAAATGGGAAAGATGGAGGGAGAGAAGAGACTGAAGGAAAGAAAGAAGGAGACAGGGAGAAATGGAGAGAAACAGCACGGGCAGGAGGACAATACACCAGGAAGAAAAGAGATGTTAAAATGGTAAAAGGAGACACGTTAGAGGTATGATAAACCAAAATGAGTGCAGTGGAGAAAAGAAGCGGTGAAGTAATAGAAATAAAAGTAGAGACAGACAGAACAAAGTCTTCAAGAAAAACGAATATAGGAATAATCACATTTAGATGACAGAGGGAGATTAAAGGACAGGTGAAGTTCTGTGTTTGGAGGGAAAACAGTTTCACCTCAGGGACTTCAGTGACATCCAGACACACACACACACACACACACACACACACACACACACATAAGCGAACACACACACACACACACACACACACACACACACACACAAACACGCACACAAACACACACACACGGACATTCACACAAAATCTGTGGAGGTCTTGCCCCGGACCTCTGCTAAACTCCCCTTCATGAGGTCAAAGATCAGATATAAGGAAAAGCCATGAATCGATTGGCTGACCTCTGTCAACAGGGTCTGTTGGTTTTTTTGAGGTGTGTGTTTGACACAAGATCAGTTTGGTTGTAGTTTATGAACAAAAGGGATAATACACCTTGATATGCATCTTTGATTCAGACATTTTTCCACACACAAAATACAGGTGTATTTAGTTGAAACTAAGCAATTTGTAAATTTACATGTTTGTAGGTATTGTCTTTTATCTAACAAGTAATATATTTCTATTTATGCTCTATTTCTAAACCTATTCAACTTTAATTTTTTTCCCAGTGTTGCATGCAAAGTGTGAACCATCAAAGTTCCCTTGTATAGACATAAATATTCAACTTTAATAGAGTATAATTCATCCAGTCAGCATGAATTTATGAGTTATTATGTTATTCCCTACATTCTTAACAAGATTTCCCAGCAACACTAATAATACTTTCTTTGGCTTTTTCAGGCCAGCTTAAAAAGTTGAAATATCACTTGCAGAGAGCTACTGTTTCATATGTCAAACACTATAAACATTGCTGCAGTAAAACAGTGCTGTGCAGCCATATTGGGGGAAAGATATTTATAAATGCAAAGTGAAGGGGAGCAATGTGTAACACTTAAAAGTGACCCCTGCAGCTCAGCGTTTAATATGACAATATAACAGAACAATACTGAGTTACTAGCTTGAAAATACTTTTTTAGCAAGTCAGATGTAAAAAAATAACACAACCTAATAACTACACAGCAAGAATTTAAAATTGGTCTCTGTGGGTTTGCAAGGTGATTTTGAAGGTTAGGTTATGTTCCATGTCAGTTTCCTTACTCTAAACTTCCATATACAAAAGCGTATGCATGCGTCAAAATTAGATTCAGATTCATTCTACAGTTGAAAAGGATGCAAATGTTCACATAAATATACTCTACTGTAATATATAACTCATATGTGTGAGATTCTTTAGGGAAAAGTATGGATATGAATGTTAATCAACCCCAGACCCTTACATTCTTTTAGGAATCAAAAACATAGTCTTTCCAAGGGCGTAAAAGGCAAAAAAAAGATTAAAACCAGCGATCCTGTCCTCTTACATATTACCGAGGTATGTGTGAGGTGATACATGGCTATGACTGTGTGCTTTTAGGCAGGCTTGTGAGTTTTGGAGATATTAAGGACAGGGAATCTCCAATGCATGTTTGACTCCAATTTAGATAGGAGTTTCAGAAACATTTATAAAGTCTAGAAACATGTAATAGTGCATACCAAATAGCACAGCTGTGAAAATTTGGACTCAGGTGGAAATCCCCAGATGTTCCTCTACAACCCCCCACATACACATTCACACACCAACAATTCAACTTAATAGTGTGGAATCCCCCCAATCACTGCCTCTTGACAACAATAGAGCTGTGATGGGCTTTATATTGCATTTAAAGAATTAGAAGCTTTTGACACCTAATGGAAAGTTAGTAAAATCACCTCTGTCTTTCATTGAAGATTGATTTCTCCCATTAGCGATTTCACCTGGGCCCATAGCAACAACAAAGAGTCAGATGTTGCATCTCCATGTGCATCTACACACGCACATGCACAGGCATGCACATGCCTATGCGCACTTGGATGTGCACACACTCACACAAATACAAAAAACACTTTGTGCTGACAACTGTTTGTTCTTCAGCTGTCTTCAAACAGACATTTTAAGTTTGTCCTCAGGGCAGTCTGGCTATGATCCTCAGACGGAGAGAAGGAGCTCATATGAGAGATATATCGTATATAAACTAATCTAAAACACAAATCCCATCGATCAAAAACACTCTTTTGGCAGCTTTCCCCTTCAGGCCCCCTGTCTAAATGATACGAATAACTGATTTGGCTGGCAGTAATTGGATTGAAGGAGAAGAGATGGAGGAGAAGAGAGAGGGGCAATTTTATGCTGCTGTGTCTGACCACAACTGACTGGTGGTGAGGATGACAGCTATGAAATTGCAACTATTTTAAAAGCATAAGGTTGAGAGCCCACAACATGTCGGCATGTGTAAACAAGCCCAAGTTTAGTTTGGATGAGTGTGTGTCTATGTCTGCGGACACATTCTTATTCACCTGGTCCATAGGGTGTCGGTGGTTGGCATGGGGGGTCCCTCTTGGCACGCTTCGGTGAAGCACATTTGCTGGATGCAAGTGGTGACCATGGTGAGGATGATGATGGGGGCTGATGTGATCTTCCTCGCAGTTATCTGCTATCAGCTTCATTCTGCTCTGAGTCTGCAAAAGAAGGAGATAAACAAGAAAACGTATAATGCACAATTATATCATATGTATGCTAGGCCATTTATTTCCCTAGCAAAATTTTTTCTTGAAAATGTTCTCCGGAACTTAGAATGATTAGGCTGCAGGCTTCTTGGATGGTGGAAAGCATGTTGAAAGCCTTCAAAGATGATAAAAACAGTACCGCTAACAAAACTTGACAGGTCATAAATTGAATGAGTCGGAGTGCCTGATGAAAATATCGTAAGTCTGTCAAATGTCATCCATATAGCAGATTATTATTTAATTGGATTAAAAGAATTTTAGTAGGAACAGTTAGTTAGTGTTTCATGTAGCCAAAGGCCAAAGGCGTTCTGGCCCAGGTGAAGCAACCTCATTTTAGCTGTCATTGATTAAAATTACACTCAAATATGCATCTTTCTGCATGTCTGTAAATGGCTAAGTAAGACTATGTGTCCTTTGTTTATGTGTGTGTCTGTGAATCTGTGTGTATTTGTGTGAGTGTTTGTGAAATAGGTTGTCATGCTGCCAACGTCATTTATTTGGAAAGAGATAACATCCCAGGCTGACTAACATTAAGAATCCGCCTAACTCCAGTGAGGCCAGCTGTCTGGAAGATGGACAGAGACAGAATGGGTGTACATTTACTGACGGCTTAACTGCAAATACGTCCCCCGAGGGCAGACATGACTGCAGAGCAGGAGGTGGAATTGTGAATGGGATGACGATGAGTCGAATGACGTTTCTCATCCAAAATGTTGTGGCTTTCTTTGGTAAAATAAGAGAAACGTGGCAGGAAGTGACAAAGCGCCTGAGTCAGCTGCGAAGATAGGGAGGATATGGTGTTACAGTAGTCACTGGCCTGGGGACATGGCCGCTGTGATAAGGAGCAGAGGCCTAATGACTAAGGAAATGAACCAGCCAGGATCACAGGAGAGGATGTGGCTAGTATTAAAGAGGTTAGCAATTAGCTTAAACTGGAGAAGAGCACATTAGATTAGACGAGAACACTGACACCATGGTGAGAGGGAAGAGAGAGACAGAGATAAAGACAAAGAGCAGGGGATGGAGGAGGGCATAGACAGACACCAGACCAGTAGTTAGAGCAGTTAAAGGCTCGGATGAGGTGCACGGCCCTTCATGACCTCAGGTGCTGACACTTGCAGGTGTGACTGGGTAGGGCTGGCCACAATGCAACAGTTACAGAGCTGACACCTGTCATTGAGGTTAGGACAAAAACTATCATATACCATGCAGCTGATGATACAACTGTATTACTGCAAAGTTCATACTGTAGGTGCCTCTGCACAGACTCTTCCCCAAAGCTTAACAATGCTGTTTAATTCTCACAGAAAAATATTTTCAAAACTAATTTGTGGCCGAGGGTCAAATAGGCTGATGTGTGTTTAGTCCTTACTGCTAATCTAATAAGAACCATATTACTCATTCCTGTTCATATAATTACAACCATATCTGGAAGCACAAGAGGCCAACATCCTAGAATGTATGTGTGTGTGTGGGGGTGTGTGTGTGTGTGTGGGTGGGTGTACACACTTAATATTTAATGACCTGAGACACAAACACAAACGAACGAAGTGATGAATTGCTTCTGGAAGAGTTTGACTGTGTGGTCAGGACAGCCCACATGTGGCCATCCAGTTTATTCAAACAGACACACACACACATGCAAAAACATACACATTTGCTCTCGGCTTACAGACATATATTCCTGTGTGCATTTCTAAAGAAGGTGTGCACACATAAGATGTCTGTGTGGTGGAATGTGAGTGTTAATTGATGTTAATTAGTGGCTCTGCAGAGTAAACAGCTCAGTAACGGCCTCCCGGCCTGCTTATAGATCAGGCAGCCTTGAATAGACACAGGTGGCACTACTGGGGAAAGAGGAGAAGAGAGGAGAGGAGAGTTTTTCATTGACATCTCTAACCATAACAGATTTAGCCTGTACTATGCGTCTGCTCATGTGTGTCTGCATGTGTATCAGAGTTAAACTGCTGGTGTAAACATGGCAGTGATGATTCTGCTGCTGTGCATACAGCTGCATCCCAAAATTCAGTCCAAGCCCCCTCTAAATCACAAGCCTGTCCTGATTATAGCAGGGCTGTATTAACACATACAGACATAGGAGGCCGACAAGGAAGGCTTTAAACAAAAAGGCAGCTGGGGAAGTCTACATACTCCTTTAATCAGATCTGTGTGTGTATGTGAGTGTGCGTATGTGTGTGTTTGTGAACATTGCCCTGGTATCTCAGTAAAAACAGAGTAACACAGTGACCTAGCCAGACTGTGTTACATAAGCTGTTTTCAATGTCACATCTGAGAAAATCAAAATCCATCTTTTCAGCAGAGTGAGAGAGGATGGATGCTCATGTGTTTCCAAAAATGAAAAGGAAAGAGTAAAACAAAGAGGCAAGAGAGAGAGAAAGTCACAGAAAATGGCAGAAAAAATTCGTCTTTTCTCAGCTTCAAAGCCCCACTGACTTTCGGCCATCCATCACTAGGATGGGACCACTCAGAGAATTCCCACATGGGGACACATTTGTTCTGAGGCTCTCCTCAGGAAGTCTGAACACCATACTCTTCGTGTGTGTTTGTGAGAGTGTGTGGCTGCATCTTTGTATACGTGTGGTTTTCTGTACTAAAGAAGGCCCATGCCTCAAAGGGAAGCAAATGGTATTAGAGAGGGAAGTTTATCTTAGACTGCCTGCTTTGTGCACACACACACACACATGATCTTCCAAAGGAGAGATGTGTGGAGGTCAGACAGGGCACTGCTATCTGTAAATCTATCTGCTGTCTACAGATCAGCTTTCTCCTTAGAGACTTTGAGTCCCTAAAATTCTTTGGCATTTCCTGGTCAGTTTCCTTCCGCCATTGGCTGCTGAGGACCTAAGGAAGGCAACCTTTCCTGATATGTGTGTCAGTGGGTCAGAAGACAGACAGCCGGTGTGTGTCATGTTGGACAATGTAACCTCCAGAGAGCTCATTCTTTGGAATGGAAGGAACCTAAGTATTGCAAAGGGGAACAGCTTACCTTACAACCTCCACCTTAACATGAATAGATGAAGTCCCAACTTTTAGGGCCCTTGGGTTAGGGGGCCAGAGCACTGCTTGGCACCCAGTTGAACATAGCAGTAGCCTAGTAGCAGTTACATGGATTTATACAGTATGCATGTGAGCCTTGAGTCTGTCAAAGAAACCAGGTTTGCATGCATGAGAAAGTGGAGACAAAAAAAGGTTATGTATGTGCTGCTCAGTCCTCTCTCATCTCTTCCTTTCTCTGGTTCTCCTCTGTTCCCCTATTTCTCTCCACTCCACTGCTCCAGGCCCAGAGGCCGAATTGTGGCAATTAGAGCTCATCACATCATCAGGTGGACTGTAACCGCTTGTTACTCAACAGGAAAACATGACACATCCAATGACGATAAACAGATAATAGGCTTTCCTTGAAATTCCTTGAATGGAATTGCACCCCCTAGGAACTATTTACTGTTTACGAGACATGAGCAAACATAGGTTTTCGCTGAAAATGCACGGCCAGGCACTGCATCTGTTGACTTTTAAATGCAACATATTTCCCAGAAGCCAACTGTGACTCAGGAGATTGTACACGTTGACTCCCTGCTGTTGCCTCATTATCGTTGGCTTTCACATTTGCTCAGTCACTGATGTGGTTTGATCAGACCTTAATGATCCACATACCTTCATCAGCCTTGGGTCATACTGAGAGCCAGGGAAACATGGGAAATAGGTGTTTGTGCTTAGGTATGTGTGTGACTGTGTGCTGGATTTTATGTATCTTTGACCAGAAGATGTCAGACAAGAACGTCAGCCGGTGACTCACCAATGATACCGTCCTATGTCTGCACTTGAATGCATCTAATAGCTCTGATTGCAACCTTATTGTTAAGAGAACAGCTATCTTAATGTGTTTATGTGCCTGGATTTGGAACCAAGCTCCTGCTTGACTATTTTGGCTTATGATGACTGAACGTAGTTACTGTGGTTTGAGGCAGCAAAGTCTATTCTGTAAAGTACCAAGAATCATTAACTTCTGTTACTGCTTTTAAAGTTCAAAAGTCTTCCCATGGAGCTGTTTTAATGCAGTCGAGGCTTCACCATCTGTAGCAGACTTGAATTAGCCGTCCTGCTTGATTCACAAATCCATCATCTGTCCTCAGTGGTGACCGCAAGGCCAGGCTCCATTTGATTCATGTACAGGCCAGTCAACCTCTTAGAAAAGGAGTGCTGTACATTAGGTCCATCATTAATATCCATGAATAAATAGCTTGTGGTTGCATGTGTTGGATGTACCTGCTGTTTGAGCTGGTGCATGAGCCTGTCTTTCTCCCTCTTCAGAGCCATCACTTCCTCTTGAGCTTTCTTCCGTTTGGAGGAGGATAACTCCAGCAGGGCAATGTTAGCATCCTTCTCACTTATGGCTGCCAGCAAAGCCTGCTGCCTGCAGGGGTTAAAAAAGTGGGAACACGGGATGTGAAAGGTAAGGAGGACTCTTATCATAAAAGGCCAAATATTGAAAGCAAGTCATTTTTATTCTCCGAAGTGAAAATAAAAGGTTATACCGTGGAAATATTTTTTTTATCGAAAAATAAACAAACAGAGACACATATAAACAGCACTCACATCTACAGCTGTAGGCTTTTCTATGTCAGAGCAAACTTACTCAATCAAGGGCTTCGTAAACGCAGACAGAGATTCCGCAGAAAAAAACACAGACATCCTTGAAGTGGTCTGCTGAGTACTGTATTTTTGGTACCTCAGTGTGACTCATGTTCATGTAATAGTGTAATGGAGCCTAATTGAGTCAGCTGAGGAGGATATGACATCTTTCCTCTGTCACCACTGGTTACCACATTATATGTGGTATACAGTGGTATCCTGGGGGGGGGGGGCAGATGACTTTCCAAAGGTGTTGATGAAAACATACCACCAAAGTCTCATCATACACACACAACCGGATGCATTTGTATATTCCCACAGGACTAAAGGAAATTCATTGCGTAAAACGTTTTCAGAACAGATTGGCGATGATGACTATCCTTGTCATCAAGCAGGATGTTGTAAATACAGCGTTGTGACAAACACACATGTATTCTGCCCACTCTTTTAAACTCAGAGGCACAAATATATTCTCATAGCCAGGATCATACACCTCCTCTACTTAGGGCATTGACCCTTGGCACACAGTAAAAGTATGGTTAAAAAGGAAAAGGAGAACCTAGAAAAAACACAGAGCAGACTGTGGCTTAATTTATGTATGGGTCTTTGTCTCTACAAAGTTCATCTGAATGACCATCGCAGGAGTCTCAAGCTCTAACTAATGTTTAGGTACTGAAGGTATTTTAAGTTGTATAAACATAATGTGGCTGAACTCCAGACTCTTAAATCGCTTTTGAAATTAGGAGGGCATTAAACCAATATGGTAAGGTAATGTGTGGGTTTGTGTGAGGTGAGGGATAGAGGAAGAGGAGGAGGGAGGGTAAATTCAAAATACACTTTGGACTCAATTAAAAATTGACCTGCATTGGAGTGTTTTTATTCCATGATTTAAGTCCCTGCAGAAATAACTCAATTGTGAAAATAAACATGCGGAACTTAGAATAAAGTTCTGCTGGCCTGGTGTTTTTAGTACAATTATCTGCACGCCGCATCTGGATTCTGGATTCTCCCATTCAAGGCCTTTAATAGGCCCTCTGTGTTTGTGTATGCTCAAGTGTGTGCTCGCATGTTGTCCATGTATTTGTGCGGGCATGCGTGTGCGCCCTGACACGGATCGCAGCAGCTAATCACACCATTCATCACGGAGCAGGACTAACGTGACACTTTTCGTCTCCCCACACCTTCACTGTTATTCCTTTTAATGCTCACTGTAATGGGAACACACACACATCAGCACACATGCACACGCGCACTCACAGTCACCCACACACACACACACACACACACACACACACACACCGGACTTATGCCAGAGCAAGTGCTTTATACTGCAGGCTTATTCTGTTTGACCTGGCCAATCAAAATGTAAAAGGGTTAAAAGGATTCTTAAAGTTTTGTTTTGTTTTGTTTTTTTCGAAAAAATCCCATCAATAAATCCATAGTAAAAAAATCCGCAGATCATCAACATATTGATACATTTTTAAATCCTTCTTCACATGGTCCAATTTTAAATCCATGGCCTAACAAACTTTATGATGAATTTTGCATTTTAGTGATTGGCATTTCAATTACATCACTTTATCTCTGGCAGTGATAAAAAGAGTAAAAAGGTGATGCACAGAGTCATATATGGGCAAGAAATGTAGTAAAATTTTTTCGCTGTTCAAGAAACAATGTGTCAGATTAACGTCCCTAAGTATACTCTCAGGAGGGCCATTTTTGCACCACACAGCCAGACACCTAAACTCAGCAACATCAAATAATTTGCCAGTAGCCTCATAGACACATTTTTCCTTATTTCATTCAGGATTAACTGCATGCGAACGCAGCTTGAGAATGTTGTCTATTAAGGTCAGAATGTAACTGGAAAAACACAGAGAATAATGATAATAGTAACACCATTCTGTCTATTTCACTGAATAATACAGTCACCATTAAGAATGAGACTGCATTTTTAGAATGCTTTGGCAATCTAAGAGGGTGATGCATGAAGTGAAGGGCCATTTTGGTGCAAGAGGAGAGTGTGGTGAAAGGTTACGGCCGCTAACCCCCACCTCTAAGGGTGATGTTTATCTTTTCTGTGTACGTATCTCAGAAAGCCAAACAAAGATCCATCTCTCTGATGATCTCTGAGGAGGTCGCTCATATCTGAGTCTCTTCATCAAGGATTGTCAGCCTCCCATTCATCAAAGTGCCTCTTTTGAATCACCTGATGAAAGACATGTTTTTGGAGTCTGATTATTCTGAAAAAAATTATCTAATACTTCTATAGAGAGAAAAGCAATTCACAAAACCCAAGTTGTCTCTGTCTGTCTGACATTGTGGACATTTGGTCCATGGCATTTGCTGCAATTGTTGACTTCTACAGGGAAGCTATGCATAAATTTTACTAAGTTACTGAACACTGTCTATTTATGACTAAAACATAGTATATGCTGCTGTTTGTTAAGACACTGCTGCCATGTTCATCTCAGCTGCATTCCTTAGCACAGGTACAGACTTCCCAGCTGAATATTATTAATCTACCATGGGATTGTCTGAGCCTGAATAAAACCCTCTGAACCAAAGTGCCCGCCTTGCTTCACTGTGAGCTAAATCACTTCCAGTCTCTAAATTAACAAAGAAGATTAGGGCGCTGTCTGACTCTGCCTGCTCACTCAGTAGTACTGCAGGATTCTGCTGAGTGATGTCTTCCTAAAACAATAAAAAGGGGCATTATTATGATTAGCCAGCCTGTAAACTTTGTCTCCCACACTCAGTGATTGGGTGCGCATGGTGTGTGTGTGTGTCTGCTTGTGTGTGTGTGTGTGTGCGTAGGTGTGTGTGTGCATGTGTCTGCATGTGTGTGCTGATTAATAATACTAACAGTCTTTGAAGCCGTATCACTCTGGACTATTTAATCACATCTAATTTGAGTGGCCATTTGGCATCCAATGTAGAACACACTTGCAATGCACATAAATCTAGTAGACAGGATTCATCTATCTGATACACAAACACACACACACACACACACACACACACACAAATGCTTGTACTGTATCTACTGGCTGATCTTGAGCGGGTGAAGCCTCTCTTTTTCCTCCCTTCTTGTCTCACTCCCCGCTTAACTTAGACTTGGCATGTTCTTGGACAAACAAAGGATTATCTTCATTTCCTGTCTGATTGAAAGGGTGACAATGAAATGTTTTTTCGTGACAAACTTGCGATTAGTCTTCATAAAAGTCAGACCCCATGCAGTGAGAAGTCAAAAGGCACTCCAATAAAAAGACAAATAGGTCCCAGTGTTGGATTTCCTATAAAGCCATCTACTTTAGTTTTTTTATTCTATGAGAAAACAATATTTTGGCTGATAAGATAAAAATGATGCTCACATAAACAGCTGTGCATTTATGTGCATCTCCCATGCCTCATATTTAATCTTAGTGTTTGCGAGAGAGCATGCAAAGCTCTGTAGAATAGCGTAGGCTGGACTGACATCTTATTTATAAAGGGTGAAATTCTCTGCAGGACTACAACATGTGATTCCAATTGAACCTTCATGGTCCCTGGGACACATTGAGACATTTGGATCTACAGAGGTGGGAGATGGATGGCTAAAGTACATGACCATGCGATGAGAGGCGGCAGGGGGAGGGGGGGGTCAGCAGAGACAATATGGGAAAAAAATAGGATGCAGAGAGTGGAAGAAGAGAAGGGTACGGATATGGGGGGTGGAAGGAGATAATTCTGGAGGAGAGAAAGACAAATGAGGAAAGAAGACTTTGATGAAGACATATTTTAGGTGGGGCTTCCATCAAAGGAGACTGATGTCATAGGGCAGACAGATAACTGGTGATGAGGGGATACAATGGAGTCAAGAGTGAACATAAACACACATGCATACATTTGCATAAAACAAATTCAGAGGAAGATGTGAGGTGATGTATACTGTTGCTTAGGAAGGGGTAGAGTGAGCAGGTGTAGAATAAAAAAAAAAAGGTAAACAGAAGTGAGGACGGGTGACGAAGTCAATGGAACGGGGGGAGTGTGTGTGTTGGACAAGAGTGACTGTCACCTGTGCTGCGGAGAAATTAGAAAAAAAGGGGAGGACAAAGAGAAGAAAGGAGCAAAGGTAAAGATTTAAGAGTCCCAGCCTACCCTAAATCACTTCAGCATACTCCATGTTGTTATTCCTAAGCGTCACGCTTGAGGGATATGTGTTTATAATTTGTGTTATGACTTACTTGAAATTATGAGTGTGGAGAGTCAGGGGGACAGAAACAGATGCGTCCGTGTGATGCCCGAGGGAACCATCAATACTGTCTGCCCCTAAGTGCAGTGTGTGTACATGTGTGTGCGAATTTGCCTGTCTGTGCACACATTTGTGCTTTCATGTTCTTATGTGCATGTGTGATGTATTTTGTTTGCTGGAACACAGGGAGCCTACTAATATCTTTTTTTCCCAGAGCATTCATTATGTGTCCTTCCAGTTTGTGATCATACATTTCCACCACTTAACTGTCCAGCTCTGCAGAAACATTCCACGGGCGTTTTATGGCCGTTCCTTGATTGTGAGTGTGTGAAGGTGCAGCACAAAGCTGGGGGCCCCTGGCTAGGTTATACTAGTGGCCTGTGGTGAGAGCAAGCAGAGGACATAAGAATGGGGCATCGTTGAGTGACGCTATTATTTACAGCCCAGGAACAGTGTGTTATTTACAACTGAGGAGGAAGGAAAAATGTCTATTTCCAACATAAAACACATGCTCTTGCTTCATTTGGTAAGCTTACTGAAAAGCCCGTTGAGATGGTAAATCTGTGTTTCAACTCTAAATGTGGGTTAAATGCATTTTTATGAGGTCCAACTTTTGGCTACCTCGGTTAGGATTAGGTCCATGCTATCCTGTAGCAGCTAACCGGCTGCCACAGATTTACCTATTACCTTTATCTAACTTAATCTGTGAAATAGGATTTATTCATTACCATCACAAACAAAATTTATAGGCCTGAAATTCATGTCATCTCCAATATTCCTCTTGAGTAGTTATATTAGACATTAAGAGCTAATCTTGAGCGTCAAGCAAGAACTCTAAACTTCACATGCTAACCTTGAGCTGTGCTTCCCAGGAAACATCAATGGCAGCAGATGGTTCTACCAGAACGTGGCCTGGTTGTGTGTGTTTTCACTCCGCTAATAAAATATACAACCCACTTACTCTGCTCAGCCCCACTCCCACACAAGTGCAGCGACTGGTCGTAGTGGCGGTGGTGGGCTGGGGTGGGGGTGGTCTAATTGAAAGAGTATGTATCAGTTTTACAGCAACAAGGGGGAAAATACGAGAGGACAAAAATCAACAAATCTGCCAAAACTAGCCAAATGTTTAGAGTGGGAGCAGGGACGAGGAGAGATGGCTGACTGCTCCCAGGGATGAGCAGGACCAGACGACCATCGCTGCATTCCAGTCAGAGAGAGGGGGAGAGAGACAGAGACCAAGATGGAGAGAGAGAGAGAGAGAGAGAGAGAGAGAGAGAGAGGGAGAGAGGGGGAGAGAGACAGAGACCAAGATGGAGAGAGAGAGAGAGAGAGAGAGAGAGGGAGAGAGGGGGAGAGAGACAGAGACCAAGATGGAGAGAGAGAGAGAGAGAGAGAGAGAGAGAGGGGAGAGAGACAGAGACCAAGATGGAGAGAGAGAGAGAGGGAGAGAGAGAGAGGGAGAGAGGGGGAGAGAGACAGAGACCAAGATGGAGAGAGAGAGAGAGAGAGAGAGAGGGAGAGAGAGAGAGGGAGAGAGAGAGAGAGAGAGCGTGAGAGACCAGGTGGCTGTGTGTGTGTGTGCGTGTGTGTTTGTAGGTGTGTTTACTTTTGAATGCAGACAAACATTCTAACTTCCTCTCAAAACTTACTCTATCTTGTCAAGGCAAAGACAATATCTGAAAGACATAAGGACACAATTCACATCTTACATAATATGGTTTAAAGTAATTGTTAAACATTTTGTAAAATATGTTTATTTGCCTTCTTTCCAAGAAATAGAGATAACAAGATTGATGTTAATCTCATGTTTGTGCATGAGTGCAGAGCTAGAATTAGGACAATTAGCTGGATTTAGGAAATGAGCTCGAAGCAGGGAAACAGATAGTTTTTTCAAACCATTATGAAGCAAAAATTCGACATTACAGGTGGATGTAGTTACAGGCTGACAAAGTTACATGCTGGAACACCCGGGCACAGTGACTGAACCTTTGTCCCTCCCTGTCTTGTTGTCATGTGATGTTGCCAGGTTTGGTACCATAGTGTCTATACACACCACCATATGCTCACTGACCATATCTGGTGAAGCACATTATAGCTAGAGATCAACTGGGCGGATTAAGGAACTGTTGTTTGGCAAAATATACAGACGTTCTTACACTTAACTCCCCCTCAAATTGCAAATTAACGTTTTGATATAGTCTGTTCATGTAAGGATTAATGAAATAAGATACAGCAAGTAAATAAAAGAGCTTTAGAGGTGTTGGCAGGTCACCCATTATCCCTGTTTTCCGGTTTTTATGCTTAGCTCAGCTAAACACATCTGAGTCTAGCTCCACTTAACGCACAGACATAAGACTGATATCAACTGATATCGATCTTTTCATCCGACTCCATGAACAAAAGCAAATAAGCGTATTCCCCAAAATGTTGAACTGTTCAAGAAGAGACTGCCAACAGTCTGACAGAATGACGAGTGGGAGTTCTTCCTCTCTCCCTTCCAGCTCCATTGCATCACCGTCTGACGATCAGTGAGGGGTTGGTGGATGCCCGCTGTTGTAAAAAACAGGATGGATAAATAAACAAGGCCTCATGGGATGTCAGTGATGATTATGATGTCACCAGCAGCTTTTTCCCATTTGGATGACCTTGGTTGTCCCTGTGTGTGCCAGTGTTGGCTTAACTGTGGTGTGGGGCGTACTTTTTCCTGTGTAACCTTGCTCTTTCACATTAATGCGAGAAAAACACAATCCAAATCAGATTAGTCAAAGGCTCTGCCAATCTCCAGAGCTGTCTGGCACAAGGCGGGCCTACACAGTTTCAACAAATAAGGTGAGCTCTGACCCTAAATCTCCAGGGATCCTGCCAATAGCCAAGCAGTGATTTTCTTCCTATGCAAAGGGAGGTTTGTTTTCTGTCTTTATTGTCACTCAGCTGACTGACAGTGTCCCCTGCAGGCACAGGACCCAAAGCAGGGGGTTCAGTACTGTACTGTACCCCCTGCCTCACAGTCAGGCAAAAGTATAGGCACGGACACACACACATACAGCAGCTGGGTTGTTTAAAGCTCTCATCTAAGAGAGAGAGAAGTGAGGGTCGCAGAACAAGTAACACTGCTCCAGTCACACTACTGAAAGAACACACAACCACACAGAGGGAGGGAGAAACATACACACATTTGCAGTATGTTAAGAAAGAGCACTAAGGCCTCAGTATAAACACTGATGAGTTATGCCCCCCCACCTGTCTGTCTCTGATCCTACCAGAGCACTGTCTGAACCCCCCCCCCCCAAACATTTTTTAACATCAAAAGATGAACCAACAACTTACAATATGTGGAATATTGTTGAGGTCACAACTTCAACAATACGCCAACCTCAACAATATATATATATATATGCTATTTCTTTAAACCAGGACTGTTAAATCAATCAGTCAGTTATTGTCAGAAAATAATGATCATCATAAATTCCCAGAGGCCAATATGACATGTTTAAATTACTTCTTTTGAGTGGCAGAACCTATTAAAATAATTCAGTTTATTCGATTACCAGAATTGTTGTTCAGTTTTCTCTAGACTGCCAAATTAACAAGCTTGGAAGCAGATTCTTCACTTTCCAAGTGAAGTGACAATAAACAAAGTGAGCTATATTTGAATAGTGCCAAATGATAACATCTCAGACACAAACAGAAGCATAATTAGTTCTCTCCCTCTTTCTAGCTCTTTCTGTACTGGGGTGAGAGGACCCACAGCAAGGCCTTTGCTCTAAACTTTCAGTAATGTAAACTGAAAATACCAAGAGGACACCTTCTGCATTCTGTCATTGAAACTGGAGGTCCTCTGCATTGTCTTGTGTGTTGCACTGTGTTAAAATAACTCTCTGTGAAGTTTATCATCGACTCTTGGGGAGCAGGGCCACTGCAGTACGTGGTCTTTTCCTCTCTCCATCCTCATCCCATCACTCCTCCTCTCTCTTTTTTTGCTATTCCAAGAGAGGAGCCACTTACTGGAGGAGAGAATGGCATCACCTCCACCTTAGACCTTGGACCTCTCATTCATTCGACTTCTCTGTCCCTCTATCATTCTCTATTTGGCTCTGTCATGCCCTGTACTCACTCCAGAGTGGGCCTAAATATTAAGTTCAAGGAGGTTATGCAAACACGTTGAGACAGCCATCCTTGGTCTAAGTATTACCCTGAACCCTTCAATTACCCGCCTTGCTTTCCTCTCTCTCCATTCCTTCTGCCTTTTCCTGTCCTCCGTACGGGTTCTCTCACTCCGGTCATCTAACTGCAGCCTGGAAATACAGCGCACACTCATGACGTGGGGCCAAAAAGCCTTAAAATATCAGGGGCAGAGAGTACAACATAGTGGCTCACTGTTACACATGCACACACAAACACGCACCCGAAATACACACATACACACAAACTGATGAAAGATGGGTCCAGAAAACAGTGGGAGCGAGTACCCCTGGTGTATTTTCTGTGTTCCAAATGTAGGGCCTGGCGGTGGACCACAGCTGAACCACAGCCGACATGCGGTGGAATGGGAGGCCACCACACTCACTTCCCTTGAAGGAGCCATAGAAACACATACACATACAGGCGATTACAGAATAAGACACACACACACACACACATGCTCAGACACACATATCCACACATGTTCAGCAATTTCCTGGATAGCCCTGTCATGACGATGGGAGTCCATGTTTAAAAAGTGGTTTGAGGTGAAGGGACAGATCTGTATGGGCTGTTTCCCACAATGCTTTGCCAGACAATTACACAACCCAATTAATGTGGTTACTACAACACAGCTAGGACGCTGCTCTGTGTGCAAGCCGAGTGTGCATGAAGGCGTGTGTGAGAGAGAAGATGTGTGTTCACTCCTTTGGCCTGTATTACTCTCAGAATTATAGCTTTCCTTGGAGCTTGGACCAGTCGATTTCCCGTCAATGTGTAAAGGACACGCAAGGTCACACTAACATTCACCCCACACTCCATCAGCCAATCACGGTTATTTCCAATCTCAGCCACATGAGCTCAACTATTATAAAAGCTGCATATCTGGAAAACTGCATAGAATATGTTGTGTATCTTTCCAGCACAGAGCTCTGTTTCTTTCATAGCATGAAACCTGAACCATAACTAAATGATGAGAGAGATGTTTTTTTTTTAGTCAAATAGGGTTTTGAAACTTAATTATATAGTGTACCTATTTTTCACAGTTACTGCAACAGAAATCCTTAAACAATGTGCGCAGTGCTTAAAATACAGTATATGTAAGACATTCTGTCACACTGTGTAATACACCCTTTCACAGACTCCTGGGTAAACATATTTTTGATCAGATGCACCTGTTTGCTGGTATGTTAACACATATAAGTGAAATAGTTTTGCACTACAATGTAAAAATACTCCACTACAAGTAAAAGACCTGCAGTCAAATTTGCATTTCAGTAAAGGAACAGAAGTACTGTAAGTGTAAGTAAAGTAAAATGTACTGTACTGTACTGTAATATATGTAAGTATCTAAAGTAAAATTGCTCATTATGCAGAATGGCTAAAATGTTACAATATTATTATTCTATACTTTTTAAAAATTTTTGTTTGATTGTATTAATTTTACACGTGGCATCATTTTAATGTTTTGGCTGTTTGGGTTGGCACTAATTCAAGTGAATTTGAATTAGTTTGATTGGTTTGATTTAAAAATGATGATGATGATGCAATAACTTGCAACTATAGCTGTAAAATAAATGTAGTGGCTTCAAGAGGTAGAGTATTTACTTACCACTTGGATGTGCATAGCTGCATGTAAGTGGAGTACCACATAGATCAAGCACATAAGCATACAGTACACACACATCTGCTAATAATTAGCAAGCATGTGTTTCCAACCTTGTCTAATAGTTTTCTTTTAATGAAGGAAAAGCTAAAACCGCTATGCTTTGTGTTGAAACAGTAATAACTGCATGATTTCTGTACTTTCTGCTACACAAACACACTCTGACCACATAACATATATAGACTTCATTAGCCCAGCTTAAAAGTGCTATAAAGCGTCGAGGGGAAAAAATACTTTCAAAGTCATGAAAGAGAGACAGAGATGCAGACTCAGAGACTCTCTTCCTCTCTCACACACACTCACGCAGACACACACATGTATTTTACATTAGTTGTACAGACACTCGTTCACATAATGTATTCCCTGGCGTTTAATCTAACCTTAACTATCACAAATAAATGTCTAACCCCAACCCTTACCCTAACCCTAAATCCAAGTCGTAAACCCTCACACAGACCTCTGAAATTGTGAGTACCCATCAAATTGTCCTCACAACAATGATTTCAAACCAAGATTTGTCCACACAACCACAGAAAGACATGTACAAACGCACACACAAAGAAAGATTGGGCTAGTTGAAGGTGCTGATTAGAGGAACTGTCATCAGGCCTGGACAGGTCTGCTGTATATTTAGACAGATCACTGAGGATCATGGGATCAAAGAGTGACATGATTACTACCTGGCCTCCTGATAAAAAAAAACACAAAACAAAACAAAACAAAAACCTATTATTTCCCTGTCAATACACACAGGAATACACACATAAACACATATATCTGAGTACACGCACACACTCAGATAAATTCACAGTACTGGGTTCCAGCATTAGAAGACACGCTGTGCTGTACACAGGTAGGTGCAAGACCACACGCACACACACACACAGACATATAGACCCACACCGCTCTATAATCTGGGTAATTTGTATGTTGAAGCTAGTGTAGACAGATCATGCCTCTGGTACACTGAACTTGTTTTGTCATTGAATGCGCGTGTTTGGCAATTGGTGTGATTTCCCAATAGAGACATAGTCTTACTCGTCAAGCATAGTTGTGAATAAGCTCTTTTGTAAACAACATGCACTCTAATCATAACGGCATTTGTTTCTGTAGCTAGTCGAGCTCGTGTTTATAAATTTTACGCAAGTATGAAAACCGAAGCTGCAGTTGTGGATGGAAGTGTACACACATGCACGCAAGTGTGAAACAGCGAAGTGTCTTTTCAACACTGCATCAAAAAAGTCTACTTGTTCTCCGAACTTTCTGTGCTGCCTTCAGCTTTCTGACTTGACTGAATACAGCTTCCTTTAGTCCTTGTTATGTTTTTTCTGTGGTCTGCTTTTTCTCACAAACAGGCATAAAAATATAAAATAATCCACAGACAACACACACACACACACACACACACACACACACACACAAACGCAGACTGTACCGAACTGTGATAAGTGCTTAGTCGGCCCACCTACACCTGTGCAAGGATTCCAGCGTACGTCTGGTTTTTAATAAAGAGACCAGTGGTGGTGTGCAATCAGATGCCGCTGACAGACTCACTGATTTCCAGATAACAAACACATACACAGCCAAGCCAGATCCCTTGGTAGATTACATCACAGTTATTTTAACAATGGCTTCCACTCAATGCTTTTGCTGGCTATGGTTACACACAGTAGTGTTTGTACTTGTGTGCACAAGTTGTTTTATTTCTTTTTCTAGTTCTTAATTCTTAAATTACCGTTTCGTTGTCACTTGAGTGTGTTGCTCAGTTTAAAAAAAAACATTAAAGTTTGTTATAATGCTGCCCTAAATATCCTTCTTAGTATGCTATTAATATGCCTCTTGAAATGGCTAAATAAACATAAAACATAGAAACAAACTCAAAATGCGCTTGTAAGTTTATATGCAAAAGAATCACACAATTTGATGCATCTGCCTCTATGTGTGTGAATGTGTGTGTGTGTGTGTGTGTGTGTGTATACATGCTGAGACCAGGCGGGTAAGAGTATTACAAAATGTTTTTAAGTGTAAAGATGCAGATGTGCTCCACTGACATTGAAGTGCTGTGGGTGGGAGTGGGTTCATTAATGAGTTCCTCATGTATGCCCACATTTGCGCTCTCTCTTTCTCAGTCTCTCTCTCTCTCTCTCTCATACACAGACACACACACACAGAAAAACAAAACTTATGCTTATGCTACAGTATAAGCAGGTGCTGCAGGTGGTTCTCGGTGTGCTTTTAGCTTTAAGTGACCGATCATACAGTAACAACACCTGATTGACCTATTTAAAGGATGTCTTCCCATTGCCTCTGAGCACAACCTAACACTGAATGTGACTAGAGTGTAAAGACACAGTCCCGGACCTCCTCTAGCCCCTGCTTTGTCTGGACCTCTCTTTGTCATGTGATGATTTGTTTGTGAGTCGTAAATATCAAGAAAATGGTGTTGTCGTTAGTGTTCCTGCCACTGTTAGACACGTCAGAGGTAATTCAGGGCTGTTTTTGTGTTTCCTGGACTTTGAAGGAAACACCTACTGAGATAAGGACTATTAAAGAGAAAATTTAAGATAGATTTGGGAACAGAGTTTAGAAAAAAACTGCCTTCATCACTCGCTACTCAGAAAATACTGGGCTCATTTTACAGCTACACTGTGATGGCATGGTATGCACTAAAAAACAGTTCTCATTTTTCGAGACCACCTCAGAGCTCCATAAGACCTAAAAATAGACTCTGCCGGGCAGGGTAGAGACACACATACAAACATTTTGACACGAAAATTTGTCTGTGTCACAGAACATCAACTTTAAAATGACATGAGGAGCATGTGAGGAATATGAGTTAGCAAGGAAGAAAGAAATGTTTATTGCTCTTTTATCTGCAGTCATGCAGTTAGACATACCAGGAAGCTGCTTAGAGGTTTGGGGAAACACTGGCACGAAACACTCAGTGACTGACATGTCAAGATGTCTGCAGTGTGGTGTGCGTGCAGATACATGTGGGCTTGTGCTTCTGTGTAGATGCATATGAGTGGATTTAGTGTATATCCTGCATGTGTATTGTTTGTGCCAGTGTTTCTGTGTGCATGGACATGTGTTTATTGTGCACCAAACTACCAAAGTGACATGTCAGGACACTAATGTGAAGAAACTTAGACACTCTGAGTCTGATGAACAAACCATGCCAGGAGGAGGATCTAAACAATGTGCCACAATTGCTTTATTACTCAGTGTTTGCCCTAGGTGTCATGTTACTGAAGTCTTCAACACCATAAAAGCCGTCTCTATGGTTCAGCACTGTGTTTGTGTGTGTGTGTGTTTGCTCTGGCAGAGGCTCCCCTGTGACTGGTTATATTGGACATGCTCAAACAAAGCTAAACACACAACAGGAGCCGCAAGCAATTAGGGCCTGCCATAGTGCATAACTCTTCTCTGAACACCCTCTGTTTTCCCCCTCACCATCCACCAGTCTCTGCTACCACGAACCTCCATCCACAAAACACACACTCACATATCAGTCTCAGGCAACATTTGCTTGCTCATCCTGTGCTTGCATCCTGTGTGGCATGAGTGGCAATGATACTGTTTGTGTGTGTGTCATCTTCAGCATTAAATGTGGGCAGAACTTTGCTGACTGGCACGGGAATGCATGAAATGCAAGCAGGCAGGCTAATCCTATGGATTAATGCACATTAGGATGGTCTAGCAGAGAGCGGTTGGGCCCTGTGTCTCAATTTCATCCTGTCATTTGGAAATATTTGTCTCTATCCACATTATGATGATACTTGCTTTCCTCTCTGTACAACTGTTTGATGCAGTTTAAAACATACACTGTGTTTTAGTTCACATTGGTTCTAAACTCACATCTTCCCAGTAGGTGATTAAGATATCCTGTCATGGCAGAGTAAAGCCAGTCACAGTGACTGATGGGCATCCAGATCCTCTTGAGCCTGAGCAGAGGGGACCCCCCACACACACACACACACACACACACACATAGACACAGATGGAGCAGTGTTTCGGTTCTTTAAAGGGTGTTGGGTTAGGATGTGTGTATTTGTGTAGTGGGGCTACATCTGTACAAGTTGTGTACTAATAAAGCTAATGATTGCCCTCTGGCCAGCACACAGATTCCTGAATTCTTGTTTTTTTTCATGTAATTCACTTACCGGGCCGTTATTGCAGCCCTGCCTGTGTGCTGCTTCTTTAAATCAACCCATCACTTTAAGCTAAAGTTAAAATGAACGTGCTGAGATGTTATTGATAAAGCCACAACAATGCACTGTATATGTGTATTTGAGTGCATGTGTATTTCTGTGAATATGTCCACATGTATAATACAAGAATTCTGAACAATGATATAGTCCTTGTTGCCTACTTGCACCACAAACACATAAGCAATATTTTTTGAGTACGGACATACTTATGTGCACCTGCACTAAAATACTCATAAATTTATAAGTATGTCAGGGGACTGCATATCTCACTGTTTGTCTTATGTGTGTAATCCTTTTGTGGTGCCTAGCATAGCTCTCCTGTTACACACACACATGTTCTTTATGGGCTGGCTAATGGAGTTGAGCTCTTCCTGCCTCTGTGATGTGGTTTACTGTTGTTTGATGTGCTCAGGAATCCTGCATAGGAGAGCACCCCGAGCTGATCTTATCACATAAAAGCTTTTGCAATGGAAGAAGACACTCAACTCTCTTTTTTTCGACTTAATAGAGATCTGTGTCCCTATGAGGTCGTGTGTGTGTGTGTGTGTGTGTGTCTGAGTAACTAAGCGCATGCCGATCTCATGCACACCATTTCTCTAATTCAATCGAGTGCTTAACCCAAGGCCAAACACACACGTTTGATTTCAGTAAATGCTGAACCTGGAGATCCATGGCTAGAATGAACCAGAGACATGTCAGATATGTCAGTGCATGTTACTGTGAGTGCACGTATGTGCGTGCGTGCGTGTGTGTGTGTGTGTGTGTGTGTGTGTGTGTGTGTGACACGGAGGTAGAGGGGGATTAAGAACCAAAAAAAACAAGAATAGGTAAAAAAAACTTGCATGTGGCTGTACCACCCGTTATCTGTTTGCTTATGTCCTACTCTCTGTGCGCATATATACAGCATTTAAGTACAGCTGAGTTCCAAATGAAGTTGTTCTCATTTACATGTGTTTCTGTTTCTGTTGTCAGACAATAGAACAAGTATGAGATGGTGACTGAAACATGGCCCATTAAGATGACATATTAACCAGCAGTCACTTCCAAATCATTTCCAAGCTGCAGTACAGAGCAGCCTGATTTTATAATTGCGACATCGTCTGACATAATCACCACACCAACAAATAAAAGACACCAGCTGTTTGTGATTTTGGTTATATTTACTTTTGATAATTCTTTTTAGATGTGGATTTAAGATTTTTTTTAAAAAAACATCTTTTTTCAGTTTTTTTAATTAAACATTGCCATGATATCATAGGTGAGGACTGTGTATTTAAGACACACACATTTAAGTGCAGCTGCTTAGTTGGTGTTAGACACCCTAATTTTCTTTTTCTTACTTCCACTTGTATATGAAGTGAAAGAAACAAAAAATCCTGCCCATTGTTGGTCACTTGTACATTTGACATTCATCAGATAAAGCTCCTTCACCTAAAGGAGGACGGAGGTAAAACTTAGGTAAATCTCTTTTACCTGATGAAGCCCTGAGAAAAGACATATTGTAAACTAGAAAATGTACTCGGTAGAGAGCAGACCTCCACCAAGGCCACTTTCAAACAACATACACCAGACTTCAGAGAAAAATATTGAAATTCATAGTAAACTGTCTGACTTAAAAATGGGAGCTTCAAATTTCAGTGTGTTTTTCCCTGGCCCATGCCCCGTCCTTTCACCGGGTTCAGTGCAATTCAGTTCAGTACCTTTTTCATAATTCTGCTGACAAATAAACTAATAACAAACAGCAACAGAAAAAAACAAACAGACAGAAACAGATGAATACATTTGCAGAGGTAATAAAGTATAGCACCATACAGTTCTTGATCCCATGCATCAGTTTATAATATTTGTATAATAATGAAAGTGTTGCCATTAAGTCAATGAGCTTGATGTGGGTTATACCTGAGCCCCGTGTTGTTAAAGGTTTCTTGAAGAGTCAAACTGATTAGACCACTAGCAGTGCTTGTTCGTAATGTAACAATGGATGTACAGACATCATTGTATTATGTTTTAAACTGAAGAAAATATTTGCTGATCATCAGGCAAGACCTGATCTTAAAGGGAATGTTTTTTTATACTGTATGTTTAGTAAATTTTGGTAATTCCTGCACTATTTGTATGACATTTTTACATTCTAGTTATGAAAAAATTGTGTGCTTTAATGGATTTTACAGATTAAGCATAAACACAGATGGACATGAAAGGAAACACACCACAACCTCCCCGAGAGTAACGTCAACCTCATATTCTCTCCAAACACTTAATACTTCATAATAATAGAAATGTATACATATTCGAGCAGTTACAGTACACACACACTGCCTTGTTAAGGTTTTGAATATTGCATGTTAAAATGAGACGCCACAAAGACACAACCACATATTTCACAGTTTTCTGATCCTGACTTAAATTACTCCAGACATAAACATGCATATCAAGACATCCATGATTACCCACATTTTCAATCATGCATACACACACTTTCTACACTCCATGTTTCATCCCTGGCCTGAAAATCATGCCATTGTCCTTGCTCATACTCCCTTTAGCCATTCTTTTCTCCGAGGATTCCTGCTTTGTTTGTTTAGTGGTGACCAGTCCTGTCTCTGCGCAGTCTGCTTGCCCACATGAAGGCCTCTCCTGTCTTATTTATGCTTGCTTTAAAGATGAAGGGTTACACGAATTAAAATGTGGTTGCCATCTTGAATAGATGTGACTCTCACTCCAAACAGACTTTGGGTTTTAGTTTTGCATGCATGTGTGTTTGTGTGTGTGTGCGTGCATGTGCATGTGCATGTGTGTGAGTGTGTGTGTTTGTGAGTGCTTTTCTCTTTGCTTCTCTTTTCAGTGGGGTTTGCTTTGCTTTTTCTTGGACATCAGCTCTGTTATCGTAAAAATGAAAAAAAAAAAAACTTTCATTGCCGAGTTGTGGAAGTTAACAGTTTCTGTGATGCTTGTGAATGGTAATTTCTCTCCACAAACAAATAGGACAAATGTAATTTTTCTTTTTATGAGATTTGAAATCCCTAGTGTTGATCTTAACTCCAGTGTACCCTTCATCCTCTCCTGATTTAATTTTTATTTTCTTCTCATTCTGTTTCCACCCTTCTAGTTCATTTCCTCTTCTCTCACTTTTCTCTCATTTCTTCTTCTCTCCTCTCGTTTCCAGTCCCAAACTCTGGATACCCACCAGCCCCCAGAGAACATTCATGTTTCCAATATGTCTCCATTTAGCAGAGACCAAATGAACAAAAGCAGAGCCAAAACAAGAGCAGGAAAAATCATCAAATAGCCACTGGCACAATCTGCTTATCTTTCACTGCTAATAGCTCTCATGCTCTTCACATCATTGCTCTTATGTGCACACACACACACACACACACACACACACACACACACACACACACATACACACGCATGCACGCACGTACACACACATGCACACGCATACGTGCGCGCGCGCACACACACACACACACACACACACACACACAAACACATAGCAAAATCATGTATGCACATGTTGTTCTTTCCACATAAACACATTCAGTGCACATCAGTGAGGATACTCAGGCTCATCTAAACTTGCTTGGGCTGTTTCCTGCCGCTGCCGAGAAGTACATAATGGTAATTACAGTTTGGGTCTACATCCCTGAATTAACCAGATCAGACATACACACACAATCTAGAAGTGCCAGGGGCTGCTGTGGTGCACATTGACTGGTGTGCAGCATTGGAGCAGCCCAGTGCTGGGAAGAAGTCCGTTCTACTGTTGTTCTCTATTAAAACCTCCTGGGAACCATCACGGCAAGACTGAGAGATGTGCAGGGCCAATAAAACTGCGGTCAAACAAACAAAGACTAAGCCCTTACTGAAGTCTTTATGTCAAAATAAGTTCCTCTGATTGATGAATACTAGGGGGGCACGGGGTGAAGTAAAAACTGCAGAGATTCAGAGAAATTTCTCAATATTCTGCCATTAAAGAATTTCTAATTTGGTGTTTACAATGTGAAAAATGAAGAGAAAGAAAGATGCAGACACAGACAGATAAAGAAAGAGACATACTTACAACCAGATGTACAAAGATGTAGCCAGAGCAGCCACAGAAGAGAGAAACGCGAGCCAGAGCTCAGGTGTGTGTGCCAACCACAGAGGCTTGGAGGTGTTTACAGTGTGTGAATATATGCCAGTAAGCCCCTCTGACTCACTTGTGTGGGTATATCAGCATTTCATGTGCTCATAATGGTAAACCATGAGGGCCTTTCACTAAGCCACTGTTTTAATGGCTTTTTTACAGACGATCACATCCAACAACATATTACATGCAGCTGCATTTAAAACTACCAATCTCTCACAACTGCAAACTGTCTTTGCACTTTTAATCAAACCCCTTCTCCGTACTCTGGCGATCTGTATATCTGTTTATATATAACTAAATTCAGATTCAGTTTTGCTTTAGTGGCATGAGCATATCTATCTACACTGTCGGTACCCCCTCGCTTGACCCCCTCCTTCCCCTCATTCCTTTGGTGACCCTGAGGGCAGGACTGCCATTAAGGAAACCATCACTGGTCACCTCTGGGTGCTGTGCCCTAGGCTGTCTCTTTATGGCTGCAGGGCCCACCTACTCAATTGCCCATTCATGCACACACACACACACACACACACACACACACACACACACACAAATACACACACACACATGCACACACACACACACACACACACACACACACACAAACACATAGCAAAATCATGTATGCACATGTTGTTCTTTCCACATAAACACATTCAGTGCACATCAGTGAGGATACTCAGGCTCATCTAAACTTGCTTGGGCTGTTTCCTGCCGCTGCCGAGAAGTACATAATGGTAATTACAGTTTGGGTCTACATCCCTGAATTAACCAGATCAGACATACACACACAATCTAGAAGTGCCAGGGGCTGCTGTGGTGCACATTGACTGGTGTGCAGCATTGGAGCAGCCCAGTGCTGGGAAGAAGTCCGTTCTACTGTTGTTCTCTATTAAAACCTCCTGGGAACCATCACGGCAAGACTGAGAGATGTGCAGGGCCAATAAAACTGCGGTCAAACAAACAAAGACTAAGCCCTTACTGAAGTCTTTATGTCAAAATAAGTTCCTCTGATTGATGAATACTAGGGGGGCACGGGGTGAAGTAAAAACTGCAGAGATTCAGAGAAATTTCTCAATATTCTGCCATTAAAGAATTTCTAATTTGGTGTTTACAATGTGAAAAATGAAGAGAAAGAAAGATGCAGACACAGACAGATAAAGAAAGAGACATACTTACAACCAGATGTACAAAGATGTAGCCAGAGCAGCCACAGAAGAGAGAAACGCGAGCCAGAGCTCAGGTGTGTGTGCCAACCACAGAGGCTTGGAGGTGTTTACAGTGTGTGAATATATGCCAGTAAGCCCCTCTGACTCACTTGTGTGGGTATATCAGCATTTCATGTGCTCATAATGGTAAACCATGAGGGCCTTTCACTAAGCCACTGTTTTAATGGCTTTTTTACAGCCGATCACATCCAACAACATATTACATGCAGCTGCATTTAAAACTACCAATCTCTCACAACTGCAAACTGTCTTTGCACTTTTAATCAAACCCCTTCTCCGTACTCTGGCGATCTGTATATCTGTTTATATATAACTAAATTCAGATTCAGTTTTGCTTTAGTGGCATGAGCATATCTATCTACACTGTCGGTACCCCCTCGCTTGACCCCCTCCTTCCCCTCATTCCTTTGGTGACCCTGAGGGCAGGACTGCCATTATGAAACCATCACTGGTCACCTCTGGGTGCTGTGCCCTAGGCTGTCTCTTTATGGCTGCAGGGCCCACCTACTCAATTGCCCATTCATGCACACACACACACACACACACACACACACACACACACACACAAATACACACACAAGACTTCCAATCAATTAGTCTTGAGATTTATACAAGCGGTAAACTTTTTGGTGTTAGTATCCCTAAGGCCAATCAGATTGGACTTTCCCAAGACTTCTACACCAGCCAAATGACACTAATTAGATATCTCTCTCTCTCTCTCTCTCTCTCTCTCTCTCTGTATGTGTGTGTGTGTGTGTGTGTTTGTGTGCATGCAAGTATGTGTATGTGCATGTGTGTTTGCGACTGACACTAATTAGCAGGGCTAGTGCACCTACTTCCTAAGGACCATTTCCTGTGATAGTAATTATTAGGTATGTGTGATAAATTCCAGGCCTTTTTCCACCAGTCTAGAGACAGAAGAAGACAAAAGGAGAAAAACAGACAAAAAAGAGAGGGAGGTAGACCACTTAATACTCAGGGGAAGTTAAGGGGGTCAGTGTTAGAAGAGTGATGAAGTAGATGTAAGAAGAGACAATCCAAGAATAATTTTACTCCAGTGGGACTCAATATGAAGGTGAAACCCACTGACTCCTTGACATGGCCTCCCTATCTTCCTCTTTGGTTGTCAATCATTAATTTTGTTTTTTTGTGTCACATTTGCCCCATCTTCACAATGTCAGCCTTTAAATTTGGACAATAGGTGCTTTCTGTCTCTGGAAATACTCTTTAGTCTCTGCCAATAAGTTTAACTAAAAGCACAAAAACTTAGGGAGGAATTATCCTCCCTATTTGACAGATGTCTTTTGCGCGCCATTATATCTTTCAGTCGAACTTCAACTTCATAAGCAGCTCAAGTTGACCTTTCACTCCTACTTTGATTTTAGGAGACAATGTTACTACACCTAGCCACTCCAAGGCTCACAATTGCACGACACTATGTCAGCAACGCAGCAGTTATCATACTGAAGGCAGACAGTGTGTATACATCTGTGTGCCAGTTTTTATAAAAAATTATTTCTGGCTTTACATACTGTACAGGATTCAAAACTCCCAATTCATGTTTACTGGGTGGGCAATTGCTTGCCAAAAATTCTATGTGGATATAAGTGCCAATGAAATATTAATAAGCAGTGATAAAAAAAAAGAAATAACCATAATTGATGCTAGAACAGCCAAACCCTGAGAGAAGTGAGTTCAAGACATGATGGTTGCAGAATGCAGTCCAAGAGAATAACATTGTCTGGAAAAAATGGAATTGAGATTGAAGGCACTTAACCTCTAGTTGCATAAGCTGAACAGTGCAATATCCAATTCAAAAACTGACTGCACTAAGCACACCTTACATATGTCTCTTTGGACTGTTCTCCCACTACTGTGAAGCTTACTGTATGGGACCCAGGTAGAAGTCCGTCATTACCGTATTGTACTTAACAAGGACTTAGAAGCAGGGATTTCCATGTGATGAAGCCCTCCATTGACAAAACCTCAAAGGAGGAGGAGTAGGGTGGAACATGCCAAAGCTCTGACATAATAACACACCTACAGGCCCGACAGCCGACACACATGTTGAAGGTAAACACGCGTGTCAGAGGGCACAGGAGCACAGACAGACATGATGAATGGCCCAAAGTTCCCACGAGGCGACACACATACAAACTGGCTTGGAGAGAGAGGAAGGTGATGTGTGGTCAGCCCCTCCTCATCACTGCAATACAGAGAATCCCATTCACACACTGCACTGACCCTCTATGTCTCATCATTACCAAACACAACAATGGCACTGTAACACCATACTTGTGTGCAGTTGGCTGTGTGAATGTGCGTACATCTGTGCATATACCAGAGGTCCTTGCAAACATTTCTATGTGCTTGTAGCTATATGTGAGATCTTGCAGATTTTGTCAGCATATGTGAATATAATTTCCAAAACCATACAAGGGAACAAAATGCTGTTTAGTTGAATATATGAATGTGTAATTATACTTTTATAGCGTGAAAGCGTTTTAATGTGTGTGTGTGTGAATGTGTGCGTGTGAATATGTGATGGTGTGTGAGTGTCCTGGCCCCTCGGAGAGATCAGTGAGCGGGGACATGACCTTGCCAGTACAGCTGGTCTCTCTGTGTGTTTAGTCAGTGTAACCATGGTGATGGCGCTGTGTAGACAGGATGTCTACGTTGGGGATTTGAAAGTCATAACGTCGCTACTGCTCTAAGCTTCATTCTGCCATGGGTTACTGTAACTAGCCAACCAACGGACACATGAGCACAGTACATTTCCATCAGGAAGAATAGCTCACTTGTCTGTGTGCAAGTGTTTTAAGTTAGTTATATGATAATAAAGACAGATTATTACATACAGTTGATATGTTTTATTAATTTTACTTTTTTAAAATAGCACAAAGTGCATTTCGATGATTAACTTGATAAGTAAACATTCAAAACAAGGGCACTAAAGGGCATAATAAGATTGTGTAATAGACAGAGCTCCTGTGTTTATATTACACTGAAGAATTGGTTTTCTTTGTTTATGATGTATGTTTGTCCAACATGTTATTTCGGGCATTCTGGTACTGTAAATACAAAAAACATAAAAGAACAAATGGAGATGAAGCAAAAGTAGACACTTACAATAACATCAACATTTATCTAAAGAATAAATTCATAGAATTTGATTAAAGTACTTTTTGTTTGTTTTTGTATTTGCTTCCCCATTAGGTCTTACTCACTAGTCTTCCTGGGGTCCACAGGAAAAAAAAGACGATTTTATGTGATAATAAACACAAGTATAATAAAAGTAATATTATATACACACAAATATACATATGCATATATTAATGAAAACATTTACATATAAATTAAATAAATGTCTTCTCTTTTGTCAATACACCGACTTATCCAACTCAGCCTAAAATTACCATCTTTTATGTTATTTTTATCTTTCATTTTTTTTTCATGTCCATATCTGCTTCCTTTTGAGATATTCATAATTAACAGGTGTATGAGAACATTCTTTATTGTCTCACATGGTGCAGGTGTTGCAAGTGATACATGTGGGTTGCGTTTAGCTATTATACTCTGATGAATTTGTCTACCTTTCCTGGAACTGCTCTGCTAACCAGACTCTACTAACTCCCACCCTTTACAGCTCCATCTTCTCCCTGTTCTTTCTTCCACCACTCCCTTCATCATTCTCCGCCTCCCTTTCTCCATCCATCACCCCCTCCATCAATCACTCTTGCACTCTATCATCCTTTTTTCCGTCATTTACTATTTCCTCCCTAACTCTCTGCTGCAGCTTCTCTTTTTTCCTTCTACTGTTTTGCAGAGTCCATAGAGTCCACTAATGTCGGCACGACCCCCCTCATCTTCCAAACTGTCAATTCTCTCCTTCTCTACCTCTAAAATTTCCACTTTGTCAGCTCTCCATTTCTTTATGTGCCTGCCTAAAAGCCGCCGCTACCTTTTCTTTGCCCTATCATCGTTTTCCATCACCAAAATGTAAACAGAGATAATATCAGCTACATTCCCAGTATCTACAGGAGGATCAGGTTCAGTAAGCCACTGCGATGTTGTGGCATGTAGTATTATCCCATTCATACTATGGAAACATCTCAATGACTAGCTATTCAAAATGTCCAAACACATAATTTCTCTGTTGTGCACCTACACCCGTGACCCTAGATTCATTTAATGACTAGCTCCTCTGGAGGCCATCTGTGTCTGTGTGTGTGTGTATATGTGAATAGTGTACAGTATGGTGGAAACCCAATCTGGTGTGGGGTGACAGACCAGACTCTGCACCACTACATCTACATCAAACATTCAGCTCTACTTTTGAAAAAGTCGAACATGAAAACTCTCTCTCTCTCCCTCACACACGCACACTCACTCGTCTCTCTCTCTCACACACACAACACACACACACACACACACACACACACACACACACACACACACACGTATATACACACGTGCACACAAACAATACAAGCTAGGAAGCCCAGCATGCAATGAGAGGATATTGAAAATGATTTTTTCCCTCTCGTCTCTTTCATTAACAGTGTTGAAAAGCCAAGAGTCTGCTCTCTCTCTCTTTCACTCTCGCTCACTCTCTCTCCAGCTAGATACACACACACACACACACATACATACACATAAAAAACACACACAGAGCACCCCGGTTCACTGGGGAACGTGCCTCACATGGTTTGCTTCAGCTGGTCTTCTTGACAAATGCCACATTACAGAGGAGAGAAAGAGAGACTTGGCAGGCAATCAAACTTCTCTCATGATTTCTAAGATTTGAAATACTTCAGTTTGTATAGCCCCTCCATTCCATCCTCACCTCCCTCTCATTCTCTCTCTGTCTCGTTTTTTACCTACTTTTACCCCCCCTTCCTTGTTACCTCTCTTTTTCTGCCCTATCTTTCCTGCTTAGTTTTCCCCGTGCTAACTTGGACCAGAGCTGTGCTGTGGGAATATGGCCCCTTTTAAAAGACAAAGCCAAAGTTTGTGTAAGTATGTGCACGTCTGCAGACATGAGTGATTATATGCGAGTTCCACTGAGGTTGTGTGTACATTCTGAGCCCGTATCTTTGTGGCTTGTTCAGATGTAAGTCAGTCTCACGAAGCTTCACCCCTGGCAATTCAACAGTCTTTTAATCCTCGTCACCAGTGACCCCAAACCCCAGCCTCCAAACTCTTCATACACACAGAGTCCAATGCACAAGAGACCACACACACACTCATGCCCCCTGTGCGCTTGCCATTAGCTCTTACCAGTGGCGACTTGTATTCAGTCAAAGTCCCGAACACAAAGGCAAAGAACTTTGTTGCCGTTTACGTCAACCAACCATCACACCCAGTTTCTTTCTCAGACATCTTTCTAATGGTAATATAATAATGATTTATGCCTTGTGCCATCCGTGTAAAAAAGTATCATTTGCATGTAAAGTCCATGGGTGTTTTCCCAATTTCACAAACATGCCTAGAAGCACGGATTGTATCCTTTTCATATGTAATAAATTTCCTCTGCTAAACATCCCTGGTAATGTTTGGATGGTAGAAATTGGAACAGACATGAAGATGGTTTTGTGTGTGTGGGTGTGTGTGTGTGCATGTGTGTGTGTGTGTGTGCATGTGTGTGTGTGTGTGTGTGTGTGTGTGTGTGTGTGTTCGTACACACAGGCAAGGGCACTGTCTTTTTTGGTCTCCAGCAAAATGTACACATACATGTCCTGTAGACAGACACAGACACACATTCTTTTAGAGTTAGTGTGATCAGAGGGGCTTGTGAGGGATAATGGATTTTAAAAGTTGTGTTTTCAATACATATGTGCCAGCCTTCCCTTTTGTACTGTACTGAGTGGCTGACATTAAAGGCATTTCTCTGCGGCACATGACAACCAGATATGGCGCTCCATGCTCCTTCAATCAGAGAGCTCAAAGCAAACACACATGTAGCCGCTCGACTGACAGATCACTGAACTCGCTCACACATTTGTACATACCCACTGACACACACTCACACATAGTAATGCAGGCAGTCCTACAATTTTTTTTTTTTGTTTTGTTTTGGTTCCTTCCCCTAAGTCTCTCTCTCTCTCTCTCGCTCTCTCTCTGTCACACACACAGGAGTCCACATGAAAAAACAGCCGCACACATATTTTTCTGACCTGCTGTCTAAGGCTGCACCACCTGTACTCAATAAATGTAACTTTTCACAAGGCAGTTCTTGACAATGGTTGATCCTGCTTCAAAACACACCTCAGCGCTGATGTCTATATAAAAGTCATGCACAGATGCACATGTGAACAGGTGAGTTGATAAACATGCCTAATACAGTATTAGACACAGGTCTCTGCTGAAGCAACAAAGCTGCTGTGCAGGGCAATGTAAATGCTCCTGATAAACGTTGATTAAATCATGCCAATGTTAATATCAGAACCTTGAACATATACTATTATGGGCTGAGTGTGAAGTCACTACTGCTGACTCTTGTGGTTTATTTTCTCTGATTATGTCTTACTGCAGTTACCAGGACCTCTTGCTGTGCATTACACAATACATATGCTGTTTTTCCCTGCTGATGCACCTTAATTCACATTACTGAGTGTTAAGTTAAAGCCTTTCTTGCACTGATCAGCCATGAATGTGCAGGATATAGCATATGCTTACAGTCTGTGATTATTATTCTGTGTGTTCTATAGTTTTCTCTAGTAAAAATAGTTAATACATAGAAGAAAATACAGATCAGATATAGAGAGAGTGAGAGAGAGATAGATAAATAGATAATTGTAAATACTATGCAGATAAACTGTAAGTACTACATATACAGAGAGATAGTGTAGATGAGCATGAGACTAACTTCATCTCGAGAATCTCCTCCAGCTGTCTGCGTCTCTCCTGGCGCAGACTGTTGAGGTGTCCATCTCTTTCATGCAGGGACTGCTGAGTGGAGGACAGACGGAGTTTGGTGGCGTCCAGCTCTTGTCGTGTTTTCTCCAAAGCTCCCATCAGCTCCTCCAGCTATTGAAGGAGAAACATATACACAGAAGTTAAACTGAGTGAAAATATATCGGCATACTAATGAACAAGGCTCTGATCCCAAAGAAAGAAGTGTTGATTCAATCGCATAACATCTTACATGTAATTTGACATGCAAGATCCATTTTACACTTATGCATGCCCAGTCTCACACACACACATGGAAATGGTACAGCGAGGTCATCAGATACACACTGAGTGCAACTGTATTTCAGAGAGAGAGAGAGAGAGAGAGAGAGTGTGTGTGTGTGTGTGTGTGTGTGTGTGTGTGTGTGTGTGTGTGTGTGTGTGTGTGTGTGTGTGTATGTGTGTGTTGGAATGCTAAAATAAGGTGAGATTACTGTCTAAACATGAAAAGCAATGGCTGGTGAACAGCAAGGAGCAGGTGAAATTATGTAGGTTCAAAGGTTAGTTGAAAGATATGTCTAGTGACCCCTGCACTGGGAACAAGGGTCCACCTTCCTCCACTTATTTTATCTCACTCTGAAGTGTGGTTCTACTTTAGAAAAGGTGAGGATAATGCTCAAGCCCTCAACTACATGTCCTCCCTCTTGCCCACACATGCCCTTCAGCCATGCAGGGCTGCATGTCCAACCTGAGTGCCTGATAGACAGGATGTGACCTCAGGGCATCATTATCCTAAGACAGGAAGTTTCTAATTGTCTAACAATAAGTACTTCACAACAGGATCCAGTACCAGGCAGGACTGCTCAGATGATTTCAAGAGAATATGAATTTATTCATGTTCAATTCTGATGATTTTGCAGATTTGTGATAAAAGATAGTCCAACTCAAGTCCATCCTCGAGTGCTGGATCTCAAACAAAAAGTGATGAAATGAAAGAAAATGAGAAGCAAAGAAAAAACTAAAAAAAGGAGTATAAGAGGAGAGCACTCCATGGGGTAGGACATGAAAAAAGGAATGGGCCTCTTTTATGAAGGGGCCAAATCGTTCACACATTTTCAGGACAGTCTCCGTCTCCGCCGGTCTTGTAGGTGTGTTTCACAGATGTCAGATAAGTGCTCACTGACTGTTCATGAATATCACATATGGAGGAAGAGAAGAGAGGGTGAAAGCAAAGCTAGTGGGGTATAAAGAAATTTGAAATGGTGAGAAAGTGACAACTTTGAGTCATAACTTCCAGGAAATGTAACAGGGCATTGTTTCATTTAAAATCCACCCTGTATCCCTGCCAACAACAACTGACCTCTTAAGTGTCCAGTGGCTAATATACCCAATACCATCAAGACATCCAACGGTCCAAAACCACACCACGCTTAATGTTTGATGACTTCTTTCAGGCTTAGAAGAATCCAAAGCCAATCTTTTCATCTTGAATGCCAAGGGTCACACACACACAACACCATTTACACCCACCACATGTCTATCAACCCTTATACACCAGCTGCTCCCCTCCCAGTTCCCCATTAGTCCACCACCCAGGCTAACCCTCACTTCACAATCACATCATTAATAAGGAATACAATGCATTTTAGTGAAATTAGGGACCTAATCAGCTTAACAGTGAGCCTGTGCGTGCTAATTTAGCTCAACTTCAAGGCAAAGCCCCCCCAGCCAGCCTAAGGCTCGCTAAGACTGGCCCAAAGCCCCTTTAGTTGCTAAGCTGATTGGGGGGCTCAGGGGTAAAGGCAAATCCCTCTTGTCCATTTATGTCGGTGTTGCTGGTTCAAAGGCCTAGTTCAAACGCCACAGAGGGGAATAGAGGCAGAGAGGGGGAAAGACAGGAACAGAAATGGAGAGAAATCAAGGGAGAATTGGGAGATAATTGGGGGAGACAACTTAAGAAGGCAGATGGGCAAGAACGAGGCATGGGACAATGGACGGACAGCAGAAATTATGCCAGGAGAAAGTCAGGAGACAAAGAGAGGCAGAGGCAGACTGAGAGACTTAGAGAGCGGGGGTGTGAAGAAAAGTGACCCAGGGCATTACCCATGCTCCATTTCAGCAGGTCAGGCTGATGGAAGACTTTCAGCGCATTACACATCATGAGACTGATTACTCTGGGACAGAGGGGAGAAGAAAGAAGAAAATGAAGGAAGGGGGGGTGAGAATGTGAGTCTTGCAGGGCGCTCTGAAATGGTGCCAGGGTCAGGTGATGTTTCAGAGGGACCTGCCCCTCTCTCTATTCCCCCTGCATCCCTCCCCACACATGCTTTTTTTTCTCCAAAGTCTGAGGTAAGAACGGCAGTTGACTGATGACTGTGAAACTACATGTTAATGGCACAATGACTCGCTGCCTCCTTACGTCGTGATGTAGTGTTGGCTCACAAAGTTCAGAGTGCAGACAGCACCTACCGGTGAGCATCAGGGATTGAGTAGCATCTTTCCATGTGTTGAGTATGTAAATGTAACTATTCTAGTGTAATGTTCAGTTGCGTGTTTGACTGCCTGGCTTGGTATGTTCTCTATGTGTAGGGTCTGGATAGACCTAAAATAAAAATAACATTTTTGGGGTCAATGAGTGTGAACATGTCACAAATTAGGAAAGGATTTCCCTGATTTTTTGGCTACACACTGGTAAACTTAGGTCAAAGCTGAATCATCCATTTCTATGCATGCAAAAAGGCCCACAGACATAAATATACTTTTCTTTCGTACTTCTCAGTGGATCAGAATATTGTTTGATAAACACAGTATTCATGCTGACTGTAAGTCAAGCGTGTAAAGTACAGAAATTGTGAAAAGGAGGAAAAAATAAGCCAGAGTTAGCATTGGCTCTCACTGAATTTTCTAAACTGAGATTGACCCTCTCTTATTTTCCCGCTCTGTCCGCCAATCTCCCCTCTTCATCTCTTAAGTTCTCGTCTATCAGCCTCTGTCTTTGAATGTGTGTCTGTGAGTGATTGAGAAAGAACATATGTGTTACAAGCAATACAGCCACCATTCTGCTTAAAAATATTAGTTCTTGTTTTAACCGCCGATTGCTCTCATATTACTTGTGGCACACATAAGTAATGCAAGGTCATTCTCATTCAAATGCACGCTCACACCGGGAGGAAACACACTCCCTCACCCTGTTTCTCTTTTCCACCACAGACACACCTACACTCACACACATACAAAAGCCCACTAATACACTTTTTTGGACCTACTTTAAGTTGTACACGAACCAGCTGGAAGTCAGAAAGACAAATAGATAACAGGACATGCACAGTAAAAGCACAGCCTGTACTCCATGACTGCAAGCCCAAAGTCTAATGCTGTGTTAACGAATTCTGATTACATGCATATAAACTCACAATATGTCAAACACATGCTTTCATTTTCGAGCATACAAAGGCAAACTCAATGAGAGACAGAAAATTAAAGGGGGGGGGGCTGGAATTTTTTTGTTTCAGTTGTGGAACTGATTTAAAAATCAAAGACAATAAGAGGCTCAGAAGGTAAAGGCAACTATTCATTTTGTAATAATGATATTTGCTGGTTGTGGGCTACAGTACATATGAAATGATTAGAGATCAACCATTAACCACAGTCTGCCTACAGTTACATTCTCAGCCACATGAGGGCACAGTTAGGTCCCTAACATTTTCTCAGTGGACCTTCTTAGTCCCAGGTGAGCTGATACCTACAGTCAGTTTAAAAGGTAGTGCAGGCTATGTAGATTTGTATGTGGAGGTATGCATGTATGAGTGAGTTTATGTGTATGCTGGTCTGGAGTCCTCCAACAGTGTTTGTAACATCAGGTAAACCTCTCTCTGGGCCTGAACACGGGCAGCCTCTTCCTGCGCCCAGAGAGCCTCCCTATGTGCGGATGTGTTCATGCTCTCCCTCAGTGCCATCTCCAACTCCCCGATCCGTTCCGCTGTCTCCCGTATGGCATCCTGGGAAGCTGAAAGAGGAACCTGGGGGGATGGGTAGGAAGGCGAAAGGAGTTTAGAGGAGGAGGACGAGGGGAGGGTTGGAAGCACAGCAGTAAAAGCCAGGGAGAAAGTGTTTTTCTTTGAGTATACTTTGTTTTAAAAATTCATCATCAAATGTTTTTGCACTGGAATAATACTTTACTGGCAAAAGATAATTTGAGAAAATGTTGTATTCGCTTGTCCCCTCACTAAAAGGAATCCAATCCATGTAAAACAGAAACAACGGAAAGACTTGGGGAAGTTAAAAGCTGTGGTGAGAGAAGAATAAGACTCTTAGAAGAAATAGATGCAGCCAAGACAGAAGAGAGTGATAAGTGATGGAGAGATGGAGAGTTTGTGTGTGGCCTCTCTGACACCTATGGTGAGTGGAGGAAATGGATCCTTCTCCACACTGGGTAATGGAACTGTGAAAGAAAACACTGGACAGAAATAATAAACCCACCGATTCTCCCACTCTCGCTTTTTTTTTTTTTTTAACTTTCTCTCTGACTCCTTAAAAGTTGACTCACCTTCAAGTTCACACGTTCACACATTTCTGGGAGCTGTATGGAAGCCTCGGAGTCACATGGACAAGGACAGACATTCAAATAGTAGTTCAGTTAAACTCAGGGGGAAAATCCTTGTTGCAGAACAGTCAGACTAATGTTTTGATGGTGCCAACTAATAACCATATCCACACTGATGAAAACGCCGGATCAATCACACGTCATGTAAACACTTTTACAGGCACACAATGGGCTACCTTCAAAAAGGACAAGTGACTGCAGGGCATGCAAGCTAGAGCAGCAACCTGCTAAACAGGTGTTTTAAGGGATTGAATCAACATTGGAAGTTTCAACACAACAAAACTGATAAACACTGGTAGATGTGTCAGGCAAATTAATACAACAAAGAAGCAACATGTGGCAAGAAGGTGTGTTGAAGGCAACAAAGTTGTAAACAATGAAAATGTTAAGGAAACTCTCCAGATACCATCAGAGCAAACTGCAGACTTAATTGTAATGGATGTAAATTGCCTGGCTGAAATCCTTAAGTGTTTCACTAAGCCTCGCTGCACAATCCTCTCAGACGACAGTCATCTCCCCTGACATTTCATCTCAGAAATGGCTGCTCCATGTTTTTAAAACTGATGTAGTGAATTCAAAAGCTTGGAAACAGTTGCATCAGTGCGATACACAGCTGATATATAGAGCTCAACATGAATGTTTACGTGTCTAATACCAGTACTAAGCCTGACGGGACTATGAATGTCTAATCTTTGTATTGCAGAGCTCCAGGCTAAAAATTAGTGTGGATTGCAAATGGGAAATCCGTGTGACAGTAAAAGGAGATGCTAAATGCACATGAACTGAGTTTAACGAGAAAAGCAATTTTATGAGAAAGGAACGTGTAAGATGCGCATGAATGGCCTATTAAGGGCCTCTGATAAATATCAAAGAAGAGAAAAATTTGTCTGAGGTTAGTAATGGCACATTTTATGGCGGTAAGAGTATTGAAAAGAAAATATTTATTTATAAAAAAATATTTAAACTTCACTAAAGACCAAAAGGGCTAATTAACGGATATATTCATTGATGCCGGCGGCTAAAACGAGCAGTGGAATTATCACTGAGTGTGATTAGAATAGTCTGCCAAATCACAAGTAGATACTTGTGGCTCGTCACGTCAGCACGACACAGCTGGAGGTGAGTGACAAACACCCGCACGCAAACACAGAGGTAGGCTATGTGCGTCAGCAGTCCAAAGCTGTAATTGGATGTGACAGACGGGCAGTAATTCGATGCACCAGAATCAACAAGTACTGGCCTGACCCCACCCCACAGACAGAAAGACATGCATGCACACACACACATATTAATACAAACACACCCCGCTGAGATAGGGCTGCCACTGCTGGACGAGTGAAATCTAACCAGAAGCTGTGTCTGCATGCGCGTGCGTGTATGTCTGCACATGTACAGTATATGTGTCTGTCTGGGTGCATCAGATCTGTGTGTTGTGTGAGTTTTATTAGTAACAAGAGAATATTGCTGGCTGAAAACATGGAGTGGGAAAAAGGGCAGGAAAGATAGACAGATAGAGAGAGTGGGGAGAAATGGAAAGATAATTGCCTCTGCAGCACCAATCATCACCTAATGCCCTTGGGAAGGATCATTATGGAGTCTGGCCCTTTTTGGTTTGATGGAGGGATTATAATCACTAAAATAAACAACCAGAGAGTGAGAGAATGCACATTTCTAGCAGCTGTGCACCTATGATCCTTGGCTTCACACACACACACACACACACACACACACACACACACACACACACACACACACAAGCACACACACAAGCACACACACACAAACCACTTACCCGCATAGCCTGATCCAGACAGACATAGATCTGTCTGTCAAAAAAGCTGTCTGTGCAGCATCAACCTCTGTGTTCCCATTTCATAATTAAAAAAAAAATTGTAAGTATGTATGCAGAACCCAAAGTTTCATATACAGTTTCATTCAGGTTTACAGACAATGGGAACAAGCTCAGAGTCAATGAAAATCCTGAAATGTGTCTATCTTCTTTAACTGTCTCCAGTTTTAAAAAACAATCTTTTTCTAAACAAAGTATAGAGTGTCGCTGATGCCTCTCCATTACAGATAAAAGAGAAATAAAAGGCCTGTTTCAAGGCTTGAAGTGAACATTTCCGATGTGTGTTTTCTCTGTGTTTGAGAAGTGCAGCGTGGCGCGATGGAGACGATGGAGCGGAGAGATGCTATCTCTCCATCCCACATAAACTCTCCTGGATGGATGGGGAGAGGGAGCGATGAGGGAAGGCCCTGTTTGTTTGTGTTTACCCTCGGAGCGTGCTGTGTTCCTGATGGACCAGGAGATAAATGCAGACAGAGAATGGGCAGGGGAAAGAGAGTGAGATAGCGGCAACAGTAGTGCAACCTGACTGCTGAGCAAACACAATATATAGAATGCAAAGTGTCCTTATAACATCTCAGCATCACAGATAGTGAGCTGGAAATTTGCTGTCGCTATCACGCTTATCTAGTCTTACCTTTAAATTTTCATCTTCTGCAAAATTTCTCATACTCTAATAATTTGCATCTATATTCAACTATACTGCCCTTGACATTTATTATATCATCATATAATATACAGTCACACTTCTCAGGGACTTGTTATTGTTAAATGCTTTGTCTGGATGGTTGTGTTGTTCTTTTTTTTCCAACATGGAGAGTATACAATACTTGAAGATTTGGTTACAGCCATGCTAGCAGTTTCGTGAGGCTGCACTCGAGCACAGCAGTGCATTAAGCCAATATGCTAGCACAGGCTAGGATGCTCACACATACGTGAATTTCATGGCAGTCGGACAGTTGCCCAGATATTTCATTCAGGACCAAAGAAGTGTACCAACTGACCGAAATTGCCTTTCAAGGAGCCATGCAGCAAGAATAGATAAAAAATGTTATCAGATTAAAAAAAAAAAAAATTAAATATTGATGTCAGTGTAACCCCCAAAAATCCACCATCAAAGAGGCTTTTAAATAGATGACTAACAGTGTACCTTGGTTTCCTGCCTCTGCTTTAATACTCATATTTCCCTTGGTCAATATTTTATTATACATGAAACACATACCTAAAAGAATCAAATTTGTCAACCACCTCTCAAACTTTCTAAATTTTGATCTTTTCTGGAGGTCATCTATCTAAATGACATCAGTCCCAATACTCCTTTGCACTTGTCAATGTACTTTTTTCGTTCTGGCAGTTGTTTCCTGTCTCTTTTCAGGTTGTAGCGATATTAATGCAAACTACTCCAACACTGTTTAGAAGAGGAAATAGCGTGTTGGATGATGCCTGCCAGTACACACAGAAATATATATGTTATATATATATATATGCCCAAACACACAAACACACATATACGCAATTTCAGAAATAGATGTGTGCAAGAAATAAGTGCACAGATAAGACGACAGGATGACACTGACACACACGCACACACTCACACACACACACACATTCAAACCTGTGATAAAGAGTGCGGATGTCCATCAGTCAAGGCATCTTTCCTCATCTCACCTGGAACCGTCTGCTTCTGGATGTTAGGAGACTTGATTTGCCTTCAGAGAGAGAAAAATGGATGACAGCAGATGAAGAGAATCATGTCCACACACTATGATGATGGTGTATAGCTGTATGTGTGCACACACAGTATACACAATATACAATAGCCAAATTTTACTTTAAATTACTTGTTCTAAAATATTAAACGTACTGATGTAAAACATATAAAAAATAAAAAATTATATAATTTCTGTCTGGCTTTGATTTATGGTCAGAGTTAAAAGAAGGCCTGCATACTGGATACAGGTAAATGGCAGAGCTACATGGTTTGTGCCAGAAATCACAGAGACTGTGCATGTGTCTAGTCTTAGTAACATAACAGACTGGGACAAGACAAGACTTGACTGATGGATGTGAGACACTGCTGTGTAAATCTTTCAACAACAAAACACACAAACACATGCAGACAGGAGATGCAAGCACAAGCATGAACACAAACACACATATACGCAATTTCAGAAATAGATGTGTGCAAGAAATAAGTGCACAGATAAGACGACAGGATGACACTGACACACACGCACACACTCACACACACACACACATTCAAACCTGTGATAAAGAGTGCGGATGTCCATCAGTCAAGGCATCTTTCCTCATCTCACCTGGAACCGTCTGCTTCTGGATGTTAGGAGACTTGATTTGCCTTCAGAGAGAGAAAAATGGATGACAGCAGATGAAGAGAATCATGTCCACACACTATGATGATGGTGTATAGCTGTATGTGTGCACACACAGTATACACAATATACAATAGCCAAATTTTACTTTAAATTACTTGTTCTAAAATATTAAACGTACTGATGTAAAACATATAAAAAAATAAAAAATTATATAATTTCTGTCTGGCTTTGATTTATGGTCAGAGTTAAAAGAAGGCCTGCATACTGGATACAGGTAAATGGCAGAGCTACATGGTTTGTGCCAGAAATCACAGAGACTGTGCATGTGTCTAGTCTTAGTAACATAACAGACTGGGACAAGACAAGACTTGACTGATGGATGTGAGACACTGCTGTGTAAATCTTTCAACAACAAAACACACAAACACATGCAGACAGGAGATGCAAGCACAAGCATGAACACAAACACACATATACGCAATTTCAGAAATAGATGTGTGCAAGAAATAAGTGCACAGATAAGACGACAGGATGACACACACACACACACACACACACACACACACACACACATTCAAACCTGTGATAAAGAGTGCGGATGTCCATCAGTCAAGGCATCTTTCCTCATCTCACCTGGAACCGTCTGCTTCTGGATGTTAGGAGACTTGATTTGCCTTCAGAGAGAGAAAAATGGATGACAGCAGATGAAGAGAATCATGTCCACACACTATGATGATGGTGTATAGCTGTATGTGTGCACACACAGTATACACAATATACAATAGCCAAATTTTACTTTAAATTACTTGTTCTAAAATATTAAACGTACTGATGTAAAACATATAAAAAAATAAAAAATTATATAATTTCTGTCTGGCTTTGATTTATGGTCAGAGTTAAAAGAAGGCCTGCATACTGGATACAGGTAAATGGCAGAGCTACATGGTTTGTGCCAGAAATCACAGAGACTGTGCATGTGTCTAGTCTTAGTAACATAACAGACTGGGACAAGACAAGACTTGACTGATGGATGTGAGACACTGCTGTGTAAATCTTTCAACAACAAAACACACAAACACATGCAGACAGGAGATGCAAGCACAAGCATGAACACAAACACACATATACGCAATTTCAGAAATAGATGTGTGCAAGAAATAAGTGCACAGATAAGACGACAGGATGACACTGACACACACGCACACACAAATGGGCTTTTGTTTAAAAAAAAAAATAAATTGCACGAGTTTATAGACACTGCCAGAAACACACACATTGGATGATAAATCTAATGTCAGTGTTGTGCATTGCTGAGGTGCTGATTACAGAGCTTAACCGTGTTTTAACCAGCCAGGATGGCTGTGTATTAACCACCGAACCAAGACCTACTCCGTCATTTACCGTACTTACTTAGCCAGATAACTAGGGCATGTAAATGCATGGGCACACACACGCGCGCGCGGAAATGCATGAGAACGAGAACCAGCACAAGCACGAGCACAATGACACACTCACACACACAGAAATATATATGTTATATATATATATATATATATATATATATATATATATATATATGCCCAAACACACAAACACATACACAAATACACTCACTGGTAGACACACATGAACCCACAAAACCCAGGCACCATTAGACAGACACACAGCTGCGCGTATAGACAATCTATATCTTCTCACAAACACTCTGAAAATAGTATCAAAACACACTCTTCGAGCCCCTAGTTTGGCCTTCACACTTAAAAAAATAATGCATGAAAGTGTGAGAAAGCTGACAGTGACAAATTAGCGCTTAAGAGAACCCTCCAGCACTGTAAACAGGCTGTGACCAAGCAGCTGCTAAAACCCGCCACATTATTATTCTATATCCACACCGGCGTGTTTACTCTGGGCAAAACCTACAAGCTGCCCCCACATATGGACAAATATTTGCTGTCACAGCCCTTAGAATGGTGTGTGTGTATGTGTGTGTGTAGCTAAGTGATGTTGGTGTGCAATTAATGTGAAATATACCTAACAAGATTATGAATGAATTTAATACACATCCACCTTGCCACACACACACACACACACAACAGTACCTTTCCAAACCTTTGAGGATTTTTTGTTATAATAAGAGATGACTGAGCAGGAGGGGAGTGCTCAACATTTATATCAATATTTATATCTGATATTACTCCCTTTATACAAAACTACACATACAGTTTATTAGGCTTGTCATTTCATGTCTCTGGCTTGTATCTTTATTTCTTTTTTTAATGACTCTGCTGTTGATTTTATACGTTTTTTATCATTTTTATGAGTGGGTTTTGAAAAGTGCTGTGTAAATTAAGATTATCATTCAATTCTGTTACTGTTATGACTGAAGCATATGAACACACATGTGTACATGTGCACACATATTTACACAGCGAGGAGGAGGAGGAGGTGGAGGAGGAGGAGGAGAAGAGGAATTTGTTTACACTCTGATCTTTGATGTCTCTGTGTGTGTTTTTATAAGCTCAGATGCATGTCCATGGAGAACAAAGTTGCCATGAGGGCATATCAGCTATCACACACAGCCGCTACTGGCACAGGTGTATAAACCAGCAGACACGCTGGTCCCTTTTGATATACCCCCATCAACCCATCAGTGCAAAATGAAATAAGTGTTTTGACGAATGTGAAGGCAAACGAGGGCACACAGAGTGTGAATACGGATCAGGCGGGCTGGGTCGTATGTGAGTGGAAAATGTAAAGAACTGTGATTTGTTGATAACCGAAATGAGTAAATTCATTCGGGAAAAATAGTATTTTACTGCTGTGACATTACTAAGAAAGATGAAGTGAGAGAGAGAGCAGTGTGCCTGAGTCCAACCATTTCCTAAACTGAGCGTAATAAGTAATTTTTCACATTTCCTCTCGCTTCTTCCCCCTGGAGCACTCGACACATCCGTCTTCCAACATAAACAGTTCCACTTTATTTCTGGCTTTCAAAGCACAGCTCTGAATTTTTTCTTAACTTCATATATCTCTATAAATATTTCTTTCATTTTTGCTTTATTCCTCTTTCTCTCTTTTTCCATTACTCCTTTAAAGTTCTCTTTTTCTCCTATAGTTTTTTTTTTTTTTCTCATTTCAGCGGGATAGCACTGAGAAAAATAAAATGAACGTATAATCTTCTAACAGCCCTCGAGGACTTCCTCTGACGTGCCCTTGAGCAAGGCACCAATGGTAACTGAAAGGCTCTAGGAGAGCTGCTGAGTGGCCAACAGCAGGAAGCTGTGGTATCACTGGGCTGCTCCTGGATCTGAATGTGGGAAACTGTGAATATTAAGTAGGGTGTTGCTGGAAAAGAGTATGCGTTCTCAGTTGATTTTTCCAGGGTAAATAGAGGTTAAAAGTAGTAATAAACTTTCAAGAAAAAAAATTTCTGATTTTTATCTTCCCCTTCATAACTCTTAATTCTTACTCTGTCTCCTTCTCTTCTCTTTTAATAAACAGCAGACTGGAACACAATCCTCTGATTTCAAGCAGACAGGGACACATTGGGGCAGTTACTACTCGGGGTTGCACATTATATGGAACAAGAGATATGATCAGAGTTAAATAAATTTTCTCTGTAGTGCAAAAAGAGGGGACGCACAGGGAAAGGAGAGCGAGGAAGGAGAAGAAATGGAGGAACTATGCATGAAGTAGTTGGGTCAACACTGGGAGTCTGAAAATTTATCTGGGGTACTTGTCTAGATGCAGTGCTGAGAGATCCAAACAGAGCAAGTCTGTTTATTACTGATAGATGCTTTATGGTGCTTAGACATGTCTTATCGCAATATAAATACCGTTTCACTGTTGCCTTTATATATTGGTTAACATGGAAGAAATGTTTAGTCTGTTTATGTGGCTATATATTTAAATGTAAAAGAAATTTATGGTTAAGGTGAATTTATACTGTATTTCAATGACAAAACAGGAAGTTGATATTTTCAAAGCTAAAATAGCCTTTCCAATTGTACAGACACTTGCAAATACAAACAGAAATGAACAGAGTTTACAAATATTTTCAAGCAGAAATATTATATACAGAGACTTTGGCGTTTATGTGTGTTTTGGCATGCATGCACACTGCATATGTGGGTTTTCACAAGACTGACACTCCCCACATCTGGAGTTTGATTATGGTCACAGGAAAAAATTATGTGTCTGTTTATGTGTGCAAATGGTTGTTTGTGAGGCTATGAACATTTGTCAATCAACCATTGATTCCTCTCAGCCAACAGACCCTTGTGAAGTTCATTACCATCATGTATTCTCCACAGTTTCACCCTAGATACACACACACACACACACACAAACACACACATACATACACACACTCACACACACACACACACACTCTCACAGACACACGCACACACACACACACACACACACACACACACAGCCCCCTTTTCCTGAAACCCTCCCTTGCATACCACAGTGCTTACCACGTCTATAGCTATGATATGGTGAGACTGAGGGTCTGATTTATTTTTGAAAGTTTAGCCCTCACGTTGAAAAGAAAGGACTGTAACAGCATTAGGATGAATAATTCAACTACTTGAGTATCTAGCCATGAAAAAGGAGTAAATGCAAAGGGAAACATGGCTTTATATTATATATTATGGTTGACATTTAAAAAAAAAAGATATAAAAATAAATCGTTCTAATTTCTAATCATTTTTGAAAAGTTCCATGTATAATGTATATCTCAAATTTCTGAAACTGCAGATGCTTCAGTGCAACATCTAATAAATATTTACTTTCTCCTGATGCTTAAGGTTAAATAAAACCGATCATGTTTCAAAAGGACCAACCACTGGATTCAGCTGATACAGATGCTCACACCACATAAACTATAAACGTAAACATAAACTACAAAAATGACATACCTAATGTTATTACTGATGACTTACAGAAAACTACTAGGAGATCTAAGCCAAGAAAGAGATTTGAGTGTGTGTCCCTTGTGCTTGATGGTATTTATGATGATCTGCTGGCAATGTTCATCTTTGACTCTCTCTGCTGCATTGCCAGATGGATGAGAAAGTGTCTATTTCCTCATGTTTTCTTCTTTCTCCCCTTCCAGATAGTGGTTAAAAAGCTATCTGACTGAGTTCCAATGGAAACACTCTGATTAAAAAGACATTCATCCTCTGCCCAGGCACATCTCGTAACAGTCTGACACAGAAGTCCAATCAGCCCACAGAAACCCGTCAACCCATCCTGTCATGAACCACATGTGCATAGACACATATGTAAAACACACTCATGTTTTAGATAAATCAGATAAATCAGATCATGAGTACGGTAATATGATGGCCCACCTATATCCATTGCAGTCACACCTACACAAACTGTACTGTATTTATTCATGATATTACACTATACGTGTTTACAGTGGCAGTGTATGACTGTGGTGGATCCACCTCTGATAACCTGCAGCTGACCTGCAAATGACCTCTGACCTGTATACGCTGACCAGAGGGGAGGGGTTGGACTGATAGGAGTGAATGTTTGACAATAATGAGACAGCAGCCCTGATAAGATGGATGAGCTGTGGGGGGAAAAGAAACTCTTCCAGTGCTTGATCCAGAAACTAAACACACAGATTACCACACAAGTGTACTCTGCATGCACACACTTTGGTGACAGCTGCATGTGAGCAGCATACACATGAAGACATAGAGTTAGAGGTGTGATGCAAGTACACACACACGGAAACAGAGAGTAGACTGTGTGGACAAACTCTGCGGGAGCTTCTGTATCCCTATTTTACTTGATGTTCATGCGTTCCCACAGAGTTTGACTCAGCACATGTTTTCCATGCCAGAGTGGAGAGTCTGTAAAATGGGTAATGAATGAAACAGGAAACTGTGTTGGATCCAGTACATGCAGCCCATCCAGATTCGTTCTAAAGCATACAGAGCCATAGCTAACATTAACACACCTGATGGTGCCAACGTGCATTAAAAAAATGGTCCTTTTAACATACATTTTTCACACTCATGGCTTCTCCTATGCAGTTGGCAACGCACTAGCAGAGACACCACCCACTATGAATCTATACCCTTAGACACACTGACCGTCGCACAGCTAACTGTGCTAACTGCTTCATGTTCAGATACATACTCTATACAGCACACACATACAAAAACATGCCTCTTTCTTTGCTTCTCACACACGCACACACACACGTACGCACGCACACAAGCACACACACTTACCGACACACAGAAACACAAGCACACACTTAAACACACCCAAACGCACATACACACACACACATACACACAGACAGGCACAAACACATGCATGCAACCAAGCGTACCCACACACAAGCACGCACACAAGCACACACATTTAAACACACGTACACACACACGCACGCGCGCACACACAAACACTTACATGCACACAAGGACACACACTTAAACACACACACACAAACACACACACACATACACACACATACAAACACGCACAGACACACACAAGCACAAACACACACACACACAAAAGCACACTTACACACACGCACGCACGCACGCACACACACACACACAAACACACACACACACACACAAAAGCGCGCACACAGACACACACAAACACACACCAACACACACACACACACACACACACACACTTAGACACACCCACATGCACATACACACATGCACTCACACACACACACATACAAGCACGAACACGTGCACGCACACAAGCACACCCACGCACACCCACAAGCACACAAGCACAGACACTTAAACACACATACACACACACACTTAAATACACACATGCATGTGCGCGGGCGCACACACACACATACATTACGTAAATACACGCACAAATACTCACGCAGTACATTTGCGTTGGCACTAAACAACCACTCATTTGGGTACATATACACACCATGCCAATCCATAAATCAGATGATAATTGAGTAGCTCCATGCCAGTAATAAACAGAGCAATATAAACAGCCAGTGTCTGGACTGGATACACCACCTCCCACTGGCATGCCACTGGCTGGCTGCCTGGCAAGCTCAATAACACACAAACACACAGTCACGCACTCACTCACAAACTCCTTTACTGTACGCGTTTGGAGCATGCAAAGACAGAAATGAAACCACTTATCTGTTGAGTTTATAGACACATATGAAAAAACACAAACACACATCATTTAAACTGAGAATGATATGAGGAAAAACAAACATGACAGCACTCATGATAGAAATGAAACATAAAGAAGTTTTGAAGAGGTCAATGCAATAGAGATATTATCCAGTCATACAAATAGGGAAATATATAAAGTCTCTCATTGTGTTATTGCTGTGACAGGAATGAGATCACTGATTGTTTGGCATAAATGCATTATACATTAACCAGCCCAGTGGAACGGTCAAATCTGAGGTTTTTTGGGAAATCAGCTCTGCCCCAGTTTCCAACTTCATACCTGGAACAGCCATGGAATGATGACAAGAGTAATGGCAATGGACAGTGTCGGCGGTATTATGATTGTATATTTAACACATAAACTAAGAACTACTTACCCAGGTCTGCAGACATTGATACACAAAAAGGCAATCAAAAAAAGACCTTTAATAAAAAAGACATTAAATAACATGATTGAAAACATTACATTTACATGCATTTGAGTCCCAGCACACATTTCAAAACTGTGATTACATCAGGCAGAAAGCATGACAGCATGGAAGTGGTTTCAAGTGTTGGGAGGACAAAATCTAGACAGTTTATGTCTCGTGGATTACCCCTTTATAAATACAGCACTTAGGAATGAATTGAGATCTTACAGAGATCCGGTCAGTTGGAAGGACACTGCTCTCTGAGGACACCCAGATGGTGTCTTGTGACGGATATGAAAGTCACTAAATTTTTGACCCTTACCTCTCAAGATCAGCAATTTTCTTCTCCTTGCACGATTTGTCCGTCTCAGCGTCCCTCAGAGCAGCCATTAGCCTCTCCACCTCGGCTTGTGACGTCCTAGACTCCTCTCTGTAGCGGGCCACTTCCTGCTCCAGAAGCCTCAGACGATCTGTGATGTCTGGAAACTTCCTGACTGCTTCCTCCGTGTTTTGGGTCTTTTGGGAGCGGGGCGAGGAAGTGGGTACATTAGGTATAAAGGTAGCCGCAATATAATCACAAAACTAGGATATCTAAGACTCAGCTATTTAAGTGTCAGCCTTTCAGCTTTGAACTGCAATTTGTCGCCCATACCTCGACATCCATTAGACTTAGCTGTCTTTTGTCAGCAAATTAACTAGCACAACTGTCTTCATGAACCAGCAGCAGGTAACTCTCCATTAATTTGTGCAACATAAGACTTTCCACCCTAGATACCCATGTTTTATTTAACTCTTCTTTTTCTTTCGGCTTTTCCCTTTAGGGGTCGCCACAGCGAATCAGTGTCCTCCATCTAACCCTGTCTTCTGCGTCCTCTTCACTCACACCAACTACCTTCATGTCCTCTTTCACTACATCCATAAACCTCCTCTTTGGTCTTCCTCTAGGCCTCCTGCCTGGCAGTTCAAAACTCAGTATCCTTCTACCAATATAATCACTATCTCTTCTCAGTACATGTCCAAACCATCTCAGTCTGGCCTCTCTGACTTTATCTCCTAAACCTCTAACATGTGCTGTCCCTCTGATGTACTCATTCCTGATCCTATCCATCCTGGTCACTCCCAGAGAGAACCTCAACATCTTCATCTCTGCTACCCATAAAACCCATGTTTTATTTAACTATCTAATAAAAAAAATGTGCATCATAATCAAAAAGCTGTTCCTTCAAACAATTCACATATTTTAAAGTAACTAGACTCAACCCTGTTGGACTGGAACCATCAACATAGTATGACAGAATGGTTGCAGTAATCAAATACATTAATATGGTAAATTGCAAGCTGTAAGTATTAGCATTCTAACATGTGAGCTTCTGAAGCTAATGAAAAACAGTTGAAGCTGATTAGGTATAACTTAGTAGGGCAGTGCAACAAAGACTGACCTAGGAAAGTTAAGAATGACAAAGTATAGCTAAAAATGAAAAAAAGGGCTGGTTTACGTTGAGCAAAGCTAAACAAAATTAAGCCAAATCTGGCTGAGTGATGACCTAGACAAACTGAACTGGAGATATCCTAAAAAGGCCTATGCATACACACACACACACACATTCACACATACATACACAATCAAACACAAACAAACAAGAGGCATGAAAAGACAAACAACCTACCGTGGCGCTTAATGCTGGTAGCCCATCTACATTGGCTGGCACCTAGAAGTTATCATAAAAATATATGACAGAAGGGGAACTGGAGTTTAGTTTACCGAATATTAAAATTGTAACATCCTCTAGGCCTGAATGATTGGAAACTGACAGTTACACGGGATTAGATGAGAGATCAAATCACATGGGCAACTTTGAAACCCAAAGGAAAAGGTATGTCAACCCTGTGCATGTGGTTAGGGTCACAATGTAGCTGAAGCAGAACCAATCTGTACCCTCATCCGCTCTCATCCCTTCATCAGCCCCCCGGTCGCACTGCTGTCTGCTTTCCTGCGGTTCGTTTCTATCAGTTGCCTCCCCGGGGGGTCCTTCATGTGGAGTATGAAGTTCAGTCATTATCATTATAAAATTACTGTCTCCCTCTGTTTGGCTGATATTTTATGAGACCACCTAACATCTCAATTTTTTTTTTCTGAAAAGAAAACAGTTACACTGATGAATTCTTTCTTCTCTGAGAAAAATATCCCAGAGGAAGTTTGTAACCTAGAATTATCGCTCTCTCTACTTCTCCCTCTTTCTCTTGGTCTTTACCTCTCCGTCTACTGTGTTTGTGAAGATTGTTTAACTTGTTGAGACAGCTGAGGCCACTCGTTTAAACATCATCAAGTGAGCATTGGCGCACACACACACGCACGCACACACACACACACACGCATATACACGCACGCACACACACACACAACACACACACACACACACACACACTCACACACAGGCAAACACACACATACACACGCACACACGCACACACTCTCACACACACACACACACACACACACACACACACACACACACACACACTGAATAATCTATTCTCAAGTCTACATAAGTCTGGGACAGTACATGAAGCTCCTCTTCAGTCTGTCATTAGAAAAAGAAAAAAAACCCAAGGAGTGTCTGTTAACTATTATAACTAGCCAGTCTGAACAAATGCCTCCTTCCAATTATCACGAACCCACTAGATAAACAGCATGCACAAGTTGGCCCCTGCACACAGGAGATACAGTCGTGGCACAACTAAATGACTGAAGGGAAAGATACAAGCATGCAAAAAGAGGAAGATTAGCAGGAACACAACTGTAGATGTGTAAAACATAAAATGTCAGTTATTGCATTATATTAGACTATGACTCTGTTTTACATGTGTTCTGCAAACATTTATGTTTGCAAAATAAGCACCTCTGTTATAGGTGCATACAGTAAATGTGTGTCCATGGAGTTTGAATAGCTTTTCTACAATATGTGTGCCAGCATGTGACCTTAAAGAGCCATAAATACACACATGCCTGCAAAATGAGTAAATCCTGTGAAAAACCCTATGAAAAAGGGGAATACTTGGCTCTCTAGCATGGCAAGCAGAATCACTGTTTACCTTGTCCTCACCCCATTACCTCCACACCTAGCCCCACAGACTCGCCCTCACACATCAAGCCCAATCTTAGCTAACACAAAATGCATTAGTCCTAAGTGGACTGGAGTTTGTTATGTTCTTTCAGTGAGAAACACAGACTGGAGGAAAGCAGGGGCTGAGAGGAGTACGGTTCCAAAAGGAATTTTTGATATTATGACAGGAGGAGGAAGGCCAGTAACGATACAATAACATATATGGTCACAGAAATTATTATTATCATTCCTGGAAAATTCTCTGAAGTGTAAATATTACAAATAAGTTAAATATGTGTGTCCACTAGGCTCTCCACTGTGCTATTTAACTCTTAGTCAGAGAATCCCCAGCAACACTTAGGCTGGGCAGTCCTTCAAATTTGACTGCATTCGATCTCATTATATCTCTGTCAGTGCAAAAATAAATATCTGATTTGTCTAATCTTATCTCTCGTATTATAATCAAAGAGAAACAGAACAATAAAAAAAGAACAAACAGTACTAAAAGCAGAAGGACACTAAGTAGGACAATATGTGATCCAATGGGTTTAAAAAGTACAAATTCTCTTTTGAATAGGACTCAGAAGTCAGTATGGGTATGGTGCCCCTTTGCTGGTTTAAACCAACCCTCTCTGGATAGGTCACTGCCTACCCTGAGGCTCTTTACCATTTTTCTCTTTGAAGAGTTATTGTTTAGTTCCAGAAGTCCTTTATTAATCCTCAGAATCAACAAATACGGTTTTATGGAAAAAGGATGAGGGTGCAAGGAAGTCAACAGAGCTCCGGGGTCAAGTTAAAAAGCTCCGCTAACAGCTTGACTGAGTCAGTAATACAAACATCTGCAGATACAGTGAGTGGGCCACTGTGTGTACATGACCTGATGGCAAACACAAACTCTGTATCTGCTTGAGAGGTAAATGGCTACATATCAGCGCTGTTAGGCAAAAAGCTTATTTAAGATAATGTTTAGTTACTGTGTCTGAAACCTGTTTGTGGGGTTCAAAAAAATAATGTTCTTTCTCAAAAGCTTACATTGTTGAAATGCGATCATTTCGTCTACTGACAGCAATATTCTAGTGGTACACAAACACAAGTGACAGTCACAAGGAGAAGATAATTTCCTCCTTTTGCAATCAAGCACATTTTGCTGCACGCTTTCTGTTTTTAAATAGTACGTTGAAAACAATTTCTGAGAAGAGCACTCATTTTTCCTCTTGTATAGTTGCATCACATTCATTTGGGGCGCACTTTTGTCTCAAGCAGGTTACAGTGGGCAAATTCAAACCTGATGGGCATGAAAGCCAGTGCAACCCTCAGTAAACCTGGTGTGTACCATACTATAGTAACAAGCTTGCTTTGCTGTGGGTTTTTTTTTTTTTGCTTGCTTTGTTGTTTGTTTGTTTGTTTTTCTTTTTACACTGGAAGAGAGGGCTAGCATGGGGACTGAGGTATAATCGGAAAAAGTAGGTTTTCAGCATGTAATGTAAGATGACCCGTATGTCTGCCTTCCTGACTTCAGGAGGCAGTTCATTCCACCACCTTGATCAAGATGAGGGACCACAAGGCCTTTAGAGTGATGGTGTAGCAAATCAACAGGAGGCCAAGGAGTGCAGTGGTTATGGCGAAGAGAAGAATTTAACCATGGCTAGAGAAATTCCTTTCCATTATTATTATTTAACTGTCATTTGAGTTTTGTTGTGCGGGATTCCTGCCATCTACAACACTTTGGAGTGAAGCTTTTCCTGTGAATAAAATATTAGATTTTGGGATCTGATTAAGGAGTTTTACAGGATGTACAACTAAAGTACATGCAGCAGTCAGTATCGGATCGTGCCGCGTGTGTGCGTGTGTCTGTTAGGTCAGGTTGATCAGAATCTAATCTCAGGCAGTCTGTCAGTTCACCTCTGACCTACTGAGTATTACAGCCTCACAACCTGTCACAGTCCACTGCACTACAATAGGCCGAAACACACCAACGCACTTCAGCACACGCACACACTCATACATCAACAATCGTTTTTGTGCTGGCATGCAGGCACAGGCGCACAGATAGACACATGCGCACACACACACACATACTCACACATATAAACACACAAATATGATCTGTCCTTCTGAAGGATCTGTAAGTTTACATAACAGGTCTGATTGCTGCAGAGTGCACGGAATAGTCCAATTATGGCAACACTTCTGTCGGAGTGTGAATCTGCTCACTACAGAGAGTTACTGAGCTGCTCTCCCTTTCATGTGGTGCCGCGTCAACATTCAACAAGATATCATTTCACAGGAATGAGATGTGTATATGCTTTTTATGAATATAAAAGAAAACATTCTCATAAATTCTGGCAGGTTGAGAGTCTGCCCTGGCTTGTAAGCCTGCGAGAAGAAAAAGAAAGAGAAAAAAACACAGCAAGGCCTCTGACTTGGCACCCGAACAGGGATAAAGGGATCTTTTAAATCCATAAATCACTCTCTCTTAATTCATCCCTTTATCCTGTGGGACAACGTGCAGGCAGGCCCTTTGGTAGAGAGTTGCTAACATTATTGTGGATGCTCACAGGGAGGTAAGAGAGTGGAATTACTATTACTGTAGATATTAGCAGTGTAAATATAGGGTACAAGCAGCATATTACAACCACTGCAGAGTGGCTGTAAAGCTCATTCTTTTAATTCTATGTTTACAACAACAAAAAATAATTATAAAGTGTCATGGTGTTTGACGTTTTTGAACAGTGAAAAGGTTTGGGAAAGATATTTGGTCTTTGTTTTATGAAATCTGTGAAATGAGATTTTGTGTTTGGGCTTATTTAAGAGCTTGGCACAAGCAGTACAGTTTGTGAAGTCTGTCTGCTATAATGTGGATACATTGCTGTTATTGCCGCCACTGCTTCTCTGCAGTCCAAACACATACCAGACTAGCAATCTAGATTAGTTGTGCACAGTACTTGTATCAACATGCACGCTGTTTCAACCATGAGTTATATTTGGTTTTGGATATTTCAGATTAAATGTAATATGTATGAAATGATTACAAAAACAGCAAAAAGATATTTACAAAAGTTTCTAACTCTGCATACCATACACATACAGAAACACACTAACAGACTTCTATCATTATCTACAAAATATCACATCCTAAGATACTGTAACTGCATCAAAATATTCTATACTGACTTCTCCGTCAGGTCTCTGGTTCTTGGTCGGGCTGAGGTTGGGGGCCGGGCTCTGGGACAATTTCTGAGGCTGCAGAGCTGAGAGTTTGTCCTTTAATTCCTGGTTCTCCTCCCTCATCCGCTCCAGCTCCTCCTGCCGAACCCTGTCCTCCCGCTCTTTCTGCTCCCGGAGGTTCTCAATCACTCGCTCCTAAGAAAGGGAAAGAATAAGGATAAAGATGGTTTGGCGAGAAGTGTGTGTAGGAATTTGGTAAAGGCCTTGATAGCTATTATCTGCAAAAAAGCTTGTCCGCATTTAAGAAATGATATGAAATAGATGGTGTTTAGTCTCCACTGTGCAACGGATTGTCAGTCTTATGTGATTATTATACTTCTCATTCAATACTGAAAAAATTTAAGCTAGTCTCTTGCTGAACAGGCTTTCCAGCATTTTTCGCAAAGCACGGCCAAAGACAAAATCATATGTGCTCATCATAAATAATGGTATAATAAATAATAGTGGGCACCTGAGGAGGTCAGAGCCAAGAAGAACAGAGAGAAGGAGGAAGAAAAAGTGGGGTTGAGGGAGAAGGACAGATTTATTGAGAATGGATTGGACAGTACTGTAGATCACTTCCTAACAACTCCACATAGCCCACTCACAAACCAGGCTGGAATGTTTACATCATAATTTATCTTTTCTCCAATCACATTGGACAGTAGGAGGACGATGGCTCTGGGCACCAGCCTGAGACCAGGTCCACAACATGGGTGGCAGACCATGTAAGGTGTGAGCAGTAGATGTGTGTTAAGGTGTACGTGTGTGTGTGTTTAGGTGATTATCAAGGTGTTTATTCAGGTGTTTATTTAGGCACAGAGTACAGCTCAGCAATGAGGCTTTACGATGTGGCATCGCTGCATGATTGGCAGCTTTAAACCCCTGGGTAATTGGACAAATACACCCACTAACTAGACCTGGCACAGTAATGCATTGCCTAGTGGGCTTTGGAAGAGAAGGCGAGAGAGAGAGAGAAAAAAGACAGGGGGAGAGAGACCACATAGCTAATGGGTCCTGGGTGTTTTCCCCATGTTATGAAAAATCTCAAAGATGTTTGGGGTTTGAGGAAAGAGACCATGATGTGATAATAAAACCTGCCTCTATGAGGCTCAATTTTGGATCACAAGTAAACACAAAAGAAAATGCACACATAAACGCATGCACATACACCAAAGAGCTGGCCTCGGCATGGGCACAATGCCCCGGCCTGTTAATTAGAACCACAGCACTGTGGCTAGTGACTGGCTCCAAGAGCAGGTTTGTGACAGGGTGTGTGATTAGCAACACACACACTCACTCTTGTAAACACATTACACACACCCTGCGTTGACCACAAAGTCTGAAAAGCTCGCCAACGTTCTCCTCATCACAGCCGAATTATATGTAGGCTGCATCAGAAGTGGTTTCTGGGTAAACAGATGGGCCGACACAGTAAAGGGATTTACAGTTTATTGTGCCAGTATGCTATTCATTTCAAAGTCGGTCAGCAACAAAAACAAATTTAGGTGATAAAAGATCATTTTAAGTGAAAACATCTATGTGCTGTGTCAGTCCATGTGTTGCAAACACAATGAAACACTATTCATCCAACATCTAGTGTATTAATAGACTGATGTCTCTCAGCACAAAAGGAAATGATTGTTGATTGAATGGATATAAATTCAGCACAGTTCAGTAAGATAAAATTCAACACTATCAATGGAAAGAATAGAAGCCTATTAAGGCAGTGATACACACACACATCTGTTAAGTATCCCTGTGACCAACTCCACTTAAACTGCTCTCACATGATAGGTTTCAAAGCACTTAACATTATGTAAAAACAAAGCAAAATTTTTTATAATAGGGTAGTGTTGTTGGCTGATTCAGCAAAAATGTTGCTGTCGGCCTGTTTTTTACATCAGCTTTTAAAATGTTGCTAGCAGGACTGCTATGCACCACTCGAATTCCGCCATGGACGATTCTTTTAATCTGTTGACTGTTCATTCAGTCGCTAACACGAGTAGACATTTGACCCACAAGTAAAACAAGCTAATGTTGCAAACACAAATACAGTATGCAACAACAGATCCAAAGGCATAAATATACACATGTACAGTGAGGTCACATTGGAACACATAAAAATGTGCAGCCACTGGAAGACAAGCAGTACTGCTGGACATCCACATCACTCCTAAGTGGGAACTCTATAAACTCATAAGCAGCCAGTGCCAACAAAATGTAAACCAGCATCCATCTTTTAGCCTGCAGTACAAACAAACATGTAGATGGGAACCATTTTTTAACACACAGTGCCAAAGCTATAATTTTTTAGACTGTCGTGCGAAAAATGTGTGCTAGCAACAACTTTAAACATGTAACAAACCTAAGTAAGATGGAGACAATCTGAAATCAAGCCAGTCATTTCAAGGTAGCGTGTGTGTACTGCCAGGCTAGGGTTGGACATCTCCATGGTTATGGCCAGCACGGTATATGACATCGAATATGCCCTGTGTTGAAGCCTGTGTCCAGTGTAATTGGACACAGGATGACTATAAATTCATAAACACATCAGTAAAGGTTTGTGTAGACAAGAAAAAAACAAAACAAAGCAAAATTTTTTATAATAGGGTAGTGTTGTTGGCTGATTCAGCAAAAATGTTGCTGTCGGCCTGTTTTTTACATCAGCTTTTAAAATGTTGCTAGCAGGACTGCTATGCACCACTCGAATTCCGCCATGGACGATTCTTTTAATCTGTTGACTGTTCATTCAGTCGCTAACACGAGTAGACATTTGACCCACAAGTAAAACAAGCTAATGTTGCAAACACAAATACAGTATGCAACAACAGATCCAAAGGCATAAATATACACATGTACAGTGAGGTCACATTGGAACACATAAAAATGTGCAGCCACTGGAAGACAAGCAGTACTGCTGGACATCCACATCACTCCTAAGTGGGAACTCTATAAACTCATAAGCAGCCAGTGCCAACAAAATGTAAACCAGCATCCATCTTTTAGCCTGCAGTACAAACAAACATGTAGATGGGAACCATTTTTTAACACACAGTGCCAAAGCTATAATTTTTTAGACTGTCGTACCGAAAAATGTGTGCTAGCAACAACTTTAAACATGTAACAAACCTAAGTAAGATGGAGACAATCTGAAATCAAGCCAGTCATTTCAAGGTAGCGTGTGTGTACTGCCAGGCTAGGGTTGGACATCTCCATGGTTATGGCCAGCACGGTATATGACATCGAATATGCCCTGTGTTGAAGCCTGTGTCCAATTAGCAATTGGACACAGGATGACTATAAATTCATAAACACATCAGTAAAGGTTTGTGTAGACAAGAAAAAAACAAAACAAAGCAAAATTAAAAAAAAAAAACCACCATGATTCAAAGCAAGAATTTGCATCAGCCTTCCAGCTTCTTGAAAGTAACTTGTTTCCCCAGGAATACTTCAAAATCAATGGGGTTTTATTGGGTAAATGACCTGTGTACTGAAATGCATTGGAATTTAATGAAAACAAAACACCACACTGGCCAGCGTGGCCATTCATTGTTTAGTATTAGTGGCAACATGCTAGCTCAGTAGTGTTGAGGCGAGGCTCTATGGAGACCAGCTGCTCCCTCATGTTGCCAGAAAACAACAAACACTGAATGTTTATGACCAACATTCAGCCCATCTACTTACCCATTCACCCATGTGGTGTAAGTCTAACAGAACTGTGCTTGTTATAGTACTTGTTGAAGATTAGGAGTAGTATATCCAGTTTAGAAAAGCAATTAGATGATTGATAAAGACAGAGAAACTATAAATAGACTGCGGAACAGATGCAAACTTGATATCATTAAACTAACATTGGACTAGGAATTTACACTATGGAGACTTTACTTTTCATTGTGTCTGCATTATCTCACTTACTATGTCACAGTTGTCTATTTTTTACGTGTTTTTAGTACGTGTGGCTGTGTTGTCTGTTATTGAATTTCCAACCCTGTAGGAATCTTTTTAAATGTATTTCCCTTTCCAGCTCTGTTTTTTCTCTTATTTCATATGCTTTTGCAGAAGTTACTCATTTTTTCACTGTGCCTCCACCCTTGCATTCCTTGACCTCTCCCTCCCTTAATTCTGAGGCCACCTCTTTCATCAGAGCTGTGCCTCTTCTGCCATTCTGCTTTTCCATCCTTCCATCTCACTCCTTTCAAAACTTCTCTACTCCTCTTATTCTATAGATCATTCACTCCCTACGCTCACCACAGTTAAAGACAGGGATTAATCCTTTGTCTATGTTCACCTTAGACCTCCCTTCTCCCAGTGCCCCGTTCTCCCCCTTACTGCTTTCAGATGGGACTTCATCTAGTGTGGTCCAAGGTCTATAAATTTGGAGGCTGCATTCTTAAATTATGGCAGTGAGTCATTGCAGCATGCAACTTAATTAAGCCGTGTGCTGCATGCCATGTTCCTGGAAGACAAGTGTGCCTCAATGGGTAAAAAATTCCAGACTGTTGCAGACCAAGTGGTGTTCTAATGATTTCACTTTGTGAGTTTTTATTGTCCACATTTGACGAACAAGTTTTAGGCTACTTATCAAAGCAAGCCTTATTCCACACACCATCCAGCCAACTAAACAGCAACATCTCCCTCAACCTTGATAGTCCAACCTCATTCTCCCCTCATCCCTTACTTTTTCTTTACCTTTTCTGATAGAGCTTCCTCCAGTGTGGCCAGGGCTGTGTCTGTATTGCTGGAGTCGGTTTGGAGGCCCTGAACCCTTTCCCTCAACCCAGCCAGCTGTTTGTCTTTATCTTTTAACTGCTCCAGCAGGTTCTCAATCTGGAGAAAAAAGACAGAGAAAGAGAAGTGCTGAAGTTACTAGCATATTGATGTCAAACAAGCACATAAAAATCACAAAGATTAAAATGGGGAGAATGGTTTATACTGAGGCTGAAAGGTTAAGTAGCATTCACACAATGTACCTAATTCAATTATCATGACTGGGGACTTTGTGGTACCAAAGTACCACAAAAAGAAATTATCCCATTGACCACTGATTCATCCAGAAGATGAATACAGACACTGAATAGTGTGCTCAGCCCCTGGCTTCACTCTCCAATTTCCTGCTGTAATGTCTTCCATTCTGGCCAGGCATCTCAAAGATGAGTTGCAATGAAAGCCTCCACTGTACGGCTTGGGTCCAGACAATTATGGTTGGATTCATGAGGAAAGTAGAAGTTAACTCTACTTCTAAGTATAAACCTCAGTGGAGAGGTGTAAACAACAAAGCCACTGAGAAAGAAGCATGAGGTTGGTGCGCTCCACCCGGGCATTCATGACCTCCACATCATTGTTTTCCCATCCCTGCCCTGGGATATCAAGCAGCACAAGCTTCCCAGATAATTTCCTGTGATATTTTGAATTGTGTATTTTTTGTCTGTATTGATCTGTTTTGGACAATTTGGAGTAGAATAAGATAGTTTCACCAACATGATCATAGTTTTAGTTCAAATGCAGTTTTCTACCGACAGCAGCACTTTAAACATGACTGTGTGTACTGGACAGTTTGACCAGATCTTGTTTATCCGTTACATCTTGACCCCCAGTTTAACAGTGTTATATTAATAGTTAATTCAGTCCATTGACTTTCAGGACCATGTCCCTGCATCTGCCTTTCTGTGGCTAACCTCATGTCGTTAAATTGGTAGTGCAATAGCCAGTTGTAGTGTTCAACAGCCTTTATCTGATGATCATTTGAAAAGCAGAACACAAAGACACATACACAGGCAAACATGGACACACACAGGCGCACACACAAACACAAAGTGCCCCAAGCTGTACCAAACAAAACACTAGCAGATGCAGCTGGAGTAGGACACAGTGCAATGCAATGAAACCCCAGAGGTCTACAAATTAGTTACAAAGGGACAGCACATCTGGTGACAGGACATGCTGACATGATGACTTGCTTTTGGCTTTTGGCTTTTTTAAGATTTATATAAGCACCCTCCACATTCCTTTTAATGCTGAGTTAATATCATTTTGTTAAAAAAAAGGAAGTTCAATTCGAAAGATGATGGACTTCTTGAGATTATTTGAAATCTATACACTAGCACAATAGTGTTTTTTCTACAGTCAGACAAAGCACCATTTACTTACTGCTGCAAAGCATTACTACCATATTTGACCCAAGTGGTCCTTTCTCAAATCAGGGCTTGTGTTGTTCAAAAGAGAGGCATACTCACTGCAAAGAATTCATTATTTAATGAACATGAGAATCCAATAAAAACAAGAAAAGTACTTCAGGCTATCAAGAGACTACATTTTAACTGAAATGGTGACACGGTAAAAATATGTCCAGTCGGGAGAATAAGCAGCATTCCAGTCATGGGTACATAGATAGATAATGTCCAAATCTCCACAGCTAATTCACAAATGAATCCAATTAAACCTAGACTTTGGTGTTCTCTACTCCCTGGAGGGCTAAAACAAGGACTTAAAGGAGCCATCTTGGTTTTGAAAATGGAGGGAAAGTGGCAGGAGGGGGTGGGAAAAAGCAGCCAGGACCCTTCGGTAGATCTTGATAGGTTAATGACAGTCATTACACAACCAAGCTAAAGGCTCTGGTAGGTCAGTCCACAAGCAATAGGGACATTAAACCCTTCAGGGAATGATGGGAAAGCTTCACACTACCAAAGTCTGATAAAATTCCCAGAAATTCGTGATATCCATGGGCGTATCGGATTGGATTTTAGGGCAGACACTATGAGAGAGAAAGGGACTGAGAGAGGTGAGGGTTACATGGGTTTCCTAATTTAATTTCTTATGTTTTTCTAATTTGAAGTAAGTGGGCTGAAGAGGTACGTTCCACTTATTTACCAGGGGAAGCAGGGAACTTGAGGGCTAAGGCTACACACATTATAACATTCACAATCTCCCCTTCATCAATTACTGGTGACACACAGTAAACACAGGAGGAAGTACAAACAATCCAAATATCAGTTTTTTAGGTCTAGTTGTAGCAGCTCAGTAGCTTGACATAGCTTGTTTTCCTAAATGCGCACCAAAACATATACATTTGCACTCATGCACACTCCTGCTCCCTGTCCCTGTGGGCACCACAGAGACCTATTTCAGGTCAAATTGAGCATGTTACCCCTGGTCTTAGATAAATGATTACATTCTTCACCAGGCTTAAGTTTGCTTTGGCCTGGTCGCACAAAATAACAGCCCCTAGATGAAATATTTAGCCTCTTTGCATGGCCTTCCGTGAAATTGTGCAAAAAAACATTAAACACATCTTAAACCTTGTACAAATGGAGGAGAATAATCACGTGAGACATGGATATGGGAAAGAGGGCAAGGAATTCTGTCAGAATTCACAAACTCAAAGAACACTGTTCAAAGAGACATTCCTTTTGTGGACAGGCTAAGGTACAGGGCCGCTGTATGCCTTTTCGGACAGAGGGGGGCCTCCCTCCCAGTAGCTCGGTCGTTATGACGAGAACAACAGCCATTCATTTTATCTTTCAGTGTATGGGGCTACCCCAAACTATACTCCCGCATCTCTTTCTCACACACACACACACACACACATACACACAGACACATAGCCAGACCCACAAACACACACACGGAGGCTTTTATCATTAAACTGCTGTGCGTATGTCATCCCACTCTCCAACCACACACGCCTCCCGCTGAAGCAGACCACCTACGAAAGGCGGCTACCATGACTCTATGGGCCAGGCACTGCGGTGTGGATGCCTGTCTCAGTGAATGTGTTTCCTCTTGAGAAATCGTCATGTCTGTCTCAGTCATCTCCCACACATATGACCCCCCACTGTTTACAACCATACTGTTTTGGCTATGATAGCTTTATCTGCAAGCTAAAAAGATGAGACCAGGTTCTCCTTAAATATGTGAGTGTTGATGCACATTGACCTTCTGCTGACCTTGATTTTGCAATGCTATTGACCTATGTAGCTCTAAAATAGAGCTGAATAGTAAAGCCACAGCCTTGTGGGTTGGCTAGTGGTTCTAAATCCTTAGCAACTTTTGTAAAACAGTAGTTGACTAACTGACTAGTCATCATTGACATAACTATGTAAAAAAAATAAAAAGATGCAGGGAGGAGTACTATAGCTGTAATTTTATAAATCATTGCAGTACTGTAATGCAAAAAAATATACTCGAAATGTAAAAACATGGGAAAAAAGATGGATTACAAATGAGTTTTTTATTATATATTATTATATATTATATAACTAGTAGATGGAAAAAATGGGTGAAAAGGGGGATGTGATATTGTCATCAGTGGAACAAAACATTATGAAACGGTATTTATTCGTTCTGGACTGAGTGATATGTATTTAAAGTGCAGGGGGCAGTCTCAAGAAATAACTGACATTCACGTAAGAAAAAATAGTTAATAGTTTTCAACAAAACAATTTCCATTCTCTTCTCAGATTAGGAATCCATTGCAAGCCTTGCTGTTGCATTGTGGTTTCAGTCCATAGAATATAATCATGATTAGGACATGCTTAGTTCTAATGTAATGGGAAAGAACTTAGTGAAACGGTATCAGGCCCTGTGTCTCTGGCGAAAAATCATAGTCTGAAAGCAACTTGTTCCGCAGCAGAACCACAACCCTGGTCGCCAAGTCTGTCTTCCATCCAAACTAAGACCTCGAACTCTGTGGCATCAAGAGGAGTCATTTCTGCAGAACACAAAGGGGACCAGTGTGGAGCATTACCACCATAAAAACACAATCATTTGTATTCTTAAGACGCTTCTGGACCAATAAAAATACCAAACAATAATTGGCCGCCCTCTCTGAGAAGCAACTCATTTCTCTGCGCTTGTCATCGCCTCGGAAAATATGACAGGGACAGAATCCAAAGGTCCTGGCACCGAAACGTATGTGCATACATGTACAAACAAACGTGTGTTCACACACACATGCACACACACCCACAGAGCCACACAGATACACAGCAGGGCAATGACCACAAACTGAACAGCATGTAATAACATAATGTGTACTTCTCCAGGGAAATCTGGGTCACAGTCAGACAGAAACATGATGAAGACTAAATACTAGAAATATCACACTGCTAATTTAAGCACTCCAGGATTAATACTTTGATCTAAGTAGAGCAGATACATGTTAGAACTGGATTTTGTTATGTTTATTTGCGTGCATCTGTGTGTGTGTGTGTTTGTGTATGTGTGTTTGTTACAGTATACTCAAACATGTGCACCTGCACACTGCTCTCATCTCCTGCCATCAGAGCTTGTTGATTCCTAAGTTAATAAAGGACATCCTCCTGCTCCTGAGCACTCAGCTGTGGCTCTTCAAAGAGGAAAACAGTCCGATCATGAAGACAGTGACCTTTTCAGTGTGTGCAGAGTGTTCTTGCACTTCATCTAACCCCTGTCCCACCAAAACCTTCCGCCACCAACATATCTGAGCCCGTCACACAGAGCAACAGGGGTAACACTGGTTGACTCGTGGAAGCATTGATACTGTGTAAGCTGGCGCCCCCATGTGGTTATTTGCTACCACAGGCCAATTTGTCCACTTTGACAGCTCCTGAGTTTACTTAAAATGAAAAATGATGGGTTTATGTTGTGTCTTTGCTTTCCAAGCATCCACTATGTGCAGACAGTAGAATGTCACACAGCCACAGAGGAGACTCAAATACACAGAGTTCTTTGAATAAGTGAACTATATTAGATGTGTTTTGCATCTCTCACTTTACAGAGCAGGGTAACATAGTAAAGACACTGCCCTTTCTGGTCCCAGATTTTATTTGTACTGTTTAGAAAGACACACACATTCTATACACTATCTCTTTATACGTTTCCTTGAATATGACTCTTAACATAAAAATGTCAGAGAGCGTTGCACTGCACAAACAGCTACCGAAAGAAACTACCAACATTTATTCAAAACTGTGAAGTTCCCATCAGATCTCTATACACCACTGAGTCTTCTGCTATGGAATGCGAAGGGACGACGTGACATACATAGATCTTTATAGCAGAAAATGACACCTCTCCCTAATTCCCCTCGAATAACCTTCCTGATGTCATGCTGCTTTGCTCAAGTAGTCATTACTCATTTGTTATCGACCGGAACGACAGAGCACAATGACTTCATAAGACAAGTGGTGCCCGAGAGAGGAAGAAAGAGAAGGGAGGGTCAAGAAGCATGATGCTCAGGTTCTAAAATCATCCACACTTTCTAAATGAGCAAAAGTAGAGGTCATTCTTTACCTAATTTTGAATTTTTTTCTTTCAAAAGTATACGGTACATATCAAGGAATGCAAAAGAGTTGCAATATCTTTTTTTATCTCCAAATAAGGAACTAAATAAAGGGGTTTTTTCAGTGCTTTGATCTTTAGCCAAAACTACACTGTTGAAGAGGGCTTGGCACAATTGCACAAAAACATGTCCTGTGCCACTGTGTACCTGCATGTGTGCTAGCATGCCTGCATTTCTGTCTAAATCTTCCGTGCTGTTCTCTACCAAACCTCTTTTGCCTCCAAACCAAAAAGATGGCAGATCCAGTGTTGACAAGCCAAACAGGCAGGTCCTTGCCTGTTTTTTTTTTTTTTTTGTTAGTTTTTTTTTTTTTTTTTGAGGGGGGGGCAATTAGTTTAAGTGGAACTTAGAGCAAATGAAAGAGACAGAATTTTCTATGGGTTTCACTATGATTACCAGTGAGGCCTGTGACTCTGATTTTGCTGATCACTTGTGCCTGTTTAGAAATACAAAGGTGCTGTGTCTATCTGCAGCACACATACTTTCATTTGAATACAGACGCACAGGCACATTAGATGTACAAAAGCAGATAGGCATACACTTTTTGCATAGAGAAATGCGCATTGAACACTGTTCATTAAATTGTTTTAGTTTCATTGCATAAAAGACAGCTTTCCCTACATATGTTTAGATGCAGCTTGAACACAGTCATCAATCTCAATTATTCCTATTATAGTAGTTAAACAACACTACCTCCAACACATTTACTTAGTTATCATAAACTAACATAATGGCATAAACTCAGAAACATCAAATTGAAAACAAAGAACACCAACAAAGATAATTATATTGTGAGAAATGACGTCAAATACACCAAATACTAATACTAAAAACTGTTCCCCAGAACAAACACACATTATTTAGTTGCCAAAGTTTGGGGGGTTTCTCCTTCACAAAAGGTTATAATTTAACAACAATTTACAGATAACATAACATTATTTCTTTAATAGAATGCCACATAAAAGAAGTGAAACTAAAATGGCATGAAATTAAACTTGAATTTAAAAAAAAAATCTGCATGCAGACAAAACTGCAGCAGGGAGCCAAGGAATTCCAGATAAGATCTCCTTAACAGATGAGTGCAGCTGCCATCACCAGCAAGGTGGTTAGGAGGCAAAAGTTTATTGTATTATTTTAACTTTGCTTTTGGGCTAAACCCACAGTATGAGTCTTGTTCTGCATAAATTAAAACACAGCCTATCTCAACAGGTCACTGTTTACTCTAAATGCCTGTACTGTCAGTAACCAGGAAAACAGAGCACACACTGAGTAAACTAAACTAAAAACAGCTTTGGTCATGAAGACAAGTGCAAATTCAAGCACATTAACAATTATTCTGCCAACATAGCCATCTAAACAAAAACACTTCCTAAAAAGTAATAATCTGTGTTTGTGTTAAAAATGTATTGTCTGTTTTCTTATTAAAGACGAACACATTTAGAGAAAATGTGAGCTACAGATGCATCTCAGTTAGTCCATAAGCTGCAATGAATCTCTCTTTATGATATTACTCAACTAGAGAACAAATGCTGCTAATAAAGCCATTTTAATCACTCCAATAAAAGTGAAATATTACCGATGAATACACAACTGCTCAGACAAATCCAAGTTTTGGACTATGATTTTTGTAACTTTTTGTCCAATGTCTGGAGAATTAAACCTCAAAAAATATGAACATATGAACACATTTGCACAAACACAAAGCCATATCCACTGTTCTAATTCTGTATATCCATTGTTATTATTCTGAACACACAATACTGATCTCTGAGGAACACACACACACACACACACACACACACACACACACACACACACAAAAACACAAATACATATCAAGCTGTGATTATTAACATGAGTGTTGGGCCACATTCAGGCAATGGAGGTTGGATATAGCACTTCCACACATGACGAGCAGACATCCTCCCCCTCTCCCCACACATTCTTCCAGATAGTCATTCATGCACAGACCCTCCACTGCATTCATACATATCAATTAGACACCAACACAAGCACAACACACAAAGGGATCCAGACATGGACACAAAAATGACAGAGAAACAGTGAGAAAGATGAAGTGAGTGTTGTTTTCATAAAGGTTTCAAACAGAACAAAATGAGCATGGAGAGACTTCTGCAGACCCAGAGCTGTTCAATGAAGACAGATTGCACTTGTGCAAGCAAGGCTGTACGTGAGTGCGAGTGTGTCTGTGTGTGTGCCGGCCAAGTTGATCCATGTCCATGCTCTTTAGGCTCAAGACCCTATCTCTGCCCCCCTCAGCTGCGGAATGCTGCAGTGATTGCTGGGTAATTACACTGACGCTTTATTCCTCTGCTCCCACCACCATTAGCATTAATTCTTTTCTTTTTCTCCTCTTTCGAGAGAGGGAATGGGAGCCCTTTGATCTGAAAGAAAAAAGAAAGACAGAAAGAAAGTAAGAAAGAAAGAAAGAAAGATAGAAAGAAAGAAATCATACATGGCCACCCTGCATGGACCACAGCAGCTGTGTGACAACTTGTAGCTTCTGACCCAGCCCCACTCTGCAGAGATCTGGTCATACAGGTCAAATACAGCATACAGTCATATGGTTCAACTGGGAGATCAAAACTCAAACTTTGACCCACTTTTCTCTGACACGGTTTGACAGAGACTGAAGTGCCTGTCTAAGATCTTTAACTATGAAATACTGAGAATGGACTGCTGAAAGGTTAGGTCAGAGAGGGTCAGCCTGAGTTATAGCTTGTGTCATCATCAGGATACAGTCAAGTTCAAGATCTTCATCAAGTCATAAAACATTTCTGATTTCTTAAATTCAAGTGCAATTTCAATTGCATGCCTGTTGTGTGCAGGCAGAAGATGGCCCTGAATAGCTGTAGCCTGACATATGGCCCAACACTAGGTTTGTCTTGACTGATGTGCAGCCTGGCTCCAATCAGCCAGCCTCAGGCTCTCACCATTAACCCTGGCTGATTGCTGATAGGAACAGAGGGGGATACAGGGGGAGGCCTATCACAGGCTGTTTACCGTAACCTCCCCAGTTCCAGCAGGCTTATCTGTAGCCATGTCTCTGCACTGTGATTGGTCAGATGGAATCTATTAGGATGAAAGGCATTGGTGGCCTCATCACAGATCTATCAAGATCACACACATGCTCACATGCAGGAAAATACTCATACAGTAAAGAGTTATCTATTAGGATCTCTGAGAAACACAGCTGTCACACACACAATCACTCACATGGACTACTTGACAGTGCACCCTACAATGTATCTAGCTAAGGTATTTTTGCCAGTCATTTGCTGTTTAATAACCCGTGTGTCTTCCAACATCTTTATAAAGGTTCAAATATCAGAGCAACCAACATTTAGGAGGACAAAGGAGTTTGCTCATTTTTTTTGATGAATGATATTTCCTGACCTGATGCTCTCACACATATTATACTGTAGCTGTTCGACCAGGGCAATGAAAGTTTACTGTATGAGGTCAGGTGACAGCTTCAGGCATTAAACATTTTAGATGGTCTTTATGGTCAGTAATGGCATTTAGGTTATGTTCTTAATTTCTTTGTCTTGTATGAGATTAAACTGAATATCTTCAAGCTTTAGACAAAAAAAGAAATATGAACTTGTCACCTTTGGCTGGCAGAATTTGTGATGGGGATTTTTTTTTTCCTTCCTATGACATTATACAGACAAAATGATTAAGCAAGGAAAATACCAGAAGATTAGTCAAAAATGATGGTAATTGTAAATTACAGCCATACTAGATATCCTATAGAATTTTTCAATATCAGCGCTAACACAATATAACTGAGTTTCAGTACTGAGTTTAACTGATATTTTTCTAAAAATCCCATTTGTAAATTTAACAAGATATGGCACAATTCTTAACACATCTCTTTAATTTTGTCTTCAAAGAAGCAGCAGTACAAGTATTTTGTCTAAATAACAGTTTTCGGATTTAGATCAGGAAATCTTTGAATAAAGAAATAATAAATGAGATTAAGAATCAGAGCATTAAGGATCAGTTCACAACTGTTTTTTATTCCCCATGCCATGAATAAATTTCAGTCAGTTCTCAAAAATGTTAAGGTTCGATACCCAGCCCTTGTGATGGTCGGACATCAGAAACTTATTATATGACTGTTTTAGGAAGTAGTTTATATTGGAGAGAGAGAGACTGTCTGTCATAGACATCCAGACACACTCTAAAAGCAGCAAGTAAGACTCGTATTTTTGTATACAGAGTACGCAAACATACTCACACACACACACACACACACACACACACACACACACACACACACACACACCCACACACACACACACACCACACACACACACACACACACACACACACACACACACACACACACACACACACACACACACACACACACCAAACACACACACACACACACACACACCACACGTACACACACATGTGAACACACACACACGCACACACACAGACATACACACACACACACACACACACACACACACAAGCACAGTATGCCAATGCTGGACTAATATTTTCCTTTCGATCAACATGAAGCACTTCCCCTCGCTATCCATATGCATCACACTCAACAGTGCCAGTGTTGTTTTGGGGCAGTGTGTAAAATGTGGGAGCAGGGAGAGAAAAGAGTGACAAAAGGAGCACTGAAGGTTGTTTTGATTTGCTCATATTAATCTAACGTTAAGAGTCATTAGACGGCATGCATCCATTTATTCAACAAGGAACATGAAAATGGAGTGGATTTCGAAAAAGGTAAAATCTCATAAAATTGTGAAAAAAGGACGAACACAAGAGCAATAGCTCCAGAGAGAGAGAGAGAGCAAAATGAGGGAGAGGAAAGAGAGGAAATGTAGAAGGCCAGGGAACATCTCTGTTTATCTCTATATCACTCTCTCTCTACTTTTCTTCACAATCAAAGGCGTAGCCGTGCCGATGACACCGGGCCAGAGCCAGTGATGACACCAGGCCAGAGCAAGTGCTGAAAGAGTCTGCCAGAGGATGCACTGAAACAGAGCCTGGTTCCCCTGAGAAAGTTTAAGGGAGACCAGCTAGACACTATCATAACTAACAGAGACTCTTGTGTAGAGGGCATCCTTCTATATAGACACACACATACACAAACATACACGTATAGGCCCAGCATGGCCCAAGCAGACGTAATTGAATCTCCCTGTCTGTGGTTGCTTTAGGAAGGGAACATGATAGGGGATACTATACTTCCATACACACAACCTGGCTTTTTAAAAGCATGAATATGGATTGAGATGACCACAATGTTTAAACATGAATAACACATGTATGGCAAAACCACACCACAACCGGCTCTGCTTGCGTGTCACCCGCACCCCTACCCCCCCAGCGAAAAAAAAAAAAAAAAGAATCCAAAAATGAAAAAATAAGTAAATAAATCCAATCATTATGCATTGGTCATGGTCTCGTAGACCTAGGGCTCGAACAGAGCTCCCACTGTTCTGTGTTGTGATACATCAGTTCAAAAATGCCTGCAAAAACTGAGCATATGCATTTTTTTCTTCATTTAAAGACCAGGTCCTAATCTTTTTTTACTTAGATTGAGCCTCTGAGTATTAGGATCAATTTAGTGCTCAAACTAAGCAATGACGTCATGGTGCCGTGCTATGAGTCATTCTGACTGTGCATGGAGAGGTCTATAGGAAAAGATAAAAATCCTTCAACTCCCCTGAGAAAGAAATTAGGGCTCCAATGAGTGAGCATTTTAATTCAGTGTACTATAATATGTTAAAATGACTCACAGTGTAGATCACAGTGTTTATTACTGGTCTATCTGTGTCTCTATCTGTGTCTCATCTGCTCAGCAGTACGGGAGTGACTTCTCCCGCATGTAAAGCATCACTTTCTGTGATAAAGAGATGGCCTGAGAGGGGCACTTTATCATTCAGGAGTTCCACACTTTAAAGTGAAAGAAGTCTAATATATGAAAGTATGCTTTTATTGAAATACTCTCATTTGTATAAGCATCAAGTTGTCTCAAGTATGTGATAGAAATTTATAAAAGTGAACTAAAAAGTGAAGTTAAAAGAGTCAACCGCTTTAATCCCTATATATATATATACAATGAAATAAATAAAAAGTCAGGACAGTAAAGAAAATAATCAGAGAAAAAACAAATGACTCAAAACACCCAAAACATCACAGGACGACGAAGAATGGAGCAATTTACTAGTCAAAGAATAAAAAATGGCGACATAAGGAGATTCACAAACTACTGTTTGATACACTAAACAGACTCCCTGTTGTTATTTACATTTTATTTTTTAAGCTTCTTCCGTTCCATTTTATATTACACCCACATACACATCATACAAGCTGTTTTTGCAATTAACTCTCTAGATGTCGATTCCTTCTGACTGAGAGCAGAGCTCGCACACGCAGACACACATACAAACACACGCACGCATGCACACACACACACACACACACACACACACACACACACACACACACACACACACACACACACACACACACACACACACATATATATATCATCCTCCTGGGCAACTTTGAGGGGTTATGATGATACATTTCTGTTGTTACAACAAGTTCTTTGACCTGACTACAAACAAAACCAATTCCCCATTACCCAGTGATAGTGAAGTTGACACAGGCTGATGACAGGTCAACTGGTGCATAATACTGTGTTTCTGCCTTTATGTGTATGTGTGTGTGTGTGTGTGGGGATATATGTACAGGAGATTAATAGCCCAATGAACTGTGTTTAGTTGACTCATTTAACTCGATCATTTCATGAAGAGGAAACCTGGCAGTCAATTGACTTTCAAATGATTTAAGTTAGAGTCATATCCAATCGTGTTATGAAAAAACACATTCAGGTGAACCTAGCACATCTTTGCTTTTCTATATCTGTTGTATCAAAAGGTTCCGCTTTGAATTAGGAAAATGAATCCTTGATATTCAGATATAACAAGTTTAATGAAAAAAAAATATTTATCCTGCTCAGTTAAGACTTCAGACACACAGCATAAGCCTATGTTGTTTACAACTGGAAGACAATAATTTATACGCTATGACATCAGGAAGCACAACCAACTGTTATATCAAATTACACTCCTTAATTTTATTTATATAGCACCATATCATAGCACAGATTATCTCAGGGCACTTTTCAAATAGAGCAGACCTGGACTGTACTCTTTATAGTCATTATTTACAGAGACCCAACAATTCCCCCATGAGCAAACACCTGGCAACAGTGGCAAATAAAAACTCCCTTTTAACAGGTAGAAACGCTGAACAGATTCCAGCTCATGGCGAGCGGCCGTCTGCCTCAACAGGCTGGGTCGAGAGAGAAAGAGAGAGGGAGAGAGAAAGAGAGAAAGATCAAGAGAGAGACAGACAGACAGACAGACAGACAAAGACAGAGAGACAGAGAGACAGAGAGAGAGCGAGAGAGCGTAATAGATATAGGGGGGAAGGAGGGAGGAGAGAGAGCAAATCACAATACAGGTACCATGTAAAGATGTATGATAATAATGAGACTAATAATGAAACTAATCGTTATAATAATAGGGCTACTAATAAAACGAATAACACTCAAACACACAAAATTGTAATAACCATAGTAACTGAAGCAGGATCATGGGGACAGTAGGTGGTTTGATCCACAGATCCAGACTCTGCAGCATCAGGGACAGAAAAACCTGCAGAAAGCGACAGGCAGACTAAAGACAACTCCAATTCCTTACAGTGGTGCTAGAGGCCAGAGAAATGCCATCTAGACTTAGTATGTCATTAGATAAAGCGTCTCTGAGGTGTTGCAGGCCAAGTGCAATGAATTGCGTTTTGTCTGAGTATAAAAGTAGGAAGTTGCTGGTCATCCAGATCTTTATGTCCTAAAGATGCTGGAAGTTTAGAAAACTGATTGGTTTCATCGGGCTTCACTGACAAGTGCAACTGGATATCAATGGAAGGTTATGGAGTATTTCCTAACAATATTGCCTAGGGTAAGCATATATAAGGTAAAAAGAACTGGGCAAAGCAATGAACCTTGTGGAACTCTGTGACTGGAGGATTTATTATTGCTGTCTGGAAAAAATGAAATCATTCTGATAAATAGGACTTAAACCAGCTAAGAGTGATTCCTATGAAATTTTCCAATCTCTGTAAAAGGATCTGATGGTCAATAGTGTCAAATGCGGCACTAAGATCTAACAAAACAAGCACAGAGTACAAGTCGTTAGTCCAGTGCGGTTGGTAGATCAATTGTAACCTTCACCAGTGCTGTCACTGTGCTATGATCAATCTAAATCCTGACTAGAAATCCTCAAATAAACTATTATCATGTAAAAAGTAACACAAATTTTTGGCCACAGCCTTCTCAAGCATCTTAGAGAGAAAGGGAAGGTTAGATATGGGTCTTTAGTTGCCTGAAACATCTGGACCACCCCATTAATAAGGACTGATGGATTATATCTAATAGAGATGTGCTAATATTAAAAAGAAAAAACTTCCTTAAGCAGTCTAGTTGGGATGGGGTCCAAGAGACAGGTTGACAGTTTAGATAAAGAAATCGTTGAAGTTACTAGGTCACGAGGAGAGAAACTGTCTCAGTATATATCGGGTTTTAAGGCTGTTTCTAGCATTCCTGTGTTTGAGGACAAATCTGTGCCAGTTGAAGGCATCCCCCTTCCCCAAGTACAAAGATCTGTAAGTTATAAACTGGAAATTTGGAATACAGATCAGACAATGAAAGCCAGGATACACAGTGTGGCTTCAGTGTATACAGACTTATTAAAGGGGAGGTAGGCTGTAAAGGCAGGTTATGTGGCACCCAAAATCCAGCTATCAAGCCCAGCTGTTATTGTATTTTGGACTCAGATTTAAGTTGTGAATTCCGTTTGTCACCAAAAGAGCAATTTTTCCAAAAGAGCAACTTTTCTTTTTGGAAATATCACCATGGCATGATTAGTCAAAACAAATAACAGGCTTGTAATGCGTTACAACCCAAATTGCAAGGAACATATTTTTCTCATGTCCTCTAGAGGTATCTAGCCATACAGGTAGTTTATAGTATTTGGCTAATTTTTTCTGGCATCACCCAAATACAGTGGAGATGAATGGAATTTCATTTGTAGTGCTCCCAGCATTGAAAAAATACATCTTAAAAATTCTACAGCAACATCTCTTTCCAGAAACAATGTCTTGCCTACTCTGGGTAATCCTCAGATCACACTGTTAAGAGGTTTTTACTGTGACTGCCCCTATAAAAACTCTTGACAGCATCTTGACGAATGGATTTGTTCATAGTAAACCCCAATACAAATCTGTAACTGAAGATCAAAACAAGGTTAACAACACCATAGTGTCCTGCTGTCTCTTGAAAATTCTGAGAACTGCACATCTAATTCAAGGTACTACATTCAGGTCATCTTCTACACAGTTGATTCGCTAGATTTAGGAATAAACACTCAACCCTTATTTAGGAAACTTATCCTTTACATTTAGATTTGTGTCCCAGGAGAAATTCATACATTGTGCAAAGACTTCAAACACACCAAGAGCTTGTCAGTGGATTTTGCAACGATCCGGCAGTAACTTACACAGTCTGAGGCCCAGAAACGGAACAAGCCTAGAGTCATAGCTTCACTCCTGCCTTTCCTTGGGACACAGAATTGTAAGTTATGGGCCCTTGGGACTGTTGGAAAAACCGAACTTTGGAAAACGAATCAGATGGCGTTCAGTTTATACAGTGTGGCCAATGGAGGGAAACACCTGTCCGTTCACAAAGTAAAATATTTGGCCTGTTTCTTCATTCAAATATAACTTTTTCTATTCATTTTGGATCAACTCTCTAAGACACTGGGTCATAAAAATAAATATATACATTTGTTTATGTTTTAGTGTTTTACTACACGTAATGTATATCTAATTTTACTGCTGACCATTAGTCAGCTCTATGCATAAGATTATAAGACTGGGAGTAACAATATGTGCCCAAGGTGCACTAGAGAGACAAAGAAGGGGGAAAGGAGAGACACACATCGGTACAGATGAAGAGGCAGCCTTTCTGCAAAGTGACAAACTGGTGAATCCAGCCATGAGCACAACTGCAAACAGCACAGACAAAATAGCTGAGTCATCATCCACAATAATCTCAGTTTTGAGTCTGTAGGGATGAAGATAGCAACTGAGGATTACAATAACATAGCACAGAAATGCACATAGAAATTGAATAAAAAAATTCAGTTATACAAATTATACAATTTTTTACAGAAAACTTTTAATGATTAACTTCCAACCAAATCCTTGCACAACAGTTTGGCATTCAATAGCAAACATCGTATTTCTAAGGATAAAGTTCACATCAGACATTAGCAAATGTCAGTAAGCTAAAGAGCCCTATTCATCAGCTACAATCAAGCTTAATAAGTGCCTTGAATAAAGAGCTATGGGTGGGACCCAGGGGAGTATAGCTCAGTATAGGGTGCACATAAAGGTAATCTTTAAACTTGTCACACAGAAACACCTGGGGGTCACATAAACATAAAACTGCGTTTGAACATATTCCTGCACACATAAATGCACTCTCATACACTCACACAGATTGATGGCACTGCATGTGACCTTTGGAGCCCTTTTTCATTAAACTCAGCAAGGGGGAGAGTGGGAGGCAAGAGAGGGAGATCTAATTTGAGGACATGAGAGGAAACAAGGAAGTCGAGAGGGGACCTTTATGTGTGTGTAATTGGTCCATGGAGAAATTGCCAACATGCACACCACAGGTGGCCACAGGCCCTATCTAAATAGCTAACCTTATAAAAGTCATTAAGGCCTCTGAGAGATGCCATGCGAGTGTGTGTGTGTGTGTGTGTGTGTGTGTGAGTGAGTGAGAGAGTGAGAGAGAGAGAGAGAGAAAGAGAGAGAGAGAGGGAGACAGAGAGTGAGCAAGCAGGTGTGCATATATATTCACCATATGTAACGGGGATCAACTGTGACTAACAGAACTCACTACATGCACATTCAATGATACATATAGCAAACTGTCTATTCCATCTATTCACAATGCAAGCGACATGATCGTCTGGCCAGAACCAGTACAGAGAATTAGTCTCCAATATTTTACCTGATGCACTGAAAGTCAACAAATCTCCATCCCTGATCAAATATCTACACTTTGTTGTTTCCCTACAAAAATGATTTTGCTGTCTTGCAAATGTAGAGAGGAAAAGAAATAACTACAGTAATTGAAAAATTCTAGTCTACAATTTATTCAGTATAGCTAACCCTAATCCTAACTATAACTGGCACTTGCTAACTTTATTAAGACAGTATCAAATATTTTTTTTGGCCACACGGGGGCAGCAGAAGAAGATGAAAACACAGCATTGATATGTTATCATTTTATAATATGGATGAATTGTAGTAAAAAGTTGCATATTCGCACATCCAGCACACAAAGACAAACATTAGCATCAATTTGGAACTGTTCCAGTCAGCCAAATGTAAGTCTGATATAAGAGCAGTGAGAATGAACCAAAAAAGTAATACTCCTGGGATGTTGAACCAGTGAAAGATCTGGCCTCTCTACTGGCTGTAGACTCATTCTTTCAATATTGCAGCTTCCTTTGAATGAGGTTGAACTAACTTAAAAAGAATTTATTTGATATGTACTTTAGGTAGGGCGATACTGGGTGCAAGACAGAAACTGTATGATGGTGTAATTGGACTGGATTTGCGTACCTTCTTCTGCAGGACATTGACCTTCCTTTCCTTGACATCCAGCATGTCCTTCATGTCTCTGATCTCTCCTGTTAGTGTGCTCTTTTCATCATTCAGGTCCTGTAGCTGCTTAGTCTTCTTGGCCAGGAACTGCTCCTTCTCCTCCAGACGCACCCGCAGAGCATCTACCTAGAATAGACCAAATGAAGGAATTAAGTGCAGACAGGTAGACAAGAAGTCAAAAAGGGAGTTAGACTGACATAGATTCAAACAGAGATTGGAGTGGAGCTACTGTACAACACGAACACTTATTCTAACAGATAAGTCAACAGAGAGAGGAAAAGTTAAAATAAGAGTCAGGGTGGTTCACATCACCCAATATTCATACAGTTTATCCAGACAGCCAGATAGAGAGGCTTGCTTATAAGCTGAAAGAAGGAAACAGACGAGATTAACTGACAGGCCAAGAGACAGAAATACAGAAAGACTTCAAAACATACAAAGAAATGTACAAAAAAGACCAAGAAAGCTTACACCATTTTCCCCAGTTCTCAGTCAGGCGGCCCATATGTTATTATTCAGTAATGGAACTGACAAATCTCAACACATTTAGTTGTTGACATTTGAAAGTAGTAAAATTTCAGCTTTCACCTAATGTCCATAACATGAACCATTGTGGACTGATGCAGTAAAAGTGTGTGTGGGTTGAGAAAGAGCCTGGAGCCCATCCCATCTTTTGTTATTGAGAGCATTGTATGACTGGGCTAGCGCTGCCACAGATCGGACTACTCACACACTTCACACTCAGACATTAAAATCCCCCGTATCTGGCTCTGAGCACCAAGATGAGTGATATCTTAGCTCACTCCAGAACTTCTTATTGACCATATATCAGTGTTCTTCTGCACCGCCTACAGTTATATATACACACACATGCTTAAAACACATACATACATACACACTCTCAGCTAGCTGTCATGAAGAGACTGTGTGCTCCTCTGTTGCACTTCAACACCTGATTTCCATTTCCACACTTTTTGCCATGGCGCAATGAGTGAACCCATTTGAACCTAATTTCAAGGTGTGCATGTGTGTTTTATATGAATTCAATAGACACACTTAGATAAAGGGAAGTAGTAAGGGAGGGCTTGTTAACAGCTGTTTTAACAAGTGTTACTTGGACATAGAGGGGATGGTGTGGGAACACATAAAGCACAGACTCCTTTGTGCTTTCCAGCGCTTCTCTCAACTACAGTATTTCATGGGTCTCTTAAGGACATTCATAAAGGGAGGGAGTGTGTTGGGGTCTCTATTGGTAAGTAGCTAAGCATATTTACTCAAGTATAGTACAAGTATAATCCTGAAGTACTTGTACTTTATTTGAGTATTAACATTTACGGAACATATGAGAGTAAAATATTGCACTTTTTACAATATTACAGTTCATTTATTTGACAGCTACAGTTACTTTGCATTAAGAGTTAAAAATCTATAATGAGCATAGAGCACATGATGCAACTGTTAAACTGTAGGCATAATTAACAGTATACTAACACAAATAGCACAGCTCCCCGTAGCTCAGCTCTGACATTAAAATGCTTCCAACAGAGTACAGAAATAGTCCAGTATTTTGGGACAAACGCTTATCATATTTCTTTCTGATACTTGAATGAGAAGAATGATATAGGGAGGCAATTAGTTTGGCTTAGCATCAAGACTTGAAGCAGGTGGGACAGGCAGTCTGCAATGTTCCGTCCATAATCCTCCAGCACCAGTGATACTCTACGTATGTATATGTTTGTACAAGGTTTTTATGGAACTTACGGAGAATATTTACATTGTGATATTGCTAATTTAGAATTTAACTAAATAATAAACAAAAATCAATAGTAGATAAAACAATAATGTGGCACTAATGACAACAGAAATGGCAAATAACACAACAAGCTTACGGAGAACAAAATTAAGAAGGACAGCTGTGCTGGACAACAGCTAGTTACTCCGCAATTGGATTTGTGTGTATGTGCATGTGTAAAGTTAACCCTGCAGGCCCTAAGACACACAGAGGGCTCCTCTCAAGAAGCAGCATTAGAAGCATCCAGGACTCCCAGGTGTAAGATGGTGAAGTATTTATCTCATATTGCTTCTCTGGCAGAAAACCAGAGTCTAATACTGAGCCCTGCTCTGTCCTCCCAACTCCACACTTGTACACACACAAACGCACACTAGCGACACAACTAATCCTTTGTACGTATAGTGATGCCCATGTACTGCTAAAGAACCGTGTGTGCATGTGCATGTGTGTTTATCTCTGTGTGTATAAGATCGAGAAAGAGAAACCCCCTCCCCTCTAACCCCACCTGGCAAGGAGCAATTTAGCAAGAATGTAGCAGAGAGGCCTAACAGGAAATCCCTGCTGTCTCACCTGCACTGGCCCACTAAGATGTGATAGTACTGTGCAGACGTCCTGCTAATGCCCTTTTGAAGCACTCATTGCTGCCAAACACAGTACACAAAAACAAGGAGTAAGGATGAAATGATGGAGAGGAGTAAGGATGAAAGCTTGAGGGAAGATAAATGAAAGAGTGAAGGACAGTGGATGAATTTGTTGGAAATTCTTAAGAGATTATTTGGCTTGAGAATATTAACACCACTGACTTGCTGCTCCTACACTGGCTAAAACTGCTCATCCATCAGCAGGTCTGTTACAGGAAATACTGTATGGCTTTATGAGCTGGCACACATGCTGAGATGATAGACAGCTAACAAGTCAGAGTGATTAACCTCTCTCTTCTCATTCAATTTCCTCTCCAATTTTCCTTTCCCTCTCTTCACCCTCTTCTCAATGTCATCTTCCAACAACACCTCTCTCTCTCTCTCTCTCTCTCCTCTCCCTCTCTCCCTCTGCCACCTCCGCCTCTCTTTCAACACTCCAACCCTCCAGCCATGCTCCAAACACTCCAGGAGTTTTCCTATTGCTGTTAAAAGGTGTGGCTCCTGTGGTGAGACAAAGTGATGTGTCGCCGTGAGAAATCCCTCAAGTCCTTGAGCCTGGTTGTCTTTGAGACAGGCCCACATTTCCCAGTTACGGTTTTGTAGGTTTGTGCATTTCTGTGTGGATTTGTGTTTCCATATGAGAGTGATAACATTCAAAGCAAAACGGTCTCCAAGACAACCGGCTTACTCATTCTACCTCTGAAATTGGACACTTGGGACTACATACTGTTTCATAATCACACCTTTTTTTCAAGTGCATGAGAGAAAGGAAGCAAGAGAAAGGTGAGGGAGAGAGGTAGAGGGCCTCACTGCTGTCCAATTTGGCTTAGTTAAAGTCCTTAAGGACCTCAGAGATCGCACTGAGGCGTTCCTCTGAAAAGATGAATTAAAAACACATCTACTGTATATCACCCCATCTTCCCCCATAACCCCACTTAAGCTTTCCAACCCCTCACTCAGCACCATATCATTTTAAAAAATGACCTTGATATGTTTTCAAGATTCTGTGGTTGCAAAACTATTAATTCTTGGCAATATGTAGTATTTCATTAAATAAATACAGTCACCAACTAGTAACCATTATAATTTTTGCATGCACACAGGCATACTGTATAGTCAATAGTATTCTACAAGCACATGTGCATGTACCTGCAAATAAACATGCAAGCATGCACACAAATGCACAAGATCACTCTTTCTCAAACTCATTCTCCTTGACTTCCTCTTTCATGCTTGCATTGACAGCCAAATGTGGATTCTGGCCACCAGTAAGCAAAGTAAAACAGAGGCTTAAAGAAAACAGCTTCTTTGTTTGTCTTCACTCCCTTTTTCCTGCCTCACGTTTCATCATAAAAGTTTTTCTGGCAAGCGAATCTGCAAAGGTATGAGTTCCAACGTCAGCTCTGATCCGCTGTAAACAACACATGGATTATATGAGTAGACCACAGTCCAAACGGCAGAACCAGAGATGATGGTAGACCACAGCAAAGGCCTAGGGACCCACCAACACTTACATACGAACAGTTGCACTCTCATTCACCCAACTGGGAGCCCAATATTGCGAATAGAGAAGTAGATTGATCAGAAAAACATTCCTAATATGATATCAAATCTTCCGAATCTCACTCTTTAAAAACTATGACCTTTTCACATGCGCAAATACACACATACACACACAAACAAAACCTCCAAGAGCTATACTCATTTTTTGTGTTCTGTTCAAAGAAGAAGTCTGAATGTCACTTCAGCTGACAACACCACCATAAAAGTTCTTAAATCCCAAGAGTGGGTTTAGTGGAGTGTATCTGGTCTCTGAACTGAGATCAGCTCTGGCTGCTGTGGTGCACTACACACAGCTGTATGAGCGATTCACCTCTCTAGCTGTATGCCGTCCAACCGGCCTGTGTAAATACAGCAAAGAGCTGCCATTAGACTTAATTTATTTAAAGGCCTGGACTGTGAAATTAATCATCTAAATTTACGACATAATATTCAACTAATTCATGTTTGTCTAGCCATTAATGTGGCCATGTCTGGATCGTATCACTAAAAGAAGGAAGGCTATTTCATTTCAAGACGATGCTAGACCACCAGAGAGCCTCCCATAACAGCTATAATAAGTCAGATATCTCTTTTTGGTTAAATGTATGCATCAAAGAAAAACCAACCTGTTCTCATATGATGAAGAAGGAAGAGAATGAATGTGGCCTGCTGGGTTCAAACTGCCAATGCTACCAGTGATGTTTTGCTTCACTCTTACTAATGATTGCATTATTAAAGGTTGGTGAAAGGTGAATAAAAATTGGCTGATCCAGCCTATAAAAGACATATGTATACAGTAAATATACTGTACTGCCTCACACAGATGGTGTATAAGCACCTGACTGTGGGTATCTTTTTCTCACACAGATGTGAGAAGGAGTGGCGTTAAATGATCCATAGTTTCCTTATGAAGCAATTGAAATTCCAATAGATTTCAAGAGATCACTGTTGAAGTTTGTAAAGTTAAAAGCTTGAAGACCACATTTTTTTTTCCATATGAATCCATTCATGCACATTGGCTGTGTATGTGTGCACACAGGTGCAGGTGGAAGTTGCAATGTCAAATGCAAGAATTGAGGGCTTCCTGGGTTCTCTAATTTTAGACACACACACACACACACACACACACACTTACTGTATAAACAAGCACATGCAAGCAAACAGAAGATTTCCTCTCCACCTGATCTGGTCATGCCAGACATGACGACACTAGGGCTGATCTGTGTGGAAATAAGGGACGTTCCCTTTCCTGGGGCTTAGGCTGGGTGTCATTTGAGGTGTGTCATCAAAGCCAGGGATAAGGCAACAGTCAGAGCTCTGATCTGGAATCATATAAATTGACGGATCACCTAAGGGCTGGTTCGGGATAATAAGCGGATGTAAACTGCCTCACAGCAGGGGCCTGCGAGGCGGGGAGTGGGGTACAGTCTCATTGTACACCACAACATCTGTTGATAAAACCATGGCAACGCAGCTGTCTGCCCACAGGCTACGGAGAGAACATGGGAAAGCACAGATGAAAAAAAAAAGACAAGGACACTTACACACACACACACACACACACACACACACAAACACACACACACAGAACTCCCAGGATTCACTGACAAAAGGATCTTTGTCAAGAGAATGAATGAATGTTTTCTGCCAAAGCATAAAAGTCAATCATGCCATGTTTTTGGCATTGTACCAGTGGGTGGATATACGACACAGAAAATGTAGGGGACTCACACCAAGTATCATCACACTAACCCTCCCTGCACACAGCTGCTTCAATCCCTCTTTCACCCTCTATCCATCATCATTACTTCCTCCAGCAGAGAGGCACACACACATACACAACACACATACATATATATAGGAAGAGACGCTGCAGGCGTTCCCCCTCATTAACACTTGCTCCTTCTTTGATTATTTTTTCTAATCATTTCCAGCACCGCACGCCAGTCGCTACATCCTGTTTCCAGGGAATCCATTTCCTGTCAAACCACCCTTAAAGAAGTTGAGGAGAGGAGAGGAGAGAGCAGGAGACTTCATGGTCCACACTGTATGTCTGCTTTTCTCTGGTTCAATTGTTCCAATGAGAGTTTGTCTATTAGCAAAGATCAGACTTTCTATTGGTGTAAATGAAAACTCTTCAACTGTCCACTTGCGGCGCTGCATGTGCAAGTGTATCTTTGTATGTTTGCCTGCACACGTGTCTATACATGTGTATGAAATTAGAGGTTAAGTGGTCTGAGTAAAGCAGGGTAACCCTGAAAAAGATGAGGTCAGAATAAAAACAAAGGAGCATATTGTCCCTGGTTGTCTTTATCAGCACCTCACTGCCTTCTGGATAACCAGCCACTGACTGACAGAAGACTAAGTCATGCCCTCACTACTCTCTGCGTTTGTCTTTTTTTTTTGTTTCAAAATGTTTAAAAATAGAAAATGTGGAAAAAATGCAAGAGAGCACACACACCCTTTTCAGACTTTCATTTGGGATATGGCACAACACAAATGAAAGTTACCTTAGACGTCCTCCAACTTAACGCACCAGTTGCGCTGAAGCATGCGGTATGGGTGTTTGCATGACAACACTTATATATCTTACATATGCATAAGTTTCCTTATGCATACAATAGTGTTTGTCGACTCCTTCAGTCATGCACATACAGTATTTACTTCGTTCCCTGTGTAAACCATTAAATATCTCATCCCCCTTCTGACCCCTATAACTCCACTTTATGGCTTTTCCACATGGCCTCTGAAGAACTCGCGGGGGCTTTATTTTGGACCATGCCATGTTTGTTCTGGGGGGCCCAGACGCTTTGCTACTCACACTGCATCCCAAACCGCACCACCCCAGGAGCCCAGGGAGCATGCTGCTGGGTCTGAGAATGGTGACCGTGGTCAGTCAAGTTCAGATGAGGTCATATTAAAACTGGTCTGCAGTGGTTGGGACTCATCACAACAAGTCAATGGTTTCAAAGTGAAGTTGACAATTAGTGGCCAGCCTAAAACAGAAAATATTTTCGCTCAACTCAAGCCAGCAACCTCACTGTCCTTTTCAGGGAGTTCATCACGTTGTCGCCTACGTTTCATTTGTTATTCACCCTCTATTGTAGTAGTATCAAAAGATGGGGGTTGAGAATGGGCAGACGACAAGGAGAAGTAGACTAGAAAACCTTGGGAGAGAAGACAGATGGAGGCAGATAGTGCGAAGGAAGAGAAAATATGGACAGGAGGAGCAAAAGGGAATGAGGCAGAAAGAAAGACAGAGAGAGAGAACACAACAGGGGGGAGTCCAGGGCGGAGTGTAACCAGGGTTGGACCACATCTTTTCTCCGCCTCACTACCTATATGAACCATCAATCAGCTAAGAGAACAAGGAAAGATCAACAGAAACAGTCCAGCAGGGACCACAGCAGACCGTACCATCGCATCACTCACTGACAAAAGCTGACAGCCCTCTACATCCATCAAGAAACTCTATTCTCTCACTTCTCACTTCCTCCTGTTGCTCCATCTATCCTCAATTCTTTCCCTCTCCCACTCCAGATTCTTTTTTATTTTCCTCGTTCTCCCTATTCATCACTGTCAATATGGTTGACGTTAGCAAGTCATTTTTGAGTCATTTATATCTTCCTCGAGTCATTACACCTCAACCTCAAAATCAAAACTCAGTGGAGGTCTTCTGGCAGACACACTGCAAACGCTAGTGATGAAAGAGAACACAAGATATTTGAGGTCTAATCTGAGATACTTAAATTGAAATACCACAGACTGTGTTCTTTGTAAACACAGACATGTTGCCAAATCACAAAAGTGCATTGAATGCGTGCTGCTTTTAACACTACTGCTGGTATTTAGTGAGAAACAAAACATCAAGTGTTATATGGATGTGGTATTAATGTGCCTGATTCAGACTTAAGCATCTTGAGCCTACTTCATGTCTGGATTTCTCCTGTGTGGATAAGTGGCCACCTGCAAACTGTGCACCTCCAGTGACGAACATATAAATCAAAGCTTAACGACCTTCACAATACAAAAACCTTAACAAAATGCTCACAAAAATACAACACGATTTTTTGCATCCAAAACCTGAAGGCAATAACTCAGATTATGTAACTCTCTGGGATTTAGAGTTACAGCTAAAGAAGAAAGCAGAGATAGTAATAACAGGTCACATAAAGAATGCAAAGACATTATTCATGCTAAGAAAACGTTTGACACAGAATTGGTTCAGACTTGTGGCCATGGCTCCAAAGTGTTTTCCACATAAAAGGTACAGCTGCAGGAGTTATCCTCCCTTTTGTAATAGAAAAAAATAAATAAATTATATATATATATATATATATATATATATATATATATATATATATATGTGTGTGTGTGTGTGTGTGTGTGTGTGTGTGTGTGTGTGTGTGTGTGTGTGTGTGTGTGTTTGTGTGTGAGATAATATGTGTGTGTGTGTGTGTGTGTGTGCACATATGCTGGAGGAAAAAAATTCCATGTTTGTGCCTCTGTAACTCCATCACAATTTAATGAACGTTGTCCATATTATATTATTCAAAATATTGCTTTTATGCCCTCCAGAATGGGTTAAACCACTGTTTGTTTCAAGCCCTGTCAGACAGCATATCTCAGGTGTATAATATGCATCATCATAAGATTCATGCAAATACTAGATGACAATGCAATGACAACCCTGTAGAACAGGACTATCATATTGTTTGAATTTGAGAATGTCAAAATAATAGGGAAAAGCATTTTCCAGTAAATTTTAAAATCTGAAAGATTTTATTAATTAGTTTCATTCTTGAGGACTGTAATTTATGTTGCTCTTCATTCTTGTTTCATTGTTTTATCATGGTTGTATTGTACTTTTTGTTGTTATTCCATATCACCCATATAATGTTTTGCACATGTAAATAAATCTGACTAGATATATGACTAGGCACTATGGAATCAAACAAACAGGCCTATAATCAGATTTGGCCTCTTTCATCAAATGTTCATATTCAAAAAAATTTGTACAATCTCAAAGAAAACGAAACACATTCAAAGTATCTGCAACCTCCTTTTCCACTGGGGTTGTGGCCCCGTCTTTGTCGCTGGCTGGTTAAATATGTAGGAAGGTCTGTGATAGATAACCTGAGCTGCTGGAGTATAGTTACAGCCCTGCATTGTCCTGATAGGTGCAGGAAAAACAGATACACCTACTGTATTAAAGGGTTAAGTTTCCACAGATGTGGGTAGCAGACTCACAATGCACACACACACACACACTCATTATTTTCCACATTTTCCAGTTACCTGGAGACAGATTCAATCATGCCCATTTAGAAACTGTCCTTAACTTTGACTGACGAATAAATACACTTCCATTTTCTCATTCCCTCACTCACAGTGCCTGCTCTGTTCAGCAGCCAGTCCCTTCTCAGTCCCATCCTGATGTGAATTGCTTTTAGAGACAAGTGTCTTTTAGATGAAGCTGCTCCTCAGGACTCGAGACACCAGCCTGTCTCTGGGGGAGTGGACTACTGTACCAATCACTGTCATTCATAATTAGACCCACCTGGCACTCGTGCACTCACACACACACACACACACACACACACACACACACACACACACACACACACACACACACACATATCTGGGGAGATGTACTATGAGCCAGTAGTCATGAGGGGGACAAAAAGAAACATGCGGTTCTTGAGGAATTTTAAATGAGATGCAGGAAAGCTGAAACACATTGCTGAGGGGAGATGAAGTAATAATGAGTGGATGGAAAGAATGAGGTGAGAAGAGAGATCCTGTGAGCATCACTGTCCTCACTAACCAAGTGAGTGACAGACAGCAGAGGAACGCAGAACCATAGCTGGCCTCATCTTTACTGATCCTTTGGTTTGCCCACTCAGTCCAGGTAACCTTAGCCCTTCCAAAGTGGGGGAAAATGCCACTTCGATTACAGGGAAAAAAGTACTCCAGATCGGGGATGAGAGTCCAGTAATCAGCACTGACAGCGTATGGGTTTTTATGTGTACGTGTGTGATTATGTGTGTACATATACACATAAAGTATTATATGACACACTTACACACACACACACCACCTGCACACTTGAGGGCATTTTTAGTTTCAAATGTGGTAGTAAACTTATCGGAAATTACTTAGCAGCAACAATTATAGTCTCGACCGACAAGAATTTGATGTTTTAATGCTTTAATATTCATACATTATTCACTGCATAAACTCCTTTAAATGTAACCTCAGTTTATTCGGTAAGGAGAATATTAATTGATTAGGATCGGCCCTGTAGAGGTGATCATGTTGTTTTAAGTTGTGTGGATGGACAAGTGTGTACACTCTCAATGTACTTTTTGAAATGAGAAAATATTTTTCTTAGGACTTTTTTAAGGAGCAGCAGCCATCTGGCCATCTGGCCAACTATATCAGTAACTTATTAGGGAGTAAGTAAGAATAAGAAAAGAGTAACTTGGCACTTAGTCCACTAAAAAGGTTAATTACATGTGCAGTCGCTTAATTAAACTACAAACTGATCTTGGTCCAATTCTACACTGCTCATCACAACTATCCTGTAATTTTGTCCTTTGGACCTTAAAATAATTTGTGAAAAACCAATGTTGCATCCTGGGACACGCTGCCCCCAAATTAGGAGACAACATCGTGTTCAGCGCTCTTCTGTCACTCTCCACCTCTGCTGCATCTTGTGAAGCTTCACTAAACTAACATTAATCTAGCAGGTCAAATGGTCCCGAACCACCAACTTGGCAGTCAGTGAAAGTAGAAACTTGGGGAGACTGAAGTCTCTGTTATTGCTCTCTCTTTTATGTTGTTTCTGACATATGCTCTTTAAAGAGGGGTTCAAAATTGTGAAACGTCTCCTAAGCTTTGGATGACCTTTGACTGATCCTGCCTTGCACCCACACACAAATGAACACACTTTCAAATTAGGGACTGTATCCACGTGGCATGAGCTTTCCACTGAAGTTAGCTGGTTTTAACCATAAAAATGATATTGGTTTTGATTTTAGCAAACCTTAGTTATCTATGTTACAGTGCATCAAAGCCAACATTTATCTCCAGCTGCAAATAATTAATAAAAAAAAACCTTTGCAAGCGATAAAACGTACTAAGTTTAAGCAAGTCAGAAAGTCAGAGGACATAATTACTAATTATTAAATTCTCCCTGGTTCTGGACTGCTGCAGTCACCTTAATTAGTCAACAGCGCTAACAAAGAAGATGTGGAAGAGAACCAAGGGGGTCCTCTCTCTCTCTCTCTGTGGATTAATTAAAAAAAAAAAAACTGCACTGGGCACATGATAGATTTCAGTTGAGAGGGCAGATCATCAAGTGATTGGGGATGACGAGTCTCCTGAATTTGCCGTAAAGTTACACCTCTGACAAAAGGGCAGACACACATACACATACACACACACACACACGCGCGCATTCACATTACCCCTTCCCCAACACATACACAATCACACACACACATATTAAAAAAATGTTCTTTATATGCCTTTTCAGTTGGACACACAAACCAAAACATGCATACACATAAAAAACCACCCACTGAAAACCAATTCCTTAAAGTATGATGTATTCAGCTAACTGCGAGGGCCAAAATTCCTTGCACATGTATGCACAATTAGGCCTAATTTTGGCCCAAATTGCTTCCTGTAATGATGAGTGGACATAGTTAGCAGGCTGCTCTCAACTGCCAAACACAAAGAGATCTAAAGTATCAGTTCCAAGTCTAGAGAGTGATGGAGAAAAATGCTAAATGATCCCCACCCCACACACATACCCGCCTCCAACTCCCAACATACAACCCACCTCCATTCCTAACGGCAGTGATAAAATCATTAGAGTCATAGAATTATAAAAACTTCAAAGATGAAAAAAAAAAAAAAAGCTGCCAGCTTTCTCCAGCACTCTGACTGACTGACCCGCCCACACATACAGGCCTGCTGGGTAACTAAAGGAGCCACACGCGTAGACTTTTTTTTTCCACCCACCTGAATGTGTCCTTTAACGACACAGAAAGAGAAAGAAACCAAGGCAGAAGAAGAAAGAATCTTATATACTTGCACAGGTTCTTTTAGGTTTCTGAAGTTGTGTATCCGAGGGCAGATGCATTACATCAGAAGTCCCTGCATGTGCATTATTGTGATGATATCTTGTCATGTGCATGAAACCTGGTCATAAGGTCTATCTTTCCAGGAACGGCATCTAATTTGCTCTGCTGACTCTAGATTACAAAAACCTCTTGTTTTTAATGAATCTTTTAATGATTTTTTTAATGAAAATAAAGACAATCATGCAAAGGACTAAAGCCAAAAAGGAGGGCCACAACAGGAAATATACAAACTAAAATGCAATCACTTTTTAATCCCTGTAAGGCCACAGAAAGCCAAAAACAGACCAAGCATATTGTGGCCCTTGATACTGTTTTTATTGTAATGATCCACAGACATCTTCATTTTCAGGTAGCGTCATCCATCTGATGCTGTTTGTATCTTAGTCTTCCAAGGAAGCTGGACTCACTCTGTGAATCATTTCGAAATTGGATTTGTCTGGGGTTACTTATGTGACTTTCCATATCTGGAAATTTTGTATGTGTGTTTGTATGTGCAATTGCGTGTGCGAGCCTGTGCACAGACACACAAGTGTGAACATGAGCGTGTGTGCACACTGACCTCTGTCTGCAGTGTACTAGCGCGTTGCTCCTTGGCTGTGAGTGATTCCTTAAGCACCTCGATGTGTTGCTTGCAGTCTGAATTCTGATTAGTCAGTGTTTCCAGTTTAGTCTGCAGGGCCTGCATCTCTGACTCCTTCCTGTTCAGCTCCTGCTTCAGCTGCTCTATCTGGCGATCACACACACACACAAAAATTTTTTATGAAAAACTTTAAATCATCATTGGGTGAACTGATATATTTGCAGATAACAGAAACCTTCAAAAGTAAGAAAAAGTGTGAATTTTCTCTCAGGCAAACACACTCACAACACTCACAACACACACACACACACACACACACACACACACACACACACACACACACACCCTACAAAGACATACCAGTATGATGTTGCCATCGTTGTTTATTACTGAGTCTCACTATTGTCTCCCACACTTTCTCTATGAACAGAACTTTCAAAACAAGCAAGTATTTTGAAAAGCACACATTCTTTTGAATGCAGAAAGAGGCTTAAACATGCTCTTCAACATGTTAGTGGGCAAAATTAATAGAGCCATAGCTAACTCGTCATTCAAAATCACAGAGTAAAAACTAACTTTTTCATTCTTTTCTTCCTCTTTTTAAAAAAGAAAATCTCAATATTTCCCATTTTGTGATACATTTTGTTAAAACAGAACTATCTATCATTCAATCAGACATGAAATCATAAAATACAATATCTAAATACCCCAATTGTATCATGATAAATTTATTTGGAGAGATGAAAAAAAAATTACAAATAAAAAATTACAATATTAAATTATCAGCAAGCCCAACATGATCAGTCCTCACTCAGGCCTACTGTCTGCTCTGTGAACATACCAAGCCAAACACCCAAAGGATGAATAATACATGCAGGCAGATAAAATTATGGGGAGCAGTATTACACTCACAGAGAACCACAAAGGAAATCAAATGCACTAACAGAGGGAGGTTTCTGTGCTGAGGCTCGCTATGTACAGAAGATTGGCATCTGTCTACCGGTGCCAAAAATGCACAAAGCTGATTTGAAGAGAGATTTCTCAAAGTGTGTGAGCAGGGTTCACCTCATAACAGTGGAATCCTGACTGGTAGAGAGCTTGGCCAATCAACTCTCACTCAAAGAAGGAAAGAGCTTGAGAGAGCAGGGAGAAGAGGGATACAATAATAGTAAACGGGGGGCAAAGGTGAGGTGGAGTCAAAAAGCGACTCAGAGGACATGAGGTAACACTGGTGAGAAGACAGTGAGAGAAAAAGCAGTCAGAAAATAGGTAGAGAGTGGAAAAGTGATGGTGCATTTTAGATGAAGATTAGCAGGGATTTCAAAGAATATCAGGGGAAATTGAGAAATAATGAGGGACTAATGAGAACGGTACTTCTGCTTGTTCTGTAATCCAAGGCTGTTGGGTAGGAGGGAGGAGGAAGGTGGGAGCTGTTCTGATTGAAGACACACGTGGTGACAGGGCCTGCTCCTAGAGAAAAACAAAGACAAGAAGACAGCAAGCCACTAAACTATGGCACAAAGCCACCTGGGAAACCAGTACAGTTTTCCAGCTAGCTGTGTATTTAACCACACTTTTCCACACTCTGCACTCTTCTAACCACAACTGAAGGCTTCTGAAGCATCTCTCAGAAGCCACCTAATACTGCCCAAGTGGATCAAGGCCCAGAGAGGAAACCAGAGAAGATGGCATCCCCGTCCTCTCTGGTTTCCCTCTTATCACAGTCTCACCTCAACACCAGTCACCACCACTGCTGAAAGACCAGTACCCCAAACACTTCAGCGATGTAGAATGAATCTGCTTTCTTGTGCATATCTGCCTGCATGGTGTCTTTCTGTGTTTTCTGCGTGACTGTACACAGAAAGATGAGAAATGGGAGAGTGAGCCTGGGTCATCACTTCGATCGTCCAGGGGCAGTAGGGGTGAGGAGAGAGCTCTTTCCTGTGTCGTTGTAAGCTCACAGTCATCTTTCAGGGCGCCATTCATAAAAAACATCTCTTTTATGATTACATCAGGAACTTCCCCGATGCAATGACAAACGGGCCCCACAAAGAGGGCCATTAATGAACCGAAGAGAAGCATTTTCACATGGGGGGCTAATGATGGGTTTCAGCCATCATGGACACACAGCTAGAAACTTTGAAACCAGACACTACATTTCTTAACATGGTTCTTGTAGCACCATGTTCATGGGCCCATTCTCAAACTCGCATGTCACTCTGCGCACCAATGTATCTCAGTATACAGTAGCATGGGATAGAGAAATATTATTCAGGCCTTTCTAAAGGTCTTTCTGCCAGCTAAAGGTAGGACAGTCAGCAGTCACGGTGCACCGTGAGCTGATAGTGTCCAAGTTTGCTCCCTCGGAACAATCAGCCGTCACAGATCAGAGAAGAGTACAAAGCTTAGTCATCAAACAGGTAAAGAAGTTAAAACAAACAAAAACTGAAGAAATCCATTTATAAGTGTAATGAGGTCATGGTATCCATGCAACAAAGGGTCATCAGAGCCTTGGTAAAGCAGCCAAAATACACAACATACATTGACATATAGTTTGGCATTGGCATTTCTCCACACTTAAGCTTTCCTTTCTGAGCATCCGAAAGAGACCTACAGCATGCACATAACAGGTTCTCATGCAGTTAATAATAATGTCTTCAGGGAAACATGCATCACTCAGGTCATGCGGTGTGGTGTGGTCTCCGGTGACATGCAGAGACATTCTACCTTAGTCTTCATGAATTTAGAATGGCTCTTGTAGACCTCCACCTGCTTGAACTCATCCTGCCTGTCGTCAGGGTGCAGCAGGCCGCTGGTCTTTAACATCTGGACTTCATCCTCTAAGTCTCTGATGTTCCTCTCCAGGGAAGAGATTTTGGTGTCCTGCCCCAGCAACAGTAGGCAGGCAAAGAGTCAGGAAAGATCTGACTATGGATATCAAGTTCTGTACTTTAATAAAGCTCCACATTTTTCATGTTATTGTTTAGATAATGATCTGTCTGTGTATCTGCTGATCTATTAATTCATCTTTCTAAAGTGTCACGGTCAAGAAGAGGGAAAGAGGAGGTTGACTAAATGTTGATCTGAAAGAGAGTATCGGCCTTGTAAAGAAAACCCACAAGTTTTGCTTTGCTAATTGTGGTCTGAGAGGATTGTGAAGAAATCGGCTGAGAAGGACTTTAAGTAGGCTTTCTGATTATGACTGGCAATTCTCTCCTTCACCTAGTCATTACTATGAACCCTACCACACCAGATTGGATGAATGCACCCTAACCATATGAGTTCCATCAAAATTATATATAACCACCAACTATGCAACATCTGCCCGTGTCACTTTGAAAAGAATTTGGCATTTGGAAATATTAAAAAAAAAAAACATTGACAACAATTTGGCATATTCACAAAAAATACTTATAGCGCCCTATATCTAGATTATATTCATTAATGTACTGCCTCATGTTCAAACCAAAGGGCCTGTTTGTCCTCTCTCTCTCTCTCTCTCTCTCTCTCTCTCTCTCTCTCTCTCTCTCTCTCTCTCTCTCTCTCTCTGTCTCTGCCATCAGATCCACCGGAGGGATTCCCACATGCCCCGCCTCCAGACCGCCCTGCGGCAACCTGCTCTCTGGCATTCTCATATTCAGTTGGTGCATCTCCGGGTTCAACCATCAGCAGCCACCAATCATCGGCATGCCCGGTCCTTCGGCAGCCTATAAAAAGCCAGGTTCAGGGGTTGTGATGTTACGTGACCAGACCGAATCAGCGTCTCTTAGAAAGAGGTTGACTCTGTGTCATAGTGACCTTGATGGTTTACTTCGACTTACTAGGTTTAGCTTACTCTTTCCGATCACTTTTCTTTTGTGTGTCCACCTGGTCGATTGATTTTATTTTGTTTCTTTCAGCTGTATTTCTGCTATAGTAGGCCACTGAGCTTGTGTTGGAGTTAGAAAGAGTGTTGAGCTTTCTTTATCTTATGGTTTGTCACCTCCCATTCCATTCCCTTCGTTTGTGGCTTTACCTGGCTGTTTTCTTTTGCTCCTACTTTTGTTAAATTTTGTATTCACCAGCATGCCACACAATAAACGGCTGTGACTGCTAGACACCATCGGCTGTATGTTACTTCTCTTATCCCTAGATAGCCATTGGGTCATAACACCCTACATCTGACTACAATGTCTGGAAAAACAGGGGAGATATCTAGGAAAGCGGTTGTGTGCAGCCAAGAACTGTTCCTATGCTATATCTATTAGGGAATGGAAGGGTCTGTCATGGACAGGTCCTGAGGTCGTTTAGCTGCATAGGTTCAGACATACGTTAAATACTAAACCTTGGAAGAGAATAGAAAGGTAATTGAATAAATGGAAACAGACTGCATGATGCCATCAGCACAAACCACAGGCAATATGTGAACATCTGACCTCTATTACATCAGCCTTGCCTAGCACATGGTGCTGAATTTACCACACTAAACACACATTTACAAACAGGAGTGTATAAAAGGTACATGTAACAAACTCACAAATAGAGTGTATGCAATGACACAGACTTTAAATGTACACCCAGAAAAAAAGTCAAGGTCGGGCATTCAGACATCCAGGGGAATCCACTTAGCTCAAAGCACACACATACAAACACAAGACATCAATGCCCATACACAGACTATTCAATTTAATCACTGTCATTTCTGTATCATAAGCCTTGGCCTATCTTTAATAACTGCTATCTGTTTCCGAACAGACAGAGAAAACCAGAGGAAGAGAATCAAGGCAAATCCAATGAAAATACACAGGTTAATATCCAAAATAACATTCAGTACATTATGAATACATGTAATAAAAGCCGCCCCTCAAAACCACTGAAACATAATCTACTGTACATGATGGTGATGCACTCCAACCAAGAAGAAATTCTTAATCGAGATAGAGGGAATCAGATACACTGTGTATTCGTAGCCCATGCTGAGTTGACGAAGGAATGGAGAGGTGAGCACTCATTACTGTACCTGCCAGATAACGTCTGGATCAAAACAGAAAGGGGTGTTGGTGTTCTGCAATTACAAAGCGGAAATATACAGCACTTAGAAGCAGCAACAACACAGACAACGCAGACACTGGGACAAACTGTGACAGGACAAAGAAGATGCAAAATTTTCCACAGTTGTATTAATACTCAACAAAACAAAGAGAGGACTGTTTCAAAAACCAACAATGCCAGGAAATATGTCCTCACCGTCATCGACATCGCAGAGGGAAGTTACTGTATCTCTCTCACTCTACCCCTTCATATGTCTAATCCATCTGGCAGTGTTTGTTTTGCCTTTTTAATTAGTACAATCAGATTAAATTTGGCCTCTCCCATGCATTTACAACACGGTGGGCATCCCTGGCTAGCACATGTGCAGTTTGTTAATAGGCAGACAAATCACAAAGTATGTGTGAAAAATAACTGTGGTTTTGCTGTAAAGGAGCCACTTTTGGAACAAGCGTGAGTTGAATGAACACTAAATATGTGTGTGTGTGGGGGGGTCAACTGCATTTTTCACAGCTCTAACGACTTCAAAGGGCTGAGATGAGAGTGAAAGCTTCCATATGTGACATTTGAAACAAATTGAATAAGTGCTCAACTCTGCACAGGCCAATAAGGGACTCTACTTGGGCACTGCCAACATACAGACACAAGGCAACAATAACACAATGTTTTTTAGATTATTTGTGCATGTATGTTTGAGTCCACCACCAATCCAGATCCTCTCGCTACTGCTGGCATTACAGCAGTCTTTATCTATAATTAAAGTTTTGTTGTTATTAAGCTGACATCAAACCCAACCAGAGAACAGGCTGCAACTGGGTGAGCAAACTACACTGCTGAAACAAGATCCCAACATCAGACTTTAATATTTTTTAAATTACACATACCAAAGTTGAAACTCACTGATCTCAAATTTGTTGGAGCTGAACTGGCAAACAAAGTTAATTAAAAAAAGCTGAGAACCGATCTGTTACAGGAATACACAAGTATATCGTGTAGCACATTACTGCTTCCAACGTTGGCATCTCTTCTTTACTGCAGATTAGCCCTACCTAGGTTATAGCAGATAATTCCTACCTTCATATCAATGACAGTCTGCAGAGCCCTGGTCTTGGCCGGATCGGCCTGGAGTTGGTTCCGACGATGTAGCTCCTGAGGAGGGACCCGGTAAAAATAAGCCTGGCGGCTCATCATCTTTAGCACTTTCTGACACCCACAGCCTCAGAGCCAATTAGAAAGATAAACTGAGATGACCGACTAGTCACAGTTTCTACCGCTCCCTGTCTTTTTTATTACAACTTTCCTGTCTATTGTGAAATATTGCAATGTTATCCTCAACTATAAGTCATTAAAAATTCTTGTTTTGCAAAAAAAAAAAAAAAAAAAGGGTTTCAGGTTGGGTGCTCTCCTGAGGACTTCTGCTGTCGCTCTTTTTGTCTTTCTGTGTCTATTTCTTAGCAGGTAAGAGACACACTCCGCTATAGGTCATATGAACCTGTCTCCATCACACTTTCAGTCTGAATCTTTCTATTTCTTATCGCTCACTTGTTTTCTCTGTCTCTCTCATAGATGTCTCTGGCATGCTAAAGCTCTTGCTTGGCAACCCTTTCTGCCCGCACATGCGCCAAGCTTCTTCTATCAATAATTAATGGTAGCTCTGACCTACAACTATGCCTACACACTCACATTCAAGCTAATAGGCACACACCAGCACGCACGAACAGACATACACACACACACACACACACACACACACACACACACACACACACACACACACACAAAGTGAAATCTACTTGTTGAACAGGAAAAATTGAGTATATTAGGCCAAGTCAATTTTAGGGTAGTAACAAAACTTCAGTTAAATGATTTGCAGCTACAGGAAGCAGTACATGGCAAAAATTTAAAATTATAGCAGTGTTTAACAACTGTTGCCTGGTTTTATTATGTTGTTGTACCACATTGTATGTCAGCCCATCATGCAAGCTTTCAATATCAAATATAAAGCTACAGATACAGCTGAATAACAATTTTCACCTCTCTTAAACAATGTCAGCAAAAAAAAAAACAATGAAGGTCAAAGCAAAGATGCCAAACAATGCTGCTGCATTGTATTTCACGTAAATTAACTCTTGTACTTTATTTTACTGACTGAACTTAACATTACAAAGTTGTTTTTTTTAACCTTTATTTAACCTGTGCAAGTATCACTAACAGCAGTGTTCTTTTTATGAAAACCCTGTTCACACCCACACAGCCGCATACATTCACACCCTAGACGCCGTGCAGCATGACCACAGTCTGATCTGCTGGCCACTAAGCCACTACATTTGAGCAGTTGGGGTGTTAGGGGCACCTCAGTTGCAGTAATGAGGGGGTGGCCCCACCTCAGTGGTGCCAAGCACTGCTCCTTCAGTCCCCACCCAGATTTATTTGTATCAGAGCGGTTCGTCAAAACTTAAGGCCACCACTTCTACCTTCACAGAGGAGACATTGCAAGGCTATTGTATTAGATTGCTAAAGTGCATGCTGTGCTATATGGAAAAAAAAAAAAGAGGAATCTTCCCCCATACCATAGTAGTAAATAAATGTCATATTGAACTGGAAGAATAATTTAGAGTACATAGGATCTCAAAAATAGATACTATTGTACTTCTACAGAAAATTAACAGCTCTGAGGTACTTTGAAAAATGAGGGAAACTGACTCTTTCAACAGTGGGACACAGTCCAAAAGTACAGTTAGGTTAAAGGAAGAGAAACTCCGACTCGGCCAAACATGGGAAAATGACAGACAGTCAGTGGGTAGAGGAAAGCCCAAAAATCAGAGAGAAACCACATGGAGATAGGATATTCATATTTAGACAGCTCATCAGGCAGTCAGAGGACACAAAAAGAAAACAAGGAGAGGCAACAAGTTGCCATGATTTCACATTTCTCCCATTTGTCCCAGTTCTTCCCCTAAGTTTAAATGAGAGGAAACAAGGGCCTTATCCTCTTGTCCATGTCAGATGTGGATAAGGAGGGATTACTGCTGTCAGAGCATTCCCCCCACAGACTGGCATGCCCACTGCTGCCACAACCCTAATCTTCTGTTGACCATATGTGTATTAATGTGTCACTCGTAGTGTGCGGGTATCACTGTGTGCTTGTCTGTCTTTTTGTCTGCCTATGCACATTTATCTGTCCTTTGTAGAGGGTGTGTGTATTAGCTCCTTATCAACAACAGTTAGAGCGCAGTTTTTGAAATTGTTGTGGGAAATTAAGTCATGCAAGAGAGCATGTCATCAAAGACTGTCTACTCTTCTCCACATGTGTCAGACGACTCAGCATATGGAATGAATAGGATCAAATGTAACACTATAGCAATAAGTGCCGGCATCCTGGATGAAGGATACGGTCAAAAGGTTCAATTCTAGCCTGAAGGCAATGGTGTCATGTACGCCATGCTTTACATTCACGCACACACGCACACACACACACACTCACATTCATCAATCACATTCCCATCCCTTCTCCATCAGTGAGAGAAACAAGGAAAAAAGGAAACACATTTTGCTTTCCACAAATGTGAAAATGTGTCCGCCTATCAGCTCAAAAGAGCAGTTTAAAAGAGCAGTTGAAAAAGACAAAAGGGAAAATCAGAGGGATTCAAAGTCTGGCCAAGAAATAGGGAGAGGGTGAGGAGAAGGTTTGAGGGGTGTAATTTTGTCCCGATAAACTTTTCCGCTCAAACATTCTGGGAGATCAACAGAGCGTGGCGAGTATGTGGTGCCCGGGGTGTGGTGGGGAGGGAGCATTGGTGTGTGTGTGTGTGTGAGAGAGAGAGTGTTTACTGATGGTATTTACAGTGGTCTTCTAATGTTAGTTGAGAGGGGCTTCATTAGCAGAGGCTGAATGTAGCCAAGTCCTAAAAAGCCCCACCCGGGACAGGCCCCTCACCGATTAACCTAACCACAACCGATAGCAGGGAGAAAGAAAGAGTGAGTGGGAAATGTTGACGGACGGACAAACATACACAGGCGGAAAGGCAGATGAGAAACGAGAGGGGAGAAGACGTCAACAATTTGCAGCTGATAGGCTGGTGGCTTTAGTATGTGGGGAAAAAGAAAAAGCAGGAGAGGGATTACAAAAAAAGACAAAAAGACATTTGCCGATGTGAACTTCCACTTCTCGTCGACATGCTGGCACTGGAAAGTTTTAAAAAGCTACATTTCTGAAGTTTCATCAGTGTTTGAAAGAGGGTGCGGGAGCAGACAGAGAGGGCCTGCCAAAAACAGCAGCAGGACTTCTGAAGCCAGCAATACGACAGAAAAACAAGAGGGCTATAAGTGATTTGCCCTCACGTTCATAAGAGCAGAGCAATTCTACATACTAAGTCTTACTGAGCAAGATGTCTTCATATACAGTAGGGGCCTTGACTCTACCCACAGCCCCTAAGGACCATATGAAATCTGCTGTGTGATATGTATAAAAGTAGATATGCCATCTCCGAGTAGAAATCACACAGTTAGAATGCATGTGAGTGTGCACACCATTGGCAGCAGGTCAGGGCTGGGCAGGAACGGACCAGTGGTGCTGCTGTTATTATTGGGTCTACAGGGACTTGGCGGCTGGGGAAAGTCGATTAGGCCCAGATTTATGCCTCTCAGCATGTGTGTGCATGAATGTGTGCGCCATCACACATAACTTAAGCTCACCCTTCCTGCATGTAGCCGCCTCAGTAGTTAAATTCTTATATAACACTGCCACACTGTGGATATTGCTAGTACTGCAAAAATTTACATTCTACAGAGGGAAGGCCGTTTGAAAAGAGCTAAAACGTAAGTCTTTTTACGTGGTGTCATCATTCGCATCATTCTAACAAATGAAGGTGATGCTGACCAGTCAAGTCTAATCTTTCTAAGAGCAAAGTGAAGAGGCTGACACAGATTCGCCAGTGTTTGTATGTTGGGTCTGCGCAGCTACGACAGTCTGACGGGGGAAAGTGTTAAAAAGGCACAGAACAACACAAGTGAGACAGCAGCACTACACACTCCCTCCCCCAACAGGTGAAGGAGTGAGCTCTCTATCCATACATACTTCACATCAGCAGATCATACACACACAAACACTGGCAGCTGGTTCAAGTAACTCCACATCTGGCCGTGATCTCTAAGTGTAGTACAACAGTGAGGGAAAGTAGAGGAGAAAAAAAGAGAGAGAGATTTCAGTTCTCTGTGGCCTCGTACTCAATTCTCTGATTTCAGTCATACAAACCTACATAAGTTCACACATTGTCACACCTGTCTCCTAAACCCTCCTAAGGTTAAAAAAAAAAAAAAAAAAAAGATAATATAAACACAAATTTAACATGATAATTTCTCTTCAAACTAGCAAGGAATACCACGAGAGCCCCCATGTCAACCCTTGGCTATGTTTGAAGGATAAATACGAGGTGAACTGAAAATGGAGGCATTTATTATCCCAGCTCAAGCTTAACAAGCTGGGCAATTTAAAAGAGAGTAATGGGTGCGATAATGAAAGGCAGTTGGGCCGGTTTCCTTTGGAGCTAACCAAAAAAAAACTAAGAGTAGTGCCCCATAATAGAGGCAATAGCTGCACTGCCATCACCGGCTTGCCTTCCCTAACCATGACAAGTGCAAGTGTAAGGCCATATTATGGCTCTGACACATAAACAATGGTAAGAGGCCTTCACGGGAAGTAGGTTTCTTCTTACAGTTGAATAAGTGCATAGAAATCCTTCAGTTAATCTGTTTTCAGCCCAACCTTTAAAACTCAAATTCCATACCAACCACAAGCTGATGAAAGCATCCAACTGTCAGACAACTTGACTTTTCTACACCACATTGTCAATAAACTACGTTTATAAATACCCAGAATTTGAATGTTTCCAGTTATATGTGCTGAATTTTGAGGGGTCTGAAACTGTTTTGACTTTGCTCTCTAAAAACATATTGATTCCTAAAATTCAAGACTAATGACTTACCGACTTAAGATTTATTCTTTCTTTTTTTTGTGGCGCTGAACAATGCAATTCATCACCGAGCGCTACTTTTTTGCACTATTCTTAACATGCTTTCCTAATCCTCATTACAATACAAACATTTTCGACTAGCTTGGTATTATTATTAACTATTATAAAAAATTACATTCAAAATATTTTAGTTATTTTTTAATAATATGTAACTGACCACGCACACTTTTAAATATAAATCTTAACATCTGCTGTTCCGCATATACAATCCAAACAATTAAAATATGAATAGCAATTCAAACAGCTCATTAGAATGAACATTGGAGTTTGGTGCAGAATTAACTGCTACACTAACTGCAATTTGAGCACTAATCAATTCAATACATCAATACGTCTGCAGTCTGCCTGTGTCTGTGGGTGTGTTTATGGTTGTGGGTACATTTCCATTTCATTCACACACACCAAACACACACACGCACACATATACATATATACACACATTGAGACTCCATCACCCAATTTCAACCTCAGAGGAGAGGAGGCCAGAAGGAGATGAGGGGGAAAAAACCAAAGAACAACAATCACCTCTCTTTTCAATCAGAGCGGTCAGAGTGTTTTCCCTCATTAATCATACATTAATATTCAGACAAACATAGCCTGTTTTTCTACCTTAGAAAAACACTTTCTCCCATCTCTCCCACTCTCTCTCTCTCTTTCACCTTTCAGACCCAGTCACCCTCTCCTCCTCCACTGCACACACAGTATGTGCTAAGCTGTCAAACAGTTAAAAATAGCATAGCACACAGAGTGTGTATGTACAGGTACTCACCTCTTACACACAGTGGTTAGGTCCTAGACATTCGCATATACACATAAACACGCACACACACAAGTAAACGCATGCACAGCAGAGGCTGCATTAGCATGGGCTGAAATACCCACGCTCCCCTTCGACAAAATCAGCACAGTGACCAAACACCCGGCATGGGTGGATATCCCATCAGCCACCGGCAGTACAGCAAGGGAGTGTCCTCGCTAGAAACGCTAAGCCGACAGGCCCCAGATGTGCACAAATGGTCACATACACACAGACACACAGACACACACATACACACACACGCAATCATTCTGACTGGGCATGGCAAACAGAGGCAGACAAACAACACAAAGACAGAAAAACAAGAACATCATGACGCAAACAATAGCGGGGGAAGGCACATACACGCAACACACACACACACACAGACACACTGATAAAGAGGTAGAGAAATTAAAGGCTAAGAAGATTTAGGAGTTAAAAATAAACAAGGCAGGAGTGAGGAGCACAGAGCAGCCTACTGCTGACCCTCCTGGTAAAGAATACAGACATACCTGTGCTACACGCTAGCTGGAGACCTGGTATTTAAATTCTCAATCAATAAAATTCAGTCTCTGGACTGTAAGACAGAAAAGATAGGAAAGGCATGACTTGGCACAATCTGCAAATATAATTGCTTTCTTCTTGTTTTTAATTGAGATTTTTTTATAGAGCTGTGGTCAAAATATCTACCTCATAAAATTATGTTTAAATTCAAATGCATAACAAGCTCACTGCATGTCACACACACACACAGACACACACACACAATCTCACACACACACACACACACACACACACACACACACACACACACACACACACACACACACACACACACAGTTAGATTGTTAAACTACATGGCTGAACACAGGCTTAGAGCTCTCCCTATGTTAATCTGGACCATTGATAAGACCTACTGAGCCGCTTTCTGCTCCAACACATAATACTAACACATTCACAGGTGCACACACACACACACACACACACACACACACACACACACACACACACACACACACACACACACACACACACACACACACACACACACACACACACACATGCACACATGCACACACACACATACACACATGCATACAAACACACATATAAAGATACATACAAATTAATGCACAGATAAATATGATTAATTAATCTCATCACCGAATATGCTAATTAAAACAAATGTATCATACAAATAGATCATATATCTAAGTAATGTTATCATGTTACTCACAGTAATAATTAATATATATACTGTGTAACCATAACTTTTTTGGTATTGGAAATTAAATGTCATGTTGATGTTTTTAACTAATTACACTAGACTGTATGAAATTAAGTCACACCTGTCAGCTTGCACTCAAGCATTTCTAAAATCATTCTGGGAGAAATCTGACTTAGTAATTGCTCTGAATTGTTAATATAGATAATTCAGTTGTGTACATTGATTCATGAAATCAAAAACACTACTACTGTTAAAAATCACTGTGATACTGTGACTAAGTAGTTCAGATAAATAACCTTTTTCTCCCCGAAGCCTTAATAAATATGAGGAAGAAAAACACACCTCTCTCACATGCATGCTCTCCAGCTGTGCTTCAGCCTCCTGCGCTGCCATGGTAATGATGCCTGTCCTCTGTCCCCGGCCCCAGTGTCCCTGACCTTGACCTTGGCTCTGAAGCATCTCCAGCAGCCTCTGGATACTTTCATCCCGGGCGCCGAGAGTCTGCTTCTGAGAGTCGATTCTCATCTCCATCTCTTCCATGGTCTTCCTCAGCAGGACCAGCTCCTTGGCCTGCCGCTCGTGCTCTGACTGCAGCCGAAAGAAATTCTCTTCTGACTGATCTAGAGGAGGGGGGGAGGAGAAGCCATCACATCCTGGCACCTGGCAGGGGCTGCCGGGCCGAAGAGAACTAGAGCTGGGTGCTATCACTGGACCTTGGCTGGGACTGTAGAGGGGCTGATTTGGGCTGCTCCTTGGCCCAGGCTGAAGGGCGTTTGCTGGGCTGATTCTCTGCGTGTTATAGCCGTACCCGGGGCTATGAATGATGATGTCAGCTTCCTGTTGCCTTGGATTGTAGGTGTTGGATGGGCTTGCTCTGGGGCTGTTCTTTGGTACAGGACTGTGGCTGTGGCCTGGACTTAGCCCCTCTCTGTGTTCCTGGTCCATATGGAGTTCCCGGTAGGAGCCAGAGTTCCCCTGCTGCTGCAAACGATTGTTCATCTCCCTGTGGGCTCTCAGCTCCTCCTGAAGCTCCTGAACTGTTAATGGAAGCTGCTGCAAAGACAGAGAAAGCTTGAGCTCCCATTCATGCAATAAGCACACAAACATACCACATAAACAGATCATGAATTCCTGAAGAGATAATCACGCACATATAAAAAAAAATATGGTGGGGTACACAAAACAGACCTTTTTTCTTCTGATATCCCCATGCTGCAGCAGAGAGATCAGATATAAGAAAGACACACACACATATTCATAAAGCCAAAATAAAAAAATATGATATATATATATATATATAATCTAAATATCAAACTATTATGTGTTTGTAAAACTATTATGTGATGGTCACATAACATGCCCACAAGGGGGCGACATATCTCTACCAAACACGGAATTTAAAGTACATGACAGTACATGACAATATAATAATACAGTACATGGTACGCACTGTATTTGCAAAAGTGACTGGGGTTTGACTGCAATGAAATGAGCATCAAGACGAGGGAGAGACGGGTAAAGGGTGACGGTATTCCATGCGAAAAGAATGAAAATTTCCATATTCACAGAGCACCTCAGAGACAATCACTCAGTAGCTATGCAGAGAGCCTTTTTGCAGGACCAATTGTGCCACTCAAAAGTTAATTGACACATAAACTGTCAAATCATTATCAGTTAAGGATACAACATTATAAGTTTGAAGAGAATTGGCCAGACTGATAGAAAAAGTGCATTTTCTCCAAAGGTTCATTGCTTTATCATCATATAGAGCAGAAATGTCTAAATTTCACGCACACTATCTATAAATATTACCTATTATGTAGGAAAGCATGACATTTAAAAACTATGAAAAGGTATTTGCCTGAATTTAAAATGCTTTTGTGGTCTAAAACAACGTTTGTCTGCACAAGGTGAGCTTGTACAGTCTTGTTCAACAGAGAATGAATGAGATTGAAGAGGTTTACTTATGCGCTGACTGTCAATACATTTATTACTAGAAGAATTGATTACTAAGTGATTCAGATGGGCCCCAATAGAGTACTTCAGAGGAAAACATTTCATTCAAGATTCCTGCTTTTGCTGCATGTTGCAGTGCGAAGTAGTATGAAACATAATGTGCTAATTTACATTCACAGCTTTCATCTTTCATGACTGGCACATGGAATCTCAGTCTGTGCTTGAAACCGTGTACACAGAGCATTCTTGATGACTGGTGGGGCAAAGGTAAGAAAATGCTGTAGGGAGATAAAACAAAAGGAAAAAAAACACACAAAACAAAGAGTCTCAAAGTTTCACTCAAACAAACACAAAATGCAAGTTAAATTGTTAATATTTTTTTAACTGTGGGAAGATAATTCTGATTTTTCCTATAATATCCTAACTCTTCTGCTCGAGTCCAGAAGGTGTTGAGCACCAAGGACACAGAACTGAGACGTAGGCAGCAAAGGTGAACATGGATAATCAATGCAACAAGCTAGCGCTGAATATCAAGTCAGAGTGGGTTGACAATCTTCCACACAAACACACACACAAACAACCAAGACTGCAGACACAAAGGCATATGTGCAAATCTACACATTCAAACACTCAGACACACACACACACACACACACACACACACACACACGCACACGCACGCACACACTCATACTCCAAACAGGCAGATGGTTAGGGGACAACTCTGGTCATTGCAGCTAAGAGAGGAGGTGACATTCCTTATGCTAATGGAAAAGTTCTCTTGTCAGACTCAACTCTTCCCAAAGTGTCTCAAAGGGCAAAAAAACAGGGAAATGGAGGAGAAAAAAAGAGAGGAAAAGTGATAATCTAAAAGGAGAGATGGGGGATAGAGGTGATAATAAGCGTGAAGTGACAACAGATAATAGTTGGGGGTGCATCTTCTGCTCGAATATCAGCTTCTCTGTTTTCAAATTAAACAACTAAAGGAAAGAAATTCTTGATAAACCGTAAACACTGTGAAAGAAACTAAATTTGAGAGACAAAAAGGTTTGGTAAGAGAGCGGGAGATGGCGTTCCAGAAAGACAGAGACAGAGGAGTGAGTAGTGCTGCAACAATTAGTCGATGAATCAGTTAACAGAAAAATAATCAGAAACTACTTTGTTGGTTTATAATACTTTTAATTCATCTATTCATTTATTTATTATTTAAGTTAATAATAATTAACCTGCAATATTTCAGTGTTTATGGCATTTTATAGACTAAATGATTGATCATTTAATTGAGAAAATAACCAGTAGATTAATGAAAATATTTGTTAGTTGCAACCGTAAGAGAGAGTGATATGTTTTATAACAAAAAGTGTTTTACGGTATGAAGTCATATCAAACACACAAGAAACCTGACAGATTGTGTGAATTAAATTTTAGGGGAGTAATCACGCGTTCAGCATGAGGAAAAGAGTGTAAATCAACATTATCATATCATTTTTTAAGACCTTTTTTTTCTATGAGGGCTGGAGGAGGTATAATAACATGTGCATTTAATGGATTCTATTTAATGGAGCCTTGGACAGTGTGCAGGGTATTTCTTTTAATGGATTGCCAGTTTTATTCATATTAAAGAAATTAACTAATTTCCGTTGCCCATTATATTCTGGTAAGGTAAATAAGGGTTAGGTGATCAGAAACCTGCAGTCAAGGTACTGTTAGTGGTTTCAGTGGATAAATAGAGATAAAAGCAGGATAAAACAGTTAACCTTGACTGTCCTGCTCAGTTTTAATGCCACAGACATAAGGACCTCAATATCAGTAGTTCAGGGAAAAAACACATTTATTGTCTATACATCTTACTGAAGTCCCTCTGGCAGCTTTGTGGATGGTGACATAGTGTATGTATCTTTTTGTGTACCTGTATGTGAGTATTCGTCGTGCAATTTTGAATATATTTCTGGTTTTAAAAGGCAGTATTTCAAGAAAATTGTGTGTTACAGTATCCACACACTGTATGACAATATGAGATTAAAAAGCTATAAATACAAATGTAGAGTGGCTCCTTAGTTAGAAGAGGGAGGACTCAGATGGGAGAGTGCAGGTATAATTAAAGTTTTTGCCTGCTTGTGTGAGAGAGATGAAGAGCAAGAGAGCTATAAAGAGTTTCAACAGAGCCCACACAAGCTATATGGTGTGAAACAGTCTCAGCGCAGGATGAAAAATATCTCCAGGTTTCCGGGTGAAACAGTTCTCTTTTACCGGCAGACATTCACAGATACACAATAAGTAAAATACCACACAGACAAATGGAGAAACACAATGCCAGCAAGACAGAAAACAGGAAGACGGTGAAATAACATATACAGTGTGTATATGCTATGAGACGCGCAGACAAATGGATGAGGCCTCAGACTGAGTGGGCCAGACTCTAGCGAGAGGTAACGTGGGACAGACATGGCCACTATCCCTTGAGGAGTGGCTGTGAGTTTTTTTAGATTCTGGCTAACACTTAAAATGGCTGCCACTAGGGCATGTTCCCATGGAAACACCGACAGCACCAAACCTGGCACACATCTTTACAAATGAACTACACAGAAACCTTTCTATGCAACCTTGAAGACGGAAACAAAAGGGTGTGATGTGCAGAGGAGAAGGGAATGTCGACACAAAGACCGTGTGAGCACGCAAACCAAAGATTTTCATTTCAAACTGGATTTTCCGCCACTTGAAAATTGTGACTCACTGTTTAATACTGAAGTTGTTGAGCAGGTAATGAAATTGTTTGTGCTTTGTGAACATCCAATTACAGATTTGCCTCGACGTGGGTATAATGCATTTTGGAAAAAAAACTCTTCAATTTGTCAGTTTTCTCACCTGCAAATCCTCTTGGTTTGTCCTGTATTGGTCCTTCAGAACTGAGGTCCTTACCCCCTCCTCCCGCCTAACCCCCTTGTCTCTCTTTACATCTGGGCTCCAGAAGTTGACGCTGTTCAAGCTGGGGCCTGTCCTCGCATCCCTCCCTCCATCTAGTTCTCTCCTCAGGTTGTCATTCTCCCTCTGCAGCTCCCTCAGCTGAGCCTGGAGATCAAATGTGCAAACCTCTCCCCGTCCAGCAGAATCCAGGGTCTGCGGATGTCTCCTTGACTGGCGCCGCAGACTGGAAGTCCCTGCAGAACGCAAGGTTTGGTCTCCATAGGCGTCTAACGGGTGATGCAGCCCAGAGGAGGTTATGTTTGGGCTGCTACCCATGGCTGTTGTCCGGCCAGTGTAGGAGGAACGGCTGGTGCTCCTGCCCAGCGTCATGGTGCCTTTGGGGTACCCACCAGAGGGTTCCAAGGAATCCCGCTCACTGGGGTACATGGTGCCTGAGGTTGCATAGGCAGCACTCAAAGATTGGATATTCTCCATAGAGAGAGTTTTACCTCCAGGTGCTGTCGCTGAACCATGAGCTGCTCCTTTGTCTGCTGCTGTGGCAGCTTTGCTCTTTGAGCCTGGTCTCGACACCGATCCTTGACCTCCTGCCATTTTAGACGCTGGTGTTGGCACACCCCCTGACACCGAGCCTGGTTCTAGCCCTGAGCGAGAGCCTGGGGCTGAGCTTACAGCCTGTTTACCTTTCCCCTGTTTAGGGGACCTTGAGAAACGTGAATGAGATGTACCGCCATCAGTGTGCCCACTATTCTTTGGGGCAGCAGACAGCTTGCTCTGCGAGGGCTTGGCTCTAATATTTAAAGGCATTTTATATGGCAAAAGTGGACCTCTGAAAGGAAACTGTTACAGATGGAAATATTTTCATGTCCCTTTATGGAACAAGAATGAATAGCAAGGTTTGGAAAAAAGGCCACCTCTCAGCCTCTTAGTTTTCACCTGTCCATCCCTGATTGTTTAGGGCTTGAGGCTGAGTCTCATTTAGTCCTATTAGAAGAAAGTGACCGTTGGCTACAGGGCTCCCAGACACAGAAGCCAGAGGTCTTTCGGTTTCAGCTACAGTGCAGGACATCATGGATTCTAGACGGGTAAAAGTAAAACACACATTGAGAGAAAGAAAAATTATATTCCTTTTTTTTTATCACTAGCACATGTTTCACAATACTGAGTTCACTTTTTAAAAACTCCTCGCACAGTCAGCATAACAAAGTCAATATGGGCTTAACTTTAGATACGTTTTCACTGTGGAGCACAATTGCTACCCACAATTTTCAAAATACATTACCTATTTTTCTCTCTCAAAATCGAACCCAACCAAAACTCTCTATTTACAGTCCATTTTTGACATGTTTATATACTATTGTAAAAATTGTTCAATTTACACTCAGATTGTAACAAAAAACTACTTTCTGGGCCATGTACATCTAAAAAGAAATTTTAAAAATGAAATCTCATAATCTGGACATACAACACCGAGGGCCTCTTTTCATTCCTTGATGACCTGTCTGAGAGACTTGAGCACACGAGAGGCTGAATCCAGAAGGTTTGGTAATTTTATGGGGACGATGTGGCATTTTACCGTTCTCTCCCAGTCACAGAATGGTTAACAACCCATCCAGGGAAGCTGTCACTATTCCTTCCACCTTAATCTCCATCCCAACGCTGGATGTCTGGACATATCTGCAGAAGATTGTCAGGGATGGATAAGGCAAGCAAAAGATTCTTTCCCAGGTGTGGTGCAAGATAGGACATAGAACAAAGAAAGGGTTTACTAGCGGTATTGTATTTCTATATCTGTTGCTATTCTATACATGTACTGTATATATATGTATCGTGAATATGTATACTTCAAAATTGAATTAGTGGAATTGCTTCAGTTAGCTTTTGGCACTTGGAATTGCTCTGCTGAAACGGCAAAATAAAGCACACTTAAGCATATTGCAGCATTTCTTGTTCATCTCTTTGACAAATTCTGTAAGGTAGCACTATCTTTGCAGTGAAGAAGTGCCATCCTCTGTCTTGTCATGGAAGCTACTTTTAAGGTCATTTTGCAAAGAGTGACAAAGTGTTACTGTTGAGAGACAAATGTCAGTGTTCTGACTACAGTGTTCTGTAGTGTAGGAAAATTCTTGTATGCATTAGTGTATCGTGAATGTGAGATGAACCGTTTTACGAGCTATATGCCGGTTAAGAGAACTGTCTGAATAGTCTTGGAAAAATTGAACTCAGTATAGTGAAACGTTTGTTACCAGTTCTAAAAAAATGTAGACAAAAATAACACAAGCAGCACTGACACACAGTTAATAGGACTGGTAATTGTATTATAATATTTTAGACAATATAAGATATAAGAATCCTTTTTTTCATCAAAGTCAAGTTTTCTTTGTCCTAACACTGCAGATACAATAACTTTAACTAACTAAATATTTTATATATGTATATATATATATATATATATATATATATATATATATATATATATATAAAGCCTGTAATAAGCAATATTGTGATTTAGATAGTGAACTATCTGGTAAATAATAAGAATAAGTAACCAAGGTGAACAAACTGACCAACAATGCCACTTCAAACACTACATGGTTGCTGGGTGAAGACAAAATAACTAAGAATACTGATCACCATAATATGTTGTACTGAATAATCAAAGGAACAAGTTACAGAAAGATAATAAGCCAGCAACAAGACTGCGGGTTCACAGAAGCAGGTTTGGGAAGTACTGGTCTCATGGACATCTTCACTTGTAATTTCTCTCTTTCTTATATGTCGTTAAGAGAGTGATGGGAGGACTGGAAAACAATGTTTCTAATCCCCAAGCTATAGATGAGCGGTACAGCATACTTCTGACTACTCTTAGGTCCTGGCTCATCATGATTAGAGCCCCTTGCAAAGCCACAGTTGCCACAGTAGATGTTGAAAAAGGAAAAAAAAAACAAAAAAAAAAAACAAGGAGAGGGACGAGCCAGGCCATTTCAGCACCATGGACAGCACTAAATCTACTCATCATAAAGACACGGACTCTAATGCCGGATAAGGTCTGGAGAAATCTGGGAGAAAAACTGTTAAGTCGGCTACACCCATGGCAGAATGCAGAGGGAATTGGAAGACAAGGCTTATTATCTACCATCCCCCCGGGGCACTTGCAAATTCATCATTAGACTTTATCAGGCTGTAGACACACCGGTACCTTAGACTTCAACTAAAAATAGAGGACAAAAATAGGCATCCTGAATTTAGGCTAATTCTTACTTGGAAGGTACAGCATGTTAAGACTGGTCCAATATTATGACCACATCAATATGCATTATATTTATATAATCATACTAAATGGTATAGGGTCATTTATTGGCCTTTGAGGCATATAAGGCCAAATATTAATACAAGTTGGTAAATATGTCCTCAGGGAATCGAAGTAAGCAGAACCCAGTCTGTGATGGACCAGATATTGGAGACTCTCTGTAAAGCAGAGGCAAATCCAAATCATAATCCCTCCTCTAATCCAAGAGGATTGGGTGCTGGGAGTCACTGCACAGGATTCAATTGAGAGATTGGTTAAGTCTGCTTGTCAGTCATAACATAGCTGTCAATCCCTGATACATCATTGTTTGAGACAATGAATTTAGCCTTGTGCTTCAGCAACTGGAACCATCAATTCCGTGCATAATTTTGTTACATCAGGTGTAAAATCATATAAATGAAGTCAACCTGGGAAATCCAATGGTGATGACTAAAATAAAATAACAAAGATAACTATGTATAAACCTTTTAAAGCAAGGAAAATGCTTGTAACATGTAAGCTTGCTACTATTAAAGCTGTCTATCCTTTGTATTAAGATGGAGATATTACAAATCAGGGTAGCTGGTCAGTTTCGACGGTTATGCGCCAAGTTGATGCAGCTGCATACCCCCGCGTCAAAGCGACCTGACAGAGCCGGGTAGACAAAAGGTAGAAAAATGCAAAAAATAAAATACCACAAGTAGGCGACGGCTCACTCCACACCGGTCCCCGAGCCTCTGCACTTACTTCTGAGTTGGCAGCCAGCTGTTGCCGCGGAGAGGAAAGTGGAGTCACCACCCAAACTGCAACAGCGCAAGTCGTTATCGTGCGGGAGAATTCATGGCCCGTACGATCCCCCTCTCGTGAAGCGCGACATGGTGCCAGTCTAACGCACAAACTATGAAAGGAGACCTCACTACATTTTCACGGGAGTAGGGGGGGGGGGGGGGGGCAGGAGTGTGTGACCACGCACACTGGACACAGACGCCCGGATAACTCTACTACGACCGCGACACGAAGGATTAGGTTCCTGCTCATGGGCGCACGGCTACATGGGTTCGATATAGTGGCTTACATAATAATTAATCTGCCCCACACACACACACACACACACACAAGCAAAAAGACCCAAAAAAACCAAAAGCACAGTTGGTGCCAAATGACGCCGCGAGGTCCAGGTGTGCCCTCGGCGCGCGCACCGGCTTACCAGACGGGCACCTCTCCATCGCCCGCGGGTCTCGACCGTGCCCCATCCGACCTCGGCGCAGGCTCCATGATATCATCGGCTCAGCTCCCGCATGACCCGTCCTGCCATCGGGTCGGTGCGCGCGGTGCGCGCCCGCGCGCTCGCTCGCTCTTCCCCAAGCTGGCGCGTGCTGGCGCGCGCCCCTTTTCTCGCTTTTAATTCTAATAGCGGAACTAGCGTCGGCCGGGCAGCGCACCTGCACGGCCCCGGCGGGGCAAAACCTAAACCAAATGCAGAAATGGCATGTGACTTCAAGCAAAATGCAATCGCATTCGTTGTTTTTTTTTTTCGTACAGACCGGGCAACAAATATTTTGTCATCGGTAATTTAATCCCTTGAGTTTGTTTATTATATTCGACGTAGAGAAATGAGAACTGCTCAAAAAAAAAAAAAAAATCACACCACGTGACTGGATAAAGCCAAAACTAGTCTCGAATATGCTATAAAAACGTGGACCAGCAGTCTCTGGAAACTTTAAGGGGGAACTGCAGCTGTTCTGTTTACCATTCCTTCACCAAATATAACCCACCAAGAACACTGGTAAGAATAACTACTTTGGTCAGAGGTTTCACTCTCAGAAGAGGAGATGCATTTTATCAGTTGGAGTTACCAGATCATGAGAGAAAACGAAACGGGTACCCAAGCCTTCAAGGTTAAAATAGATGCACAGTGCCTCCAGCTGCACTACGCATGCAGATGGTCTTGAATGATTCTCTTGTGTTTCTGCAACCTGCAGAATTAGGTAAAGCTTCTTCGATTTCTGATGTCACTAGAAAATGAGCGTAGGGACATAAAAGCCTCGCCCCAAATTTTCCCTTCAAACCTCTTGAGAATTCATGCATGACAGTTTTCCTACTTTGAATGGATCCAGCTGATGAAGTTATCCAGTATCTGTCGCATGACAGAGATAACTATCTGTTTCATTACCTCGTAACATCTGACAAAGGAGAAGTGATAGTTACAAAACGGGGGCGGGGATGTTTTTATATACAGGCACACTACTTCTTGTAGTACTATAATATTACTGTAACTCAAATATAGCTGCTGCAGTGAAAGTTTACACTCCAACCCAGGCTCTTGGGTTAGGTTGAAGAAACTTGAATTAGAAATATAAAGAATTCATGAAAATGTGAAAAGGTTTTTTTTTTTTTAATTAAAAAAAAACAACTAAAACTAAAAAGCAACCAAATTGTCAGATAAAACAACAGAACACAATCTCCTAAATAAAAATGAAATGCTTACATGGAAGAGGAGTTATATTGCAATGTTAAAAAAAAGGATGGTTACATATTAAAAACATCAGGAAAGTATCGTAACATATGTGAAATCATCAATAACATGGTACGTTTGTCAAAATGAGGTAATGGTAAGACAAAAGATTTTTTTCCAACAAGGTGTTCACTATCAGCAGTTAAAATGTAGTCATATGAAACTTTCACTCATGTTGTTGTCGTAAAATTTGAGGTTGTCTGACGATAGTGCCATTCTCAATCGATTCCAAAAAAGCGGTTGAGCCTTTGGGTTTCTTGGCCAGGACAACACAGACTTTCTGCACAACCTCTTCCTCAGCTGAAGGTACTTCAATTTGGGAAACATTTCATCCAACAGAACGAAAACAGCTGCATCCACCTTGTTTGGTTAAAACAGATAATTTTGTGCTGTATTAAACATGGTAACAGTTCAAATTGGGGTAAGACTGACATCCACAAAATGCACATGAAAATGAAAAATAAATTTTACCGACCTTCTCATCCAGAAGCCGCTGCTGAACCATGAAGAAAGATTGGCGGATCACACCGTTCACCATCTCACCACCATTAGAACCGCTGGACAGCACAAACACTGTCTTCACACTCTTGTAGACAGCATTGTGAAGATTCTCAATACATGAAAGCCCAGGAATCCAATCCCTCTCTTCCAAACAGAGACAAAATCTCCTGTGACCTGAGTTCTCCAGATTGAAAGTCAATTCTCTGTAGATCCAATCCCTCACAGCCTCGTTCCTGGTGTCAAACACCACAAATGCATCAAAGTGACGATCTGAATCATTACCAGCCAGTTGGGAATAGCCTTTATATCCTGCCCAAAGCACCTGTAAGCAATACCACATATCCCAGCCATATAGATGCTTCAATAGGGGCAAAACAGTGAATGTCACAGCCAGGAAGGAACAGACGAGGAATGCCAAGCCACCGTATATGTCTTGGCACGAACGTTGGTCCATAGACAGTATACTCTTGCCCTGCTGGGAATCTGGGAATTCACATAGTATATATGTGGTGAGATAAGGAATCTGTGCTGGAGTAGTACGCAAGAAGTCCGCAAACCAAGATGTATCACAATCACACTTAAAGGGGTTCGCATGCAGGGTGAATTCTTTAAGAGCACTACCATTTTTAAATGGGGCAGGGAGATTCTGATGGTTCAACTCCTTGATCTGATTGTGGCTCAGATACAGATATAGCAAAGATTTTGCCTTTCTGAAGAAATCCTCGGGAATAAAACTGAGGCGATTGTGACTGAGGTCCAAGAGAGAAAAATTGGCTCCAAATTCAATGACTTTATGAGGCAGATATGAGAGATGATTTTGACTGAGGTCCAGGTGATGTAAATTGCTGAGCACTGAGATGTTCTTCCATGGGAAATACTTCAGCAGATTTTTGCTGATGCTGAGGGCCTTAATGCTTCCTGGGAAGTTACAAAGTACTTCTGGCGAGATTGACATCAGATCATTGTTAGAGATGTTCAGATAGATCAGGTTTGTAAGGTTTTGGAAGAAATTAGTGTACCTGTCGTTATCAGATTCCCACATAATGTCTAGGTGATTTCCATAGAAGTAGAGGTACTTCACAGAGCTGCTGATCAGCCTTTGATCTATTCTCATCCCAATGCCGTTGTTTGCAAGACTTAGGACTTCCAGGTTGTTCAGATATTGAAGGAACTGAAGACGATGGCCCATGCCCCTCATTTTGAAGTGAAACTCATTGTTGCTAAGATCTAATACCTTCAGAGTAGTTTTAAGCTCACTGAGAGCAGCCTTATGATAAAGATCAAGCCTATTGTATGACAAATCAAGAAAAATTAAATGTTTCATGCCATCGAACTGCCCAGGCTTCAATGCTTCACTCATGTAATTGAAGGAAAGGTCTAAACAAACAGCATTTTCCATGCCTAGAAACACATTTCTGTTAAGAGACAGAATGTCATTTTGAGATAGGTCAAATGTTAATCTATGTTGGCAGTAATGCTTTCTGAAGTCCCATAGTGATGGATATTGTGGCGCACTGTCCTTCAACATTTTCAGTGCATTGGACTGGTTTGATTCCCAGATCTCGTTTCCAGATGTGACCTCTCGATCTCTCACTATAAGGGGCTGGTCACCAAAATTATCTCTATACAAGTTCTGGTTCTCACAGTTTTTCTGTATTACAATCTCAGATGTTGGACCAGAGCAGCATGGAAGGAAATTAAGCATGTTTTGGGAGAGGTCGACATCAGTGAGAGATGGTAACTGTTTCAGAGTTGTCAGGTTAAAACTGTTAATGAAATTCATTCTCAGTTCTAGTCTCTTTAGATTTTTAAGTTTGGACAGAACATGAAGGCTCTGACTGGAAAGCTTGTGGAAAAAGTTACCACTCAGAAGCAGATGTTGTAGACCAGATATATCACCAATATATGGGGAGAGGACCAGTTCTGGAAATGTCTTCAGTGGTTCATAGTTATAGATAAGGCTGATCCAAGTTAGGCCCCGCAGCTCTGTGAAGAAGGTGCCATTTCGTATAGCATATGCCAGGAGGTTGTCAGAGAGATCCAATCTCTTCAAATTCTTCAACGATCTGAAAATGCCCTCTGGAAAGGTTTTCAGAGAGTTGCCCCTCAAGCTTAGGTAGGTGATGGAGCTGTTCATAGCATAGAATGAGTTTGGATGGAGGTATAGAGACATATTTTGTGGGCATGGAAAACAGGGCATCGCTGCATGGTCACAACGCTGGCAGTTCCACTCTAAATTCAAAAACTTGAGCATAGGCAGGCTGGCAAATGCTCCTTCTAAGACTTCTGTGATTGCATTCTCTCTTAAATCCAGACTCTCCAGCGAGGTTGGCAGTCCTTTAGGGACAGCTGTCAAATTATTGAACCCTAATGTCAGGTTTTTGAGTTTATGGAGCTCACTGAAAACCACCTCACTGATGTGAAAGGCCTGGTTGCAAGGGTTTGCATAAAAGCAGTTCTTGTTGAGCAAGAGTTCTACAAGATTTGGAGTTTTTAAAGGGTGGGTAATTTGGAAGATGTGATTATTCTGTAAATCAAGAACCCTCAGGGTTTCAGGTATCCAAGGGATAGAGCTGAGGCCATTTCCTGACAGATGCAGAAATTTAAGCTTCAGTAGGCTCTTGAAGGAATAGTAGTGAATCTTCATTTTGCATGAGTTGTCTACAAAGGCCCTCAGGCCACCTGGTTGACAATTCCCCATTATTTTTAAAGTTAGAAGGTTGGGGACACCTGCAAAAGCATAGAGTCCTACTTGCTTTATCTTAGTCCGACTTAAATTGAGTGACACTACAGCAGTAGACTTGATGAGGGGGACATGCTTGAGTGGTCTGTCATAGCAATCCACTGCAGTGGTATTCTCATCAGTGTCACATGGGAAGAAGATCAGATTTATGGTCCTCACTAATGGAAGAAGCTGAATAAGGATGAAGACATTTTTCAACAGAGCCTGAGGGAGGAAAAAAGAAACCAAATTCATCCCAGGTTGTTGTTAAAAGTAATCTTAATAGGCAGTTTAATTTACATAATATCATACACTATACAGTACATTCAATATTCACATCCTAGAGTTAAAGTGGAGTTTAATTCAAACAAGCCCAAACACTTTAACTTTTTCAAGCCCTTCCAATCAGTCATCTCTGTCCTTATAAACGTAACAACAGTGTTAGCAAATAAAATAATCAAATGTAGCATATTTCTGGTGGTATAATAAAATGTCATCTGACTTACCATTGCAGGTAGAGCATGTATAAAATTCAAATCAGGAGGCAGATGTAGCAATCTTAAATCCAAACAGGACAGATAAAACTGTAAACGGTCTGCAGTGAAAGGAAGGGGACGCATATATGCAGAAGTGAAATTATGTGGCATTAGATGAAACAACCAAATGCAAATCATGTTACATCCCATTAATGAAGGGTATAAAATACAAACATCTCTTCAAGTGATTTAAAAAACAAATGACTTTACAAACAGTATAGTCCTTTATGACAATAACTTTAGAATATATTAAGAATAAAATTTACTCAGTGTTTTGATTTTCTGGAGTACAGACAGACCAAAAAAAATAAGAGAGGAGAGGGTTTTTTTCTCATTGGTGGACAAAGGTGGATGACTTCACTACAATTTCTAAATAGAAGGTATAGGGGAAAAAAATATATCACTTCACTGCCAGCTTCAAAAATACTTTTTAATCTAAACAAATGGCCATTTATCAAAGATTCATCCCACACTGGTATTATTTTCACAATCACTTTATTGAGTGCACTGAATCATGAATTCCATGAAATAAAAAAGAAAAACAGTAATAGTGACCAGCAAAAAGACTGATTGTTAAATTAATTTACTTTGTTAATATAATCTCAAACAATGAAGAGCCCTTTATTTTTTTGTTTATGTAAAGACGGCAAAAAAATGAAGAGGATGAATAAAAATGCAGAATCAAACTGCATCAAAACTGCTTGTATTCAAGTACTGTGTTAAAACTTTTATTTTCAATAAGTGAATTGGGAAATAACTGTAGCAATCACCTTAGCCACAGATGGATTACAAGTAAAGTACAGTTATACAAAATGTGTTCTAGTTAAGAGTGCAGATTAAATGCTTTGGCTTTGAATTGGACCTTATATTGTCTTTGAAACAGAAGCATAATATCCCTTACACACACCTGTGTCTTGCTAAGTTTTCCTGGCAGCTACATCAGCGTTAGCACACTGCAATGTGTTATTTACCACTTATCACTGACTCATGTGTTGAATTATCCACAGAGCAATGTTCATAAAGCCATCCGACTCAGCATCCACCTTGGAGAGAGAGTGGTTGTTCCCTGGGTACCACAGCAACCTTAACAACACATGTCAGACCATTAGTGAATGAACAATAAAAACCCTGTCACGTCGTGCATATCTGCTATAACCAGTGAAGCATGGTACTCAGACAAGCTGCTTACCGGACTGGGACCTGCTTTGCTTTCAGTGCTCTGTAATATTCAATTCCTTGCTTGTTAGGTACACGCTTGTCATCTTCCCCTAAGGTAAGCAGTACTGGTGTCTGTACCTAAATGAGAGATCACCTGAAGTTACTAGATTGTTTAACAACACCAATGAACTCACATGTATACAATAAAGACACATACAAAGAAATCCTCATACCTGTGCGACGTGTTTAATGGGGGACTTGTTCAACATCTGTTCCAAGACAGTAGAGTCAGGTAAACAGTCTATGCTGTAGTTGTAGCCAGCCTCAACCATGCACCTGCACAACAAAATAATAATAATTAAAAAATAAATAAATAAATAAATCACTGAATGGCTTTAAGGGCTTTTGTTCCTGCAGTGTTTGTGTGCATTATCAAACACTTCCTTCCCCGACAGCGAGGCAGACACACGCCCTTTTTCCCGAACTCACTTGCTTACAGCTGCCAGAATGGAATGTCAGAGGTGCCAATGACAAAAACAACAGAGGTGTTGTTGTGTACGTCAAGAGTGTGGGAATGCGCATGCCAAGACATACCAGTCAGGGATGTCTGTGCTGCCAATCATCGAGGCCAAATTGATGACAGGGTTGCGAGCCACGCAGGCCTTGTAGAATCCTGGGTACTGGCCAATCAGATGACAGGCCAGGAAACCACCATGGGAGCCCCCAGAAACTGCAACCTTCTGCGCGTCAAACTCTCCACCTTCCAGAACACTTTGAACAGCAAACTGGTGTAAAGGTAAACATGGAAAACTCTTAGAGAACATTTGAAATTATTTGACATGTTTATTTGACACTAACATAAATGAATTATAGAAACAAACCAACTGAACAGTATAAACAAAGATATCACCATAAAGCAACCCTGAAAATCATTTTTACCAGCAGGATAGAGGATACTTTCAGAGCTAATCAATTTTACGACATAAAAAAAACTCAACGACCATTGTTTTAAACAGCATTTGTGGTTCTTATTGTTCTTACGTGAACATCTCTGACATCCTGGTTGCCAACATTGCCAGGTAACGAGAGGATACTGTCCTGGCCATATCCAAGAGAGCCACGATAGTTCACTAAAAGAAATAAAGCAAACCAAAACTGTTGACAGCAGATGTTGGATATACTGGGAATACTACAAGCTCCTCATCACAACAACTACAGAAACTGAGGACAAATCAATAAAACCAATGTTAATTAAGAATAACAATTTAGGATTGGGTAGATGAAACTGCATGTACTAAAAGTCATAGAACAGCAAGTGTCTTGAATGGGTAAGAAAATGTATATCAAATACTTTCTCTAGTCTTAAACCACAGGAAAGTAACCAAATCATGCATCAAATCATCTGCTAGAGAGAGAGACTGTGAGCCTCATTGTCTTTCACACATGGAGTTTATATTCTATTTATGGATGTTTGTCCTCTGAGCAGGTGTCACACGTAAACTTACCAAATAATAAAGCAAAGCCCATCCTGCACAACACAGAGGAGGACAGAAGCCACTCAGCTAAAATCACTGAGTGGGGACCCCCTAATGAAAGAAACAGGTTATGTCTGTTATTTTAGTCCTGTGAGGCATAAATGTTTGACAGAATTTGTATGTAGAATTGAAATATATTAAACACATTATAGGACTGTGAGCTGTGTTACAAAAGAACATCCGTGGTTTTAAGAATATGATTTCACATTTTGCCACCAAGGGCACTATTGTCATAGCAACCACTGTCGGCAATGCCAATCTTATGTGTAGCAGTAGCTCTTGACTGAACAAACAAATCCCCACACAGACTCAATCCTAAAAATAAATTCAGCATGGATTAATAGCATTTTTCTCTTACTTCAGAAAGTAAGCGTGTTGTTTATAAATAGAGAACATTTGTAATATTAATGTTGCTTTTTTGGGACACTACATGAAGTCGATGCCTTACAATAATTAACAATTATATAATACTACCTAAGTGTAAATTTTGTTTTGCACTAGAAACAAGTAATGACTACGGAACTACGATGAGAGGAACCAACCATGAGGAGTGACAATAAGAGGCAGCCTCACTCCATCCTTCACCTCCTTTGGTTTGATCAACAAAGCTTCAAAATCAAGGCCAGCTGGAATATTGAAAAATATACACAAACCTGTTGATAAAATCTGTTAAACCAAGTTATTACATGTAATCTATGATTATTCTTTAAAAAGGCAGGTGGCTGTTAACTTTATGTATAGCCCCAAATATTATATTCACTTCCTCATCCACTTTTTAGGTAAACGTGTCAAGGCTAATATTTTCAATTCTTATTTTTTTTTTTTTTTTTTTTGCCCTAAAGCTTATCTTTGAGATCTCAGAAAAACAAGTTTTGTAGATTCTTTCAGAAAGGTGTTAATTAAAATCTCTGATTAGTTTCAGGCTGCAGAAAGCGCTGGCACTGTACAAGACTGCAGTCCATGTAGCGTCATATATTCGCTGCAATTCGTATATGTAAAACAAAATGGGAGTGCAGACAAAACTAACAGCATCCTTATCCCTTCAGACCATTGACTAAAACAGGAAAGAACCATATATTTTAAATTCTTCTGCTAGGACTTCTGTCTACATACTACAAAAATGAAGAATTTGTATTCTTACGGTATTGACTGTTGTCTTGCTCTGGGGGAGGAGTGAAAGTCAAGATCTGCCAATAAATATCTGGCAACACCTGAGAGTCTTCCAATGTAACCCACACCACTTTCTCCTGAGAATCCCTGGCTGGAAGGAAACCAACCCTCTGGCCGTAGAAATTGCATTACATTAAATGACATAGTAGATTTTCCATCTCATCAAGTTTTGTTTTTTGTGTAGTCAAAGCCCCTAACCCCATCCCAAAGACTCAATTAATGTAACAGCATAATTAATATATACTATAGATAAAACTATGAATAGTCAAATAAAGGCCATTCTTAATGAAAACACTTATCCTACCAGACTCGGAGGACAGTTTGGTGAAGAGTAGCTGACCACCATCAGATCTCTCTCTATGTTCAAGAGACACCAGCTACCAGCGTCAGACTCTACAAACAAAAAAAGATCATCGTTAGACCTAGGTTTAAATTAACATATTCAACCAGTTCCAAAACACTACTATGGTAAGCAAACCAGCGATTAGGGACGGTCAACACCACATGTCAGTACACTACACTGTCTAGACCAGGCATGAGTAATGCCAAGGCTCATAAATGTGTCCAATGACTCACTTGAAGTCAGAGAGGTGACACTCCCTGTGCTAATATCCACCATCAACAGATCCTAGAGGAGACAATAACAACTTTTTAAGGCAAAAATGCTTACAACATTCTCAGTCGGAATACCTTTTGTGTAAAAATGTAAATTTATCAGAGAAAATAGCCAGCCTTGTTGTCTAATTTTTGTCATAATAACAAGCCATTCCCCTGGAGTTGACTGTACCTTGTGGCTGCGCTGAGGACAAGCTACAATAATACGCTGACTATCAGCTGACCAGCATTTAGGGGACAACCTGGAGCTGTAGATACCAGTAAAGCCATCTGTAAAGCCAAACCAATAAAGAAAGACACAATAAGGTTTATATAAAGTGAAAAAAGGGGACATCAATAAAGTAATAAGTATTCCTTACCTTCTCCAGGTCGTCCTACCACATCCACCACCACTGAGGTTTTCTTAGTATACCAGTCATACTAGAAATAAAATATGCAAGCACATAGAAAAGCATTCACAAATATTAACATGTATTTCTACTTCAAAGAATAAATGTCAACAAAATAAACAAGTACAAGACGGTGCATCTGCGAGGGAGCATCCATTCGAATTGCGGGAGAGAGGCTCCGCTTTGTCTTACCATGCAGATTCTGCTGCACTGCATGTGTGGCCCATAGACAGAACACTCCAAGTAGACAATTCGACACTGGTCCGGACTCAGCCTCGGGGAGCACACTGCACTCTTGCCTGACGACAACTGCTCTGAGAGGCACAAACAAATACACGTGAACATTTTCAACTTGGTGTGGCTGGTGTGAATACAAAAATCTGTGTGAAATTAAGTTATGTGCATACTGCATTTGTGCAAAAGGGACATTGATCATCATACTTTAACTTACCTGGATCATATTTATGAAATAGGTATTTGCAGACCTAAATGATAGAGGGAACAAGCATTCACCTACCACATCTCCCACCAGTAAGATCCACATAGAACAAAGATGACCTGCCAGAGAAAAGGTAAACATGAATGATTTGCAGGATTAGCCTATGAGTCTTTGTAAGAAAAGTTCTAACAGTCCAGCTTTACTTTGAACTTTTCTCTGATCAGTGTAAAGAGTAATAACCTCCTGTTGGGGCAGTACTGGAGGCCAAGTCTGAAAGGCTCATGCCACCAACCTACAAACACCACACCTGTGTCACCTGGAGCCCAAAATGCCTGCAAAGACAGAGACAGTGAAAGCAAATCCAAGAGAGGGCAAGTGCAAAAGAGTACGAGAACACTAGAAATGGACATAAATTAAATAAAACCCGGTCATCGTTGTACAAACTGTTGTACTAACCTGCCCAGGTGAGATATTTTCAGGCACACCTTCCAGCACAGAGACGTTGTCACCCTCAATGTCCAAAACACATAGCACCGGACAGCTCTTACCAACCAGTGCCTCTCCCCAGTCCTCAAAGTAGAGAAACTGCTCCCCCTGCAGGAATGGGGAAAAAAGCAAAAGCACTACAATTTAGGATTGAGAGGAATGTAACTAAAGAATGTTGAATCAAACCTTTGAATCATTTTCTGTTTCTTTTTTTCCATAGCATAAATTTCAATTACTTTCTCTGCCTCCTTTTTCTCTAATTTCATGGTCTCCTCCTCATCTCCAATGGAAGACAATTCCGGTGACACAGTCTACAAACAGAAAAGGAGACAGAATAAAAAGTTATTACCTTTTACCTTTGCATTACACTAAACCTATCAACAGCACCTATGATGTACGGTAATTGGTGAATCAACTCTAAGTTACATACAGGGCAGAGGATATGTTTCATTGCTTTTATGGCCAAATCCCACTGAGCAATGATAAGGTATTTTGTTTTTGAGAGGCAATAGAAAATTAGTTAAAAATGAAACCAATCGCAAAATGCACCAATTTGCAGTTTTGTTTATATTGGGCGATAAGCTTCCTTTCAATAGCATGCAAGAACCTTGGAGATATAAAGTATTTGAACCGGTTTGGTGAGTGTATTTGGGGTGTTAATCTGCTGAAGCCATTAGTACACCACAAAGCAATTTTTGCATCATACAGCATGTATTTAAATCTTTCATTTCAATTTTCAGTTGAATTTGCCTTTGAAATCTCTTATTTAAAAAACTACAGAATAGCTAGCAACTTGTACCAACATTGTAAACAAGGCAACCATGAACCATGGATCTATATTTAAAAGTTTGCTATGGTTTTGGCAGTATTAGACACAACCTACATGCTTGAAAGTCTGGAACAAACCTGGAAGAAGGATTCTGCCTTGGGTCTCTTTCTCTCTGCCACATACAAGAGGTGGGTCTCAGAGTGGGACCAAACCAAGCAGCCAAACTGCTCTAAGGATGCAATATAGTGTGATTAAAACCTCCACTACAACACATTAAAGATATAGTTTTGAAGAAACTGGTTAACAAAAAAAAATGTTTTAAGTGCAGACAACTCACCATCTTCATAGACTTTGCCATGCTTCTTTAAGGCTGTTAAATTGATGCTCTTCATCTTAATGTTTTTACTCCAAATCTGCAGGGTCACAAAAGACATCAGGAGAAGATAGAGGTCAAAGATGACACGGGGGGCTATTAAAAAAGTAAATTGGAACAAAGACCTTTTGCAGGGCGAGTAAAGAGAGTCAGTGCTAATTCCGCACCAGAAACACAGCTACACACCTCCAGAAACTGTTTGTCTTCTCCTTTTATTGTGCACTCTCTGACAACAGCCTTCATCTCACCCGAGGGGGAATCCTTACTCAGCATCCTGCCGGGAGAAATACAACGACGAAAACACTGTTCAGTTTGTTCGGGGTCAGGTCCGGGGAGTTACATCTGTGACTCCACTCCGGATTAAAAACGCAAAGTGTTTACATACTCTCCTCTGATCTCGGTGCAGTTCCCCGAAGCTCCGGAGTAGACCACCGACTTATCATCGTGGAATACAATGTACTGCCGGCAAAACTTCACGGTCTCGTTCCTCTCCAGATCACGCTGGCTCCATTCTGCAGGAGGGAAGTAAATTAAACGCAGTGGTTCTCGACGAACGCACAGAGACCAGGTAATCTTAATATGGCAAACACACACACACACACACCTGTGTAGACGTTGCTGTATTTGCCTCCGTACTGGGAGGTGACGACGGGTCCCACGTCGGCTCTGCTCAGGGAGGGGAAGAGGCTGAGTTCTCGGTAGAGCCCGGCGATCTCCTCGGGGTTCTTCATCACCTGACAACACGCAGCAGAGCAACTCAAACCCCTGCTCAGCGACGCGAACCGTCTCACGGCAAACAGGGACTTATTCATCTCCTAGCTAGTGAGCTAGCCGGTCATTCGCAAACTCGTACGGGTTAACAACATTAGCCTAATTCGCCATGCGATCCGGTCAAGGGGCGACAGCCGAAGCTAACGAGCGAACAAGCTAGGTGCTTCTAGCGGCGTCGGGCGGTTTTTAGTTTGACCAGGAACTTCCTGGTGGCGGCTGACGGCAAAACAACCGAACCGGAGTCCGTCTTGCTAACTCGACTTGAAAGCTTGCTAACGGCAATTAGAAATAAAATAAATAAATAAATAAATAAACAGCGACAGCGTGATATACGCAAAAGCCGTGTACTTGCGCCCGTGTAGTTAAAGGCTTGTTTTGGTGGCGTTTGGTCCCCGTTAGAGCGGGTTAAGTTAAGTTAAACCTTACCTGCGACTCCATGTCGGGGACGACGCGCGTCGCCGGTCCGCAGCTCTGCAAAGGCGCCGAAGGCACAACGGAGCCAAAGGTCCCCGTATACAAAGCTGGACAAGAGGAGACAAGGGCGAGATTTCCTCTCGCAACTTCAAAAAATTAAAACCGGACCCGCCCCAGACGCTTCCCGGACTCACCCACGCACAGAGATTTGACGACGAATTAACGACGAATAAGGAGCATTAGATAGAGCGAAGCGATCTACGACCCGTAACGGTTTCCATCGTAAAACGGTTTGTTAAAAAGAAGCGACCCGCGCCCGTGCTTTTATTTTGTAGGGCGATCGCCTCCGCGATCTCCAAAAAGGAACAAAATAAAAATAACCGAGCTCCCGACGCCCTCTCGCGTCGTAAATAACAGCATCTGGGGTATTTCTGCGTTGTGCTAACGCATTGTTATTGATTTCGGAAGCGCGGAACCAGGGGTCTTTCGACGAGGAACATTTCTAGATAAGTTTGTGATTTTTTTTTCGGTTTCTTGCGTGAGGGAGAACCTCCGCATTGGTTCCGTCAGTCAGCTGCGGGGTAGGTGGGGTCACAAAGAGCCAAGATGGCTGACTTCGAGGAGCCGCTGTCAGATGAGGAGAAGGTTCGGAGACTGTTTAATTCTTTACTCGGTGCAAGTTTATCTTATTATTATTATTTATTTTTTTTAGAGAGCTGTCCTCGTTGTACGTTCGCATAAGTGAACGGTTAATTTACGGAAAGCGAACGTCAATATCGAAATATCAACTTGTGTTTTCAAGCTACGATTAGCTAACTGCCCCGATGCTAGTTGGAGCTCAGAGTTGGCTAGCGGCTAAGTAAAACACCAATAGAGGGGGTTTAACCTCAAGACACTTGCAACTAAAACTTTTTAGTAGTTCAAACTAAGTTAATGGACATAGGTGTAGCGATGCATCCCCAGAATAGTGTTGCAATTTCTGTGCTAGTCCCAAAAAATGACAGTATGCGTGCAACGTATTCCTCTCATATGATGCTAGCTAACTAGCTGCCAACGTTACTTTGCTTTTGATATCTGGGTCAAACAGATTCAGTTGCAGCACAAATACTTGTTGGCCTTATATGCCCTGAGATCGGGATATGGCTGCCTGCAGGTTACATGGACCCTGATAGTGACACTCTTCGTAATGCCCGTGGCAGCTGGAGGCAAGACTCAAATGATAATAAATAACAGTCTTCCTGCTAGGAAAGGTGAATAAAAGCCAGAAATTCATTTTGGCTCAGGTAAACTGAGCAGCAACAGGATGGTTCTCAAAGATAGAAGAGTGGCGACGCCCCCCCTGATAACATCAAAAGGCATTTAAGATTAAAGGTCTGCTGACAGTCTACAGGAAAATTGAGGGCAAAGTGATGGCAAGATATTATGAAGACACAACACATAGTCTGGACGAGCCGTTTCTTATTCAGTTTCCATTCTGCAGCGGCGTGATGCACTGCTTACACTGTCTTGATATTTATTCCTTGGAAGACATTGCCCTTTAAATGATAAAAAACAAAAAAGTAAGCTGGGAAAAAAGCCCACTACAGGTTTCTTAGTGTCAGCTATGGCAATATAACAAATCCTAAACTGGAGAACAAAAAATAATAACTTACTGACTAAATAGGTAGTACATTAGTCTCAAGTTTTTGATTATAGATTTGTTTTGCTTAATAAACAGTTAAATCATATTAATTATAGGTACTGGTCTGTAGTGTCTCTCTTTCTACTGATTGTATGGTAAGTCATATTATTATGATTGCTGAATTAACTGGTTGCATTTCATTTGCTTCCATAGGTCCGCATAGCAGCCAACTTTGTGACTCATGCCCCCCCGGGAGAGTTCAATGAGGTCTTCAATGGTAAGGAATTATATGATAATGATGATTGTATTTACAATAATGTAAGTTACTTTGCCTCTGATGCTAATGCCTCGTTTATTATGTTTCCTAAGAGCACTACGCAAACATTGGTTTCTTTTTGTCTCATTAGATGTGCGGCTTCTTCTCAATAATGACAACCTCCTTAGGGAGGGGGCTTCACAGTAAGTAATACTCAATTACAAGTAACTTCATAAATTCAAACACTTGTAATTTACACAGTTAAAAACAAAACAAAAAAAAACAGAGCCTCCACACAGGGGCATTTATTTGCAATGTGTGGTTAATTCTTTGTCAAGCAGTGAGTGATACAAGGATGGTCAGTGTTTGCAAAATGGTCAGTGGAAAACATTTGTTGAAAGCATTTTAATGTCATATTATAAATGTCTGCTCTACCATTTTTCCAATTCTATTTGTCTAGCTCCTTTGCCCAGTACAACATGGATCAGTTTACTCCTGCCAAACTAGAGGGCTACGATGAGCCAGTATGTTTCACCCTTTTTCCCATGTATTCTAGAAGAGCAGGTGTCTGAGCCAGACCTTTTCAGTCTTTCCCCTCCCTTTTTTGTAGGTCTTGATCACGGAGCACGGTGATCTGGGTCAGGGACGTTTCCTGGAACCCCGCAACCGTTTGTCGTTCCGCTTTGATCACCTAAGAAAAGAGGTGAGCGATGTGCAGCCATATGAAGGGGATATAGCCCTGAGAAGCTGGAGAGATGCCTGTGATACTGCCCTTAGTGCCTACGTTAAAGAGCACTACCCTACTGGAGTCTGCACGGTAAGGTGCACAAAGATTTTCAAAAAATAGTCATCTAAGTAATATAGACTACATATTACCCACACCCATACTGTATGTGTTACAGGTGTACGGGAAAACAGTTGATGGTCAGCAAACTATCATAGCCTGCATTGAGGGCCATCAGTTTCAACCCAAAAACTTCTGGTATAGTGATCTTCCTGCAAACAGCTGTTTATAAAATATATCTGAATATATGTGTATCTAATAGGATATATTAATAAAAATGATATAATAGCTTTATCACCAAGGTTTTGTGTACATTTTTTACACAAGGTGAATTCAAATAATTAGTCTCTCAGTTTTATAAACATTCTTGATGCTGCTGTCAGATTGTAATATGGTGCTTCTCTTCATTTATCTAACACAGGAATGGTCGCTGTAGGTCGGAGTGGAAGCTTACGATTGGTTCGTCCACTGCTCATGTGGTGGGAGTGTTGAAAATCCAGGTAACTTCAATTCAGTGTGCCCATCTGCATAAATGATTGCGAGTCAAGGAATGATATTCATTTAAAAACAAACAAAAAAACACCAGCTCACAAATGAATTTCTTCTCTGTTTCTAGGTGCACTATTATGAAGATGGGAATGTGCAGCTAGTTAGCCATAAGGAAGTAGAAGAATCAATACCAGTGAATGTAAGTAAAGATTTTAAAAGTTTTATACTGGCCGCGTCAGCTCTGGGTATAACCAAAGGATGTCATCCATCTCTTTCAATAGAATAAAGGGTGATGATTGTATGTTTTTGAAACAGAATGAAAGCCAGACAGCCAAGGAGTTTGTTGATATTATTGAGAATGCTGAAAATGACTACCAAGTAAGTTGTCTTTTATATTATACTAATATTTGAAATAACAGGTTTTACTTTTATTAAAACTTACATTAGAGACATTTTGAAATAAGTAAATTAAAATATAGTATATTTGATGCTTGTTTTCCTCCCAATTTCGCCTTCAGACTGCAATCAGTGAGAACTACCAGACCATGTCTGACACCACTTTTAAGGCCCTGCGTCGTCAGCTGCCTGTCACACGCACTAAGATCGACTGGAATAAGATCCTAAGTTACAAAATTGGCAAGGAGATGCAGAATGCCTAGTGGAAGGTCAGGGACTGACCAGGGAGACACAAGCTCCACCTGTCCCACAACCCACCTATATATGCGCAAAGACTAACCAAAGCAAAATTATGTCAGTATGGGGCAAGGAATTAATTAAAAAAAAAAAAAAAAAAAAAGTATAACTGAAGATTTGCAGACTTTTAGGCACAGGTATCTTCTGATGTGAGGAAGTTGCAGTTCAATCATGGTTTTAAGAACCTGGTTACTTCTGGATGTATGTGTTGGGAAAGAGTTGTGTAGGGTCAGTGTGCAGGGCTGTGCTCAGGACTGCTACATGAAAAGAAGTAAATCTTCCTTCATCCATTTAAGGAATCGCATACCAACCGAGATTCAGGTGTCAGAAGTTACAATATTTTTTCTTTGTCAAACTGATGCAGAACTGTCACCATGTCACAGTGGAGATCTCAGCACACAGGGATAAAACCAGAATTGCATAAGGCAGCTGATGAGAGAAATGAAGCACATCATCACATATCAGGGTTTGATTTTAGACAGGAAAGTATTAATTTTGTGAGGGTTTTTTTTTTTTTAAATTGGGAATTAGGACATTGGCAAGAAAATGAATAGTAGCCATCTGACATCTTAACTGTTACTTAGCTTATAGTATTGCTGACCTGACATAGAACTTAGTTATACATTGGTAATGAAATTGACAGCATTTTTCCCGTTGTTGACATTTAAGAGTAGCATGATCCTCAGCATAGCTCTGTTCCTGCTCTGTAGACCTACGTGTTTGTCGGTGTCTGTCAGGGCTGAGGGAATGTTTACTTGTTTTCTGTTGCGCTCCACTTTTGTATGTGTCTCCACCAATGCAAGCTATGATGACTGAAATAAGATAAAGCAACTTCTGCGCTGCTGCATCTATAATGCATTTTCTGGTCTCCTACTTTGGCACCGCCAGTGCTGTACAGCTTTTCCTTTGTGAAAGGAAAACATTCTCATAATAACCAAGATTTATTTGCCAAAATCTCTTTCCTATGGTAAAGAACTCCATCCTCCCACCCATGTATGCAAATTTCTATTTTAATATGCTGTTTTTTTTGTTGGAGTCTTAGAATATTGCACTCTTAACTGTAACAAACTTTGTGTATTGGTTAATGCCAAGTGAACGCAAAGCAGTTGCCATGTAAGGCAAGATCATGTACTGTATATGTCACATGACTTCTGTAAGGCCACATCAATACTGTATGTGTTACATGACTTCTATGTAGGGTGACTCTGGATCAGTTACTTGTTCGCCAGACTATGTGCTGTGTTCAACCCTCACACTATACTACAACCGTGTGCCGATCAGTTATAAAGTTCAAGACTGTACTGCCCCATTCTGTTGTACAAATAAATGGATTCAACATCTTGGCTAGATTATTTACCTTTCATGCTGTCACATACACCTTGTATAGCCTACCAGTCAGGATTCAGAACATTACTAGCCCAGATGGCTTTAATTTCAAAAAACAAAAAACAAAACCGACACACTGTCAGCTTTAAGGCATGGGTAATTTATTTAAAATAGCACTAGGTGTTGCAGGTGATCATGATATGCATATTTACTAGACACAGCTGAGGGATGTTGCCCCTCATAGACAAACAGCATACAAATTAAAAGATTCAAAACGAGTTACTTTCAAGCAAGTCTTGGTTTTAAAGCTAGAAACATAAAACATGGTTAATCTAAAATAGCCGATGTGTAGCACTGCTAGATCAACACAGAATACTAGGTAAATTATTTGACGTATTATGAAAACAATAGTTACACAATAGCAAGATTCAAACCCATATACCCCATTATCTTCACTGATGGAACATAAAGAGTCACCACATAATCATGACACATAGTTCTTATTGGTTTGGGTGAAGCAGAAATGAATATTCCCTGAATAAAACATTTGAAATTGAAGATATACAGTATCTTACAGTAATGTAGTGCAAAGTGTGCTCTCCCTTCTCAAAAAAAGATTCAGTGTTTTAATAAGTATTGTAGAAAAAACAGCACATGCATGTGATGTTCATATAAACTATGTACAGTAAAATATTGTTTAATGGACCTTCTGCACGAGAACTGAATAACAATTCATTGGGAAAACATTTAAAAACTACTCACTATTTTATTGTGAAATGGTGATAGCTACACATTTGCTATAATCTACATCCATTTATTTTAGCCCTTCTACTTGCTATACAGCTTTGTATCTTCTTTTTTTATCATAACAGGACTGGCAGTTTGAGCATCAAGTTGAAAGAAAGGGAATGTTGTGCCGTTAAATCCCAATGACATTTCTTTTTTCAAAATCAACTGGTCTCCTTGTATGTGTGTTCTCAGTGTCTTTAATAGCATTAAAAGGGAAATACTGAGATGAATAGTTTTCATTCTAAAATTTCAGTCACAAATATTCTATATAAAGAAATGAGACAGGAAAGGAAGACAGGAAAAGTAATATAGGAAATATTAAATCAAATGAAAGATTCCATAATATACTATATCATATTCTTTTGTGATTGTTTTTCAAGTTGTGGCATAGAGGTAGGGGTGCAACAAACTCTTAAATGCATCTGTTTAAACCAGTCCAGCTTTGAATTATCTATACTACTGATTATGAGTGCTATGAATTGGGCTCAAGGGCCAGCAAAGGTGAATATTACAGTAACTGTCGATAAAGGCCTGACTCATGTAGTAGCTTGTTTGTATGATCTGGCCATTAGCTGCTAGAAGATAAAACCAGGTCTGGTTCCTTTGCTCCCTCCTGCCCATCGTTGCTATGCCCACAGTTACCGGTCAGCTCTGGGAAGTGGCTGGTCCGAGTAGAATGACTTGGGGAGCCTGGAGTTGGACTCATGCCTGGCTTCTTTGGAGGAATTGGAGGAGGAGGATGGGTCTTCTCTGAGCGAGGAGTGAGGGGGGAGCGTATGCCGGGAGAGAGGGGCCCAGAAGAAGGCGACCTCCCCCCAGGTGGCGATGCTGCTAGATTGCGGTAGTCTGTACCAAATGGAGAGCTGCTGATTGGTGCCAGCTTGACTCCAGCTTGCTGGCTGGTGAAGCGGGACAGCACCTGAGTGACGGTGTTGCGGGCTAGCTGCTTTGCTGTGCTGTGCTCTGGTGGGGGAGGAATGGAGGAGGTGGTGGGGGAGAGGTCCCTGGGGGAAAGAGGCCCACCATGCTGCTGCTGCTCCAACTCTGCCTGGCTCTGGAACTTGTGCCTGGCAGCTTGGAATCGCTGGTTGACTCCAGCCTGGTAGGAGGACTGATGGAAGCCTGGGCTGCCCAGACGCTTGGCAAGAACAGGGGAGGAAATGGGGGAGGAGGAGAGAGAAGAGGAGGCTGTGCTGGAGGGAGAGTGAGGGTGAGGATGAGGGTGAAGAGGGGAATGCAAAGGTGCTCCTCCCCCATTCTCAACCACCACTCCATTTTCTGCTCCCCTCCCTTCCTGTGTTGGTTCTGTCTCTTTGTGTGTGTGATTGCCATTGACCTTTGACATCGAGGTGGATTTAGGAGTGACGGTTACCTTTCCGTCCGGTTCAGTCTGAACAGAGGTGGACACCACCATCATCGTGGATAGTGACTCTTTCACCTCTGTCACAGCCTCCTTTACCTCTTCCTTACATTGTTCAGGTTCAGCTAACCTCTTCCTCAGTTCCTCCACCTGTCTCTCTAGCTCCCTACTCCTCTCCTCCTCTTTGCCGATCCTGGCTTTCATCTGCTCTCGTTCTGTGTCAAACTCAGCCAGCTGCCTCTCAGACCTGGCCTCTAGCTGGGCCGCCCTGCTCTTCTCATTTTCAAGAACCCCCCGGAGCTTCTCCAGGGCACTGGTCTCTTCTTGGAGCAGGGCACGAAGTTGGGAGACCTTTTGAGCCTCTTCCTGAGCCTGGCTGCTGGCTTTCTGGAGCTCCAGGGACAAAGTGGAGGAGAGCTGGTGCTGCTGGGAGAGCGACTCCTCCACCTTGCTCACCAACTGTGCTTGCTCCTTCTCTAACCTCCGCACAGTTGCATGCTCCACTTCCAACTAGACAGAGGGAGAGAATTACAAGTCAATGCAAAGCAGCCCTTCCACATTTCACCACAAGGAGGCAGAAGAGCACTTCTTTATTGCATTAAATACACCATCGGATGAGAAACAACTGATAATACAAGTTTGGTATAGAACATATGGATATGTATTTCAAACTAAACCCATTAAGATTGTATACTACAAATGAGTTGGCAATAGATGTTAATCTCTTTGTATGTATATATTTTCAAATGGACCTTATTATGGACCTAATTCTCTTATCTTTTATATTTTTCCATTATTTGCCAATAAAATTCATGATACAAACTGTGGTGACAGTATTTCCATGAATAGCTCATTCGATCTAGATTAAGTAGTTAATATGTGTATGTATTATTTGCTTCATTAGACACAAAGCCTATAAACATGGGGCCAATCTTAACATTAAAAAGCACTGAGTTTCAAAATGGCTGATATCCTTTGTAGGTAATCAATTCCTGTTTCTCCAACAAATTTTTGGGCCCTATCCAAACACAGCTCTGTTTGGTAAACTACACTTAAATTAGGGTCCATTTGAGTCACTGAGAATCAGGAAAGGGTATGAGGTACAGTATGTGTTGCTTCAGAGTGGGAAGAGACAGACAGAGGGTCAATTCTTCATGTTTTGCCTTGTTAGAGAATTATTTGCTTGCAAAGCATGTTTAAGGAATGTTTAGTTTGCTGTAAGGTCAAAAGAGGGTGACTTCATTGCTTAAAAGCTTGATGAGTATTTGAATGGGAAATAGGAGGTGATGACATACGATCTAGTGTATGTGATTAGTGTGAAAAAAAAACAAAAAACAAAACAACATGGCCAGGAAATCTTAAGGAAGACTGGGAGACACTAAGGAACCCCTTCTTACATAAGACCCTTGTGCAGAGTTTTAATGGTGCTGATTTTGTGCTCACAGTGTGTGCACACGAGTTGACCTTGCGATAGACGTGGACATCCATTATCGTGGGTTTCCTGAGGCCATAAAGCCCCATGGCTGCTACACGCCTAAACAATGGCCTCTTCCTCCTCTGTTTCCTATGGTACAGCCCTGTGCTTGTGCGTACTTTAAATGGCCAAGCCCTGTCCAATCTACTGAGTGACAAAGTGGAGCTGCACTGATGCTTCTCCGCTCAGTCTCTGGGTTTTAAATCACAGCTACCACTATGAAGAAGGACACTGTGTGGACAGGCAGAGGAAGAGGAAAGAGGAGAAGCAGAGGTGGTAAAAGGAAGCAGAAAAATCCTACAGATGTTCTCATCTATCAGCATATGAGCAGCAATTTCTGAGAGTTTGCCATCTTTATCAAACATAAACTCATACGTACACACAAAGTAAAACAGTACATGTAAACTTCGTAGCTTTTACGTATCAGTCAAACCTGTTGGAGTAGTTTGTCTCTTTCTTTCTGCATTACGGTGAAATCATTGCTCTGCTTAGAGTCCTGGGCACGCCGTCGTTTCTCCTCCTCCAGATCAGCTATTATCTATCAAGCATATGGCAAAGTGAAAGATATATGACATGATGTGCAGACAGGTGTCTTGTTGCCGGAGTCAGTGTATGAGTTTGACATCATTCTCAAAAATGTCTTCAATTTATATTTCTTATAAGGATTTTCCTGCCCCACATAGTGTTGCTGCTGTAAAAGTTGTCCCCTGACTAATCAGCCAGCACAGCAGAACCTGCTCTTTGTTATAGGGCTGTGTCTGATTCATCAACTCTCTAAAGTTGACTCATAGACTCATAAATCTGCTGTGATAAAGCTCTATATCACTCATTTATGCCCTGGGTGCTGCTGTCTGTCTGCCTCATTGGCAACAGTGAGTGAAACATGGAGACAAGCAGATAAATGCTGCACACATTCACACACACAACAAGCCTATTGTACAAGTGTAAGGCCCTGTTTGACACTGTCTGAGTACTTGGTTGGTTTCACATCGTCCTGACACACATATTGGAAGTAAAGACAGGAGAGCTAGAGAACTTACTGAAAGTGTGTTCATGACTTTATAGGAGCGTGCATTGCCTCTTACCCTTCTGTGTCTGCTCTCAGCAGCAGCCAATTGTCCCATCATCCTTTCCTGCATCCTCTTGCAGTGAGCCATGACCAGTTTGAGCACAGCCAGAGGATTTGGGCCCACCGTCCGACCCTGCAGGTGTGTGTGATGCTGGGCTAACGTGTTTTGGCGCTCTGCGGCTTCGCTGTCCCGCTGCAGCGCCAGGAACGGATCGCTAAGGTCAAACTGACCATAGCGCTCCTGGATGAAAGAATCTCTGTGTTGAGCCTAGTAGATACACAAAAAACATAAAACATACACATAATTGTGTTGTGAGGCAGATATATTCACTTGCACTCATATGCAGACTCTAAGCCTCAGAAGGAATCCCTCTTTCCAAGAGAGGCTGGAAAATCTATTTTTACCAAATGATGAAATACACACACACACACACACACACACACACACACACACACACACACACACATGCTCATACCAGAGAAAGATGTAAAATGATACATACACACATGTAACAGAGAGTATCAATGGGTAATTAGACAGCAAGCATTAGATTAAATCTAGCCCAGAGCTGTGTATGCCCCCAATGCCCCCAATGCCTACCTGTGGTTTACAAGAAGAGAACATTATGTCAATGTACCTGTTCATTCCTGACTGGGGGAAAAAAATGACCCCTGTGTTAATGTATTTCAGTAAATGGCTTTGATAGGAAGCGTTCCCCTTTACATATTGCAGCACAGGAAAGAATGTGTTCAGAAGATAACATGAGGCCAAACTGCAGGTGCTACGAAAAATAACAGAGCAACTCATCACAAACATAGTGCGTACGTGTAGACACTTTAGAATATCATGCACGAGAGAAGACGGACTTGTAGGTAAGAACCTTAGGGATTCGTGTCAACTTAGAAGCTGGTGTATGTGTATGTATGTGTGTGTGCAGGAAATCTGTGTGAACTGATGTTTTTGTCAGCGTGAGCACAAGCAGATGGTCTTTCCCCTCAACCCAAATACAAAGAGGTGAGGCATGGCTGTCCAACCCCCACCGGGGGCAGATGTTAACTCCTCCCCAGGGATGCAGGGGCGAAGGACCAGGCCATTAAATAGGGCACACAATCTGGTTATATTATACCTAAAGTAAAACAAAATTATTGAATAAAAAGTGATAGCGTACTTGTCAAAGGGTAAAAATTTTGTAAAATAATGTGGGCAACTAAAGTAATTTCAGCTTGTTTGAGATAAACAGGCTGGAATGACAAGAAGCTGGGTGAAACGTGATAGTGCCTTGCTGATCTCACTCCTGGTCACTGATATTTTGTCAGGAGGTATCATTAACTACATACAGTTAGTAGGTTTGAGTTTTGGTGGCATGTAGGGTCAACTGGCAGCTCTAGTGACACAAGAACAGGCCAGAGGGTTCACACGAAGCGCCTCTGGGACACCCGTCTCTGTCTCCCCATGCAGTCCTCATCAAACACCCCGGTCCTCCAGCCCCCCATCGTTCCCCGCCCAAACGCATGGCACCACATTCCTCTGCCGGTTCATCATCATTTCTCAGAAAATATCTCTGCTTCCTCCTCTCTGTCAGACTCTTTTTCCTCACATGCTCTCAGACCACTGCAACAAACACATATACACACACACACACACAAACACACACACACACACCCTGAGGACATCAGTAAAGAGGCTGTATTTGAGGCTTTTTCTATGGCTGCACAAAGAATGCGACCCTCAGTGAAGAGATTACAGGACTCGCACAAAGACACTCTCTCAATGCCTTCAGTCTCTGGCATTGTCTCCATGTCTGACCCGGTAGGCTTCAATGTGTGAGAGTGGCTATGAGTGTGTGTGGTTTGTGTAGTATGTTTGTGTCTCTTTTTCCTTTTTTTTTATGAAGACAAAATTTATGTATGTGTCAAGTGTGTGTGTGTGTGTGTGTGTGTGTGTGTGTGTGTGTGTGCGTGCGCGCCTGCTTATGTGCGTGCGTGTAAGCAATTGTGTGTTTGTTTATTTGTGGCTCCGTGCATGTGTTTTTGTGCTCGGTCTTGGGGTAAAGATCTAAAGCTTTTTCATCCAGCTGCAGACAAAACTGCAGCTTCCTGAGTTAAATAACTTAAATAGGCCATTAAGGCCTGAGCTGAGATTGGATTTTGTGTGTGTGTGTGTGTGTGTGTGTGTGTGTGTGTGTGTGTGTGTGTGTGTGTGTGTGTGTGTGTGTGTGTGTGTGGGTTTGTGTGTGTTTGTTTAGCAGCCCTAATCTAAGGTCTGGTAGCTCATGGTTTTCTCAGGATACATCTGATCATAATGACAGAGAGTGCTTTTCATTATGAGAGAGCATAATAACCAAATTCTCTCTGCCACAAAGCTTTCATTTCTGTCAAGCTACTGATGACAAGTGTCTCCTCCTCAACTAAGCTATAGGAAGAAATAGATTATAGGCTATTAATTTACTTTTTGTTTCATAATCAATACATATATATACACACACACATATATATATAAATATATATTTTTTAAAACCAAGTATGTAAGAATTTCTCTCCAGTTTCACGCAGTGTTGTAAATGGGTGCGCTATAGCTTGTTTGATAATTGCCTTCAACAGCCTGTATCCTCTATCACCTTCCCACAGCTGTAAGAAGGTGTGAAAGACAACCTGATGCTTTTCACCTGAAAAACATTCTCTGTCAGTCAGTTACCTACAGCCTCAGGGTACAATCATGCCCTTGTGTGAGCTGAAAAGAGCCAGGGAGTCCTGTTTCCTCATTGAGCCTCTTTAATAACTATCCCACAATGACCTCAGCAGCTAGTACGGACTAAATTACAGCTCTGAATGGTATTGGGTGCATGTTGATAAAAATGTAGGGTTTGGCCCTTAATATAACTCCTACATAGTCAGTGTCATAAAAACATAATTGTTTAATATATTAAAACTGATGTGTGGACATACATGCACGTGTGAGTATCTGTTATATGTGTTTGAATCTATCAGCATGCAGCTGGTGTATGTTTGCCCTGGTGTGTGTGTGTGTGAGCCATGCTACGTAAGGTTCTTAGCATAACAGGCTGTCTCTAGGGCAACATCTTAAATCCAGAAGCTTGGCAGTGGGGCTTATAGGAAAAGTATGCATTCCTCCTGAATTAGTCCGCTCTTCAGAAGAAACGGTAGGAACACAGAGACAAAAGGACGGCAGGAACAGACCTGTCAAAGTACCATGAAAAGCCTCTTTCATGAAACTTAAACCTAAGGAGTCTGGTGGAGGGTCTTCCCAAAAAAAGAGCACAATGCTATGAGATGCTCCACCATCATACTTTTGTAAAGCATCCTAATAAACTGGTTTATGTGGTTGTCTTCATTTTTTCATTATGTTTTTTCCTACCAAAAAGTTTTTAATTTTTTCCAGTATTCTGATTAGAAACCTGCAGTGCAAGAAAAGCACAGTGTCAAGTAATTTTGTCTGAGGGCAGAAAATAAGATGATCACTGTTAAGTAGAAATTAGGAAAAATTAGGAGAACAAAAGAAGACAGTGGGTCATGCAGTTTTTATCCTGGGAAATGGGCAACTGCTCTGTTCTACATAAAAGTATAAAAGGAGATATAGTCAGTGGACCACTTGTCAGTAGTGTTGAGTGGCAGGCCTTGACAGGTGAGAAGGTATCAATCCACTGACAGTCACATCTGATTTAAAAGAGCTGGTGAAATTACAGAACAGTTTTCTGGGGAAATTCATAGCAAGTGAGAAATGGGAACCTGATGCTGTATCCATAACGACACACAGATGATTCAATCGTGCCTCATCAGTGCGCTCTGAAGGCCCCGGTTGGGCCTTGTATTAGTTGTATTAGACCAAAAGGTCTAATAACCTAACACACACATAGCAAAATAGTATAGATGCCTTTGATATTGGGAGGAGCACTAGAAGTAAAGTTATGCATGACAGTCTGGTGCTCAGGACTAAAGACAAGCTGACTAGCCACTATAGACAACATAATCATTAGCTAAACAATATTTTGACAGTAGTAAGAGTCTATGTATTGCCTTGGGAGAACCCATAGACTGTCTTTGGATTACCGAAAATTGCAAATGTACCAACTCAAAGCCATATCCATTGATTTTTTTTTTTTGGCCACTTGTAGGCAGAGGAGCTGTACAACAAGCTGAAAGGTTTCATATACTATCCCTTGATGAAGTTAAGATTTTAGCAGACAGTTTCCCACACAGTGCATCTTTTTCTGTTTCAAATGACCTTCGCTAGGCCAAATCTTCAGAAATAAATCCAACATTAGCTGTGTGACTGTCTTTCTTCCCCAGCAAAGCGTCAAATCGGCTAATTCTGCATGCTGGTTGGTGCAAAACTGTTAGCATGCAGTAGCATTATCAGGACATGGGGTGTGTGTAAGTAATGAGACTGAACCAAAGAGTAAATTTATAGGCAGTAAAATCAAAACAATAGGTTTAAAGTGAATAAAAGACCAACAGAGAAGATACTTGACTGCTAGAATGTGGTGAGTATAATGTAAGGGGTGACATTTCTCTGAGGGTTTGTCATTAGCAGTGACCCCATTCACATTACAGGTAGGCATTTAAAAATACTAATTTGTGCATGAGAACATTTTGTCATTTATGTCCTGAAATTTGCTTTTACTGACAGCCGAGTAGCAACACTTGGATTGGGCCCTAATCAGCAGTTACAGTCAGTGATTGCTGCAAATGATTAGCTGGTCAATAAAAACAAATGTTCTGTATCATTTATGTAACTGCATGCTTTGTTTTAAGAGTAACAAAGGAACTCAAATGCATATATTTAACATATATCCAGGCAGTTCACTTAAAACAAAAACGGGATTCACATTATGAGAAAAACATGCCACATCAGTCTTTAAAAGAAATATTTCGTGGCTCATGCAGAGATTGTATAAAAGAGCACACAGGACATGGTACAAAGTGCACGCACTAGGTCCTAAGTGCAATAGCTAAGGTTTGAATATGTAATGTGAATGCAGCCAAAACTAATTGTACATTTATTTCAGTCAGATTAGGTTGTTCTTTTTGTAAACTGATTAGTTTGCCAAGATTATACAGAAGAAAACATGCTGCAGAAAACCAGCATTAAAGCCCCTGCACTATTATTCAATAGAGTGAATGCGTGTGAAGGATCATGCCATTGTTTATTTCCTTAACATTGTCTAATGAATTTGGTCACATTAGGCGCATATACATAAAAATTTGAAGGTGCAAATGATAACGGTACAGAAATGGACTTATAAGATGGATCAGCCTAATTGTCGATGTGCTGTTGTTCTTCAAAAGAGAGAAAATAAGAGAAAGAGAGAGAGAGAGAGAGAGAGGGTGCAAGAGAGAGATGAGTTGCTTTTTGAAGTGTAAGCTAAGGTGTGTGCTTAAAGCTTGAGCCTTATCCTCCACACTTCCCACCCACACATTAATCAAATATGGCCCTAAGATAACTGGGAAGACGCCAAACAAAACCTCACTTTACTTAAAGGGCTGTGCAGTGAGACAACTTCTAAATAATGTTTAACTGTCTCAAATGGTATCATCAGTGGCTAGTGATGAAACATGAAAGCAGATGCTCCCACCCTTTTGGAGATTTTGGAGAAGTTTAATTAATGTATCATTGAGTGGATTAAGGAAATGCTCATGTATTTCTTGAAAGAGATTCAAAAATTAAACTGAGAGGGGAATTCACTGATGCTGACATAAATGCAAACGTCATTGCAAAAGCACAGATTTTTCTTGTCTCAGACTGGCTCTTGACTGGGTTTTTGCCTGACCTCTTTTATCACTATTTTATTTGTAGCTGGCAAATATTCTCTTGTTCAGTGCAAATAGAAACGAAGGGTGGAGTTTGTCTAAGAGGGGCTGCTATAAAAAGGCATACCAAAGAGAACATTACCCAATCTATGTCACTCATCATTGTTGTGATCTGTATCTGTGACATGCTGTATGTAGATGTGTGTTCCTGTGCACCTGTTTTTACCAATAAAAGCATAAGAGTAGCATCAGATACTTTACTCTCTAAGACCGTGATGACCGTCAGGCTGGCTGTTGATATGGAAGCACTTCATTGACATCACACACCCGTGTGCATTACACTATTACATTAGGCATTACCTTGCTTTTAAGGACACCTTATGTTTAGTTTTTGTTCTTTTTTAAAACCACATTTCCCCCTACTAATCTTTATTACATGTCCAAATTGTACAGCGATTCTTGTAAAGTAACAGAGTCTACAGTCTTATCTGAACAGCACTCTCTGGCCAGGCACTATTGTTTATGGAGCCAGGAAAACATATCAGCCTGCAAAAATAGACAAAGCATTTTAGGATTACAGGATGTGACATCATATGAAAAACAAAACTGTTCCTGTTGAGCATGACTGTAATGTTCAAACCACACAGACCTGATGGCACAAGTAAACAAAAACAGCTAAATAACAGCAATATTTGTTTAACCATCACAGGTACTTAAAGCCAAAAAGTCTCAAACAAAACGAAAGCTGGAAGTAATCCCTTGGTGCAGACGTGAGGCATATTTCAATGACATAGAGTTTGTTTCAACTTTCAGCATTACAACTTTCTTTCCTACTGTGTACACTTGTTTGCAGAAATGCAGAGAACAATGCAAAAGGACAGACTTAAGAGCTCCCTCAGTGAGTATTTAAGAGGCAGGTAGTTAAGGCTCTCACCTACATCTATTTTCATGTTTACTAACATTCCTATGAGCTGCTAAGAACTTGCTCAATGCCGGATTTATGCCATTTATGGCTGAGAGAGAGGGGGGATAATCCTAGCATTAATTCCTGTATAGATATAGACAATCATCAACTCCAAAGATATGCCACTCCTGTTGGAATGCAGCACAATTTTCTGATGTCATGTTCTCTGGAATGTTCCCTCAAGTAAAACTGCTTATCCGTGTCCTTAGTGATGAGAACTAGAAACAGTACACAATCAAGATCTGTAGAGACATGTCCTATAGGTGACGCCATTTCATACTGCAAGTAACTAAACACTGATATGGTTCCAAATTTTCAAAGGTTTTGGGTGAAAGACGCATTAAAAAAGCCCTTGAATGCTTTTTTCCCCAGGCAAAAAAAATATGTAGAGTATTAAAAAAAGATTGGGGAGGATTTGAAAGCCTCTTTTTCTTTCTCAGCTGTCCGTACATGCAAGTAAACATTACTGGCATATATTGAGCTTGGTTAATGCACCGTGTAAGCAGACAACACCGAGGAAGGCGGAAGATGAAAAAAAAGAAAACAATACAGGGAAAGACAGGCCTGTACAAACAGACTTCCTGGGTGCCAAATCAATGCACAGACACAGAGCTCAAAATTGGACAAATTATCTTGCGATCAACCCCCAAAACTCCCCTCTGCAGCCACATGTCTACACACAATCTGCCCTAACATGGACCATGCAGTTAAAATGGTGTACAGGCCCCCAGTGGCAAGAAGGGAAGTCTGTGATTTGAGCCTACAACTCTGTACATCCTCTCCATGATAAACAATGCAGCCTCTAACTGGCCCACCAGAGACCACCAGTGTGTGTGTTGGTGAGTGAGTGGGCACATAGGACATGGGTCACGGTCAAACATGAAAGACCCCCTGTAATGTGGCTGTGTGTGAGGGAGAGAGGGAGGAAAAGGAGGGTGAAGAAAACAAGCAATATAGTTAAGGATACGGAAAAAGGAATAGGACCAACAACAAGGCAAACAAGGCAACTCTACATTTGTCCTAAGGGAATGACTGTGTTTGTGTGTGTGTGTGTGTGTGTGTGTGTGTTGAGTTTCAGGTCAAACATTGTGTGTGTCACAAATGGACTACTGCCATTCCAGATGCATTTGAGCTGGTGTGGTAAGAATGGCTCATCCTCTGGCCCTGACACTGAAATTATGTCATGATTGCAGCCTCAATTGCTCTCTAGATATACTTCCCTATGAAGGCCTATTTATTACAGCAAGACGGTCATGGTTGCTACTTATCCTCATCACAACCTCAACCATTATTTCGGACAATGAGTCAAGCACTAAGCAACTTCATCCAAGAATGGAGCAGCTGCTGTGGTCATAAGTGTAAAAAGCTGCCATGGTCACGGAGAGAGCCAATCAGAGCCCGACACTGTGAAGCATCTGAGCTGTAGAAAGCTAGACTATCTCACTGAATGTAAGTGAATGAGCTTCACAAAACTCAGGAATAAAGGAATAACTGTGTAAGAAATCTGAAATGTGATAAAGTTGTTGTTGAGTAATGTCTGAGGTGCTGTTCACTGAGTGCATATGGGTGATTCAAGCTGTTCAACTGGATAAGGACCCTAAAATATACAGAAGATGTCTAGAGATTATCAAAGATGTTTAGCAACAATGGGAGTTTCCCAGATTAGAACAAACGTGAGCTGGAATGGTCATTCAAGACACATTTGAAACATGAAGAGCAATGTGACTGAACTGGATCTAGGCACAATGTAGAAAGATTAGGTCTTGATAGTGCCTCAACTGGAAAAAAAAAAATGAAAACACTGCTTTCAACTGTGGCCAAAGACTGGTCTGACTGGCAATAATGTTGCTGCTGTGGTGGAATAAAAGGCCTAGGAAACAAGAAGGGCTCCTGTGCCATTGTCTTTATTAGCTCTGTTTCCTCGCTTTCCTGTTTACACATCCCCTCCCTGTTAGCTGACATTCTTCATGGGGGTGTAATGCTGAAAAAGGGTTAATTTTAGTGCCCAAGGATGTCTTCAGTAAAGACAAGGCAAAAACTGTGTTTTATTTAATAGGTTTCTAGGATGTCTATATGAAATATATAGCTATATTACTTTTTAATTCATAATCACAGTATGTAAACATACTCCTAAAGTCCATTTGGGGATTTGTGTCTGTAGGTTGTGTCCAACCTACCCTGAGGGTATGTATGACCACATCCTGGGCCTCCAGCTCTCCCTCCAAGATACTGAGGAGAGTCAGCAGCTCTGCTCTGCTCAGAGCCTCCACATTCATTTTCTCCTCCTGAACAGACATAGAGAAACAGAGGGAATGGGCACAATTAAGAGAAAGAGATTTTCTTACAAACCTGGTTTTATTATATAAGAAACAAATGAACATAAAATGCAGTCAGAATTATCTATCAACATGACCAATATGAATGTTTATGGGTATCGCAAATGGATCTATGTGCAGAATAGCACTTATTGGTGGCTTGTTTGAATGCATTTTTCAGTGAGTGGCACAGAGCCAAAATATAGGATGGCACTCAGGGTCCCATCCGTAGCCTCACTGGGTTGTGCTCATGGTTATAAACAGGAAGTCATTAGCATATCTGCATGTTAAGTTGCTAAAGGGACTGAGGACAGTTGTCTGCTCTATTCAGTACCAACAGTCCAATGCAAAGCTTCATCGGTGATCTGTAGACCTTTAGGCAAATGTAATGGTTTGATGCGTCTTATTTGGCACACACATTTAAGGTATTAGCCATCTCGCACTCCATCCTTTGTATCCTCTGTATCCTGTGACTCATCAACGTGCTCCAGTCTAGTCATAGGGAACAGACATAACACTTCACCCCGCTGACATCATCCTTAAAATGAAGAAAAAAGACATAAAACAATGACTTCATCTTTTAAAGTTGCGGTTTACTTTCAGGTTACTGTCGGGCTTTATAATAGTGTGGCTGCTCCTCGGAGTGTTAATCATATGTTTGACAAGTTACTTGCAAGGTGTGAAGTCAGATAACAAAAGCTATAATGATCAGCCTGTCTCTTATCCCTCACACATTGTTCTCTCTCACACACCATGAATAAACAAGACATCAAATAACAAAGCTCTGTGCAGAATGTCTAGAGTTTGTAGTCTGCAGAATGTAGAGTATATTTGCTGTATAACTTATAAAAGACACAGATGTTTGTGAAATTGAATTTGAAATACAACATAAAGTGTTTTAGTAAGGGCCACCAGTACAGCTTTGCTGATCATAGTGAAGGAATAGATTCTACAAGTCTCTGAAACTCTACTTTCTTTTGAAAAGATATTCCCTCCTTTGGTGTTTTGATGATGATGATGGTGGAGAGTAGGGTCTATTATGTGGTGCCAAAATTCATAGGTGTCACCTGTGTTGCTATCCGCTGACTGCGAAGGCCATGGCTTTTGATTCTTATTGTTTTCATAAACCAGATAGACCGTTCAGTGACCCCTCACAACCCGTACAGAAGCATCTGCAATTGTTATTTTAATCCACTTAATTTTTCCTTTAATTTGTCACCCGTCTATATGAGCAATGAAAGCCAATGTCCTAATCTTCGCTTTAAACAAACTTCCCCTCTCCTCCGAACTGCCAGGTTTAATCTCAAGTGTGCTGTTTACTTTCTTGCTGTAGTGTCCCAGAACATTTTAAGTCTCTCAAAAAAAAAAATTCCTCTGTGCTTTCTGTGGCTCACCGCACATTCACAGCAGGGCAACAGAGTGTGAATCAGTAGCTATTTACTAGCTAATAACGTGACATGTATTGCAAAGGGTGGTTTCCAGTTCTGCCCTAACCACACACATGCCCGCATATTTTCAATATTAGTCAGTTTAGTTTAGATATTAGTGTGTTTTTGAGCTGCTGGATGTCAGGGGAGGCCAAAATCCCCATTTGTCACCTGATATCTGTAAATCAGCTACCATGGAAAATCATTCCAGCATTCCAGGGATGCCCACACCATGGGAATCATCACTCAAGAGCAAATCCCTGAATCCCGCTCTGTAGCCTGCATGGTTTAAAGTAGGCGGTGTGGCACTTTGGCTGTTGGTAGATGAACCAGCAACAGGCCAATGTAAATATTTTAACGGTCTTGTCAAGAGATGGTAAATTCTTTTTCAACAAGCCAGATTTACAAGTCAATACTACAGCATATAACAGCTAATTTGACAAGAACGTTCTGTGGTGAGTGTCAAAATAATAATGCCGCTCTGCCACCCTGCCTCTGTGCGAATTAGTGGACAGCTTATTGTTTTCTGATCCTTTTCTTTTTGTTCTTTACAGTCCTTTTCTCTAGACGGAGCCCGGGTTAACCTTTACTCATCCTGGCAGAGAAACCAGGAAGGACCTGCGCTCATGTGCTTAAACGTGCGGCACAGACCGCTGAACGCGTCCAGAGGAAGAAATGATCTCAGCGGTCGCTCAGGAACAGGATCCACCTGCCGGTCCCGGGCCTTTGTCTGACACAAGGGGCTGTCATTATTTTTCTATTATTTCCCATTCATATCAATCGCTAAGTGTCGCAAACATCAAATTAGCCATCATGTATATAGATTGCCTGTAGTGATAATGGTGAAATCAATACTGCGTCGATATCACTGAAGTACTCACACCCATTCGCCTGAAAATGAACATAAGACCCCTTGATCCCTTCCTTCTGAGATCCAGGGGTCACATCTATCATCTGCTATTTATCCAAACATTATTTTTGGCATAATTATTCAGCATTAAGTTCTATCTATTTTGCGGCTGTAAAGTTCCCGATGCGCAGAAACGGGAAAGCCCCCATCGGGTACGAGAAAATAGATGAAGCAGGGACCTGTCCGGACTTTTGCATCGTGATACCTGAGTAAAATCCTCCCCTCCCCAAACACCCCCCCAAGACTGGAGATAGAAATCCTATAAGCCGGCAGCAAAAAAAAACTGCCACAACCCTTAATAATAATAAAAGAAAACAAAAACGTACCTTCATGCACTCAGTTCTGGGCGCATTAATTGTTCTGCCGATCCGGAATAAAATGGGGATCCACGGCAGCATGAATCACGGCGCTCCGCTGTCACGGACACTCCTGCTCCGAGCCCCCGGCGTGAACAACAGACGCTCGGCGACGACGCGTCCGGCCAATCGGAGGGAAGCAGCGCGACGCTCCGGGCCAGTCGGCGCCGGGCCTGTCGCCACCGGGGGCGGGGACGAGGGCGTTCCCGAGTCGGTGGGATAAACCTCTTTGTCTCGGGCTCCCACGACTTCGTCCCGGCGTGAATATTTCTCTTTTTTTTTTTTTTTTTTTTTTTTTTTTGCAAGTGTTTAGCGGATTAGTACGAGTGATTGCGCAGAGACGTGCGGGTTTAATGGACGTGTGGCTGCGGAGGTGCCTCCGAGCGTACGAGCGTTGTGAGGAAAAGACAAGAAATAAATGAATAAAAAAAAAATACGGTTGCAAATTTTGGGCTCCTGCACGAACGATGCGTAAACTTACTGAAGAAACTCGTAGAACCTGTTATTCATTTTATTTATTTTTTTATCGTATCGTCTCACACGGTGCTTTAGTTCCCCTCAATGGCCAAACGGTGGCATCACAGCACAGCACGCTCTCCTGCGCTGTGCTGCCTTTTTCTTTTCATTTAATATTGTAATGTGAGGCCATAGTGGAATTAATCCCCATTTAAACCATATCCTATCATTTTAAAGGCCAGTTATTCATTGAAGGGTTGGCTTTGAGTAGACTAATCTTAACCTCTCCTTCTTATGTTTCTCTCTAAATGCTACATCTTTACTGACCTGGTCTTATTGAAAGGGAAGGAACAGAAACCTGTTAGTCAAGATGTTTTTGTAAAAAGATGTGCTCCAAATTCCAGTCATTGTTGTTGAAGGACTAAAATTTCCTTGGTTTTCTCAAACTACAGACCTTTTGTTCTCACCCCTATATAGGGGTGATAAGTCCTGTAAAGCACTGACAGTTACCATAAACAAATAGTGGTAGAGTATATCATCATTTCAGACTATGATTTTATCTGTCTTTCACTGACTTTGTGTTTTTCCTAGTAATAGTTGAACTTTGTTAAAAAAGAATCCTGTGTAATCAAGCCAAACCTGTAACTTTTTAGAAATTAGTGGGAGGAATATTTACTATTTACTGCAATCAGTCCCTCTTTCCATGACTGGATTTAAATATGAGACTGGGCACTGCTGTGACTCTGTCATGAAACTCCTGAGTTGTGTTTCCGAACCAAATAACTGAAAGAGAGACAGAGCTAAAGAATCTCCGGTGAGATGTGAAATCAGCTCAGATCAGACAGTCGGTTCAGAGTAGCACACTACCTACAGGTTTTTACACATTTATGTTTCCTCTAATGCTTTCCTGAAAATCTATCACATTTCAGGCAAGTTATATCAGAAAATATATATATTTTGAAAAGTGAGGCTCATTATGTGCATATGTATATGTTGCAGACACAAACGAGAAAAGAGAAATAGAGAGTAAGTTCACACACACAACTGTTTATTTTGTATAATCTGCACTCTTCCTTGATATCTAATGGAAATGTTATCATTCAGCTTCAGTTAACGTGACCAGAGTGAAGCTAAGCTTTTTGTTACAGAGAGATAGCCTGAGGTTGTGATTAGGCTCTCAGGTAAACACACCAATTTAAGAGTCATTTGTATCTAATATTTATTTAACCACAGTGCAACACATGGTTGTAGGGGAGATCCTCTCATTAGTATATTTCTATTTTTTCACGCATAATGCCTGAAGCGGGAGGTTTCATTGTATTATAATTCCTAGGCTGTCCAATTCAGAGACAAGAGCTTTTTTATTCTTTTTTTTTTTAAGTATAAAGTACTTATTGGTCTAAGTTTGTCCTCATTATGTTTTGTAGTACAGGTACCATTGAAAAAGAGTAAGATAGTCATATACTGTTGGCTTGCTTAGGCCGTTTTTCCAAGCCCGGCCTATTCAAGGTGCACTTCATGACAGGCTCTCAGCTCCACCACAGTAACCTGTAAAAATTTGATTTTAAAAGCATAACCAACTAGCCACTAACCACTAACAACACTGAAACAGGCCAAGACAAGTAACTATTATTAAACTCCCGATAATGTGTCTTTGCAATAAAATACTATCCAATCAAATTTGTGATCCATGAATTTTAACACTTATGTAATTTTTTTCTACTGGAACTTTAATTTAAGGGGATAACATAGGAAAAGTCAAAGCAACACAGATTGTTATAGAATATTGCAATTTAATCCTATAGCACACAGGTAAGAAGGCATATTTTAGAAGAGAAATTGTGCTTTAACAAAGTGGTATTTGTTAATATTCAAGACATCGAAAGGATTACAACAAATTATGCTGTATGTGAAAGTACACTGTGAAACAAAAACTTTCTTCAGTAAATCAGAATCAAAAACAAAACTAGTTCAAAACCTTTTCTATGGCTGGACCACCCCTTATCTGTTTTCTTTTTTCCTCTTTTGTTTTCACTGTTTTCCATTGTTAATTTAGTCATCACAGGATTCCTGGTTTTCGCCTAGGCAGCCTGGGTTCGACTCACGATATGAGAACTACTGCCTATAAACACCCTCCTGATGATGAATTAGAAACTATTTGCACCAATTCATTTTGCAAGAGCAACAATCAATGGTATAACTTTGGCACTTGATCACATGGCATTCAGCTGACCATTGGAGCAACTCTATCAGTCAGTCAGCCAGTCAGTCGCCGACATTCAAGTTTAGAGGGGCTGGCCCCACTGTTGCAGCTTTTTTGTTGTTGGGTGGGCTTTAGTTTTCAATTCCATAGAGATTGCAAAGGAAATGTTGTCATTGAGATGCTTATGCAAGGAACTCTTAACTCTTACATTCAGTAAAGGGAGCCTAGGCTTATGCTATACAGTATGGTCCAATTTGGCTAGTGCTACATTTTAAATGGTTAACTATAAATGCCTGAAAGTGAGGAGATTGTTACTGCTTTTGAGGTATAGACAACCTCATTTCAGGAGAATATATTTTTTTTTATATATGTTTTACTTGAGGTGATATAAATTGGTGACTTGATAGAGTAGAGGGTTAAAGTGAGGATTGCCGTTTTGCAGATAATCAGAGTTAGCTTGAAGGAGAATCAGCAGCACTTGCTCTGGGCTCTAGCCTCAGTTTGATGGGCTCCCTGGGCGAGAGAAAGCCATCAGTCGAAAGCACCAATGGAGTCTAGAAAAACAAAAGTGTGCCAAAAATGAGGTTCCACTAAAGCTCAAGTCCACTGTCAACCAATCATACTTAAAAACCTGTTTTCTCACCTCTGTCTCCTTGCAGGTGACAAAGCTGAAGTTCTGAAGGATTTCCACTATAGCCAGCTTCATCATCAAAAGAGCAAATCGCATGCCAATACAGTTCCTTGGCCCTGCTCCAAAGGGTAGGAAGGCATAAGGATCTATGTTGTCCTTGTTCTCTTTGCTGAATCTGAAAGCACGATGTACAAATATTTGTAAGTTCACTGGCCAAATAACTAACTTTGGGTAAAACTTGACCTCAACCTACAATTAATCCAGCACCTTACCTTTCAGGTTTGAAGGTGTCAGGCTCAGACCACAAAGCAGGGTCACGGTGGAGAGTGTAAACCGGAATCACGATGACAGTGTCCTTGGGGATGGTTACACCGTTTACTTCAACAGAAGCCTTTGACACTCTCTCCAATCGAGACCCAATAGGGTACAGCCTCATTGTCTCATTCACCACCATGTCCAGGTATTCCATGTTCATCAGGGCTTCATACGTTGGCTGGCCCTGGAGGGAGGTAAATTTTGAAGTAGTTATTAGTTGGTCACACAGAACCAGTTCCTGATAAACTACATTAAAAAAACCTCAAGTAACCTTTTCTGGGAAGGTTTCATCAATCTCGTCTTGCAGGATCTTCTGGATGTGAGGGTGAGTTGCCAGGTTATAGGCAATAAAGCACAGTGTGCTGCTGCTGGTTTCATAGCCCGCAAAGATGAATATCATGGCCTGAGAAAGGATCTCATGATCAGTCAGTCCTGCAACACAAACCAACCATAGTTTAACTATTACTATCATGATCATTTTTAATCGGTTGGTAGATAAAGTTGCGGTCTGAAAGGCTCAACAAGTATTAGCTTGGGATGACATTTTTATGATTTCCTTCCTTCAGTCAACATGAACTATTCCATGATTATTATTGTCTGATTCTTCGTTTGTCCTTCAACAGTCAGTAGTAAACTGTCAATTTGACCAGCAAAGATTCCCTAAGGGAGGCATGATTTCAGAGAAAATTATGAACTTCAATTAATCCATCTGGTTTCTTTCTTTACCTTTTTGGGAGCTGGTATCATCTTGGTTTTTTTCTGAAATCTGAGAGTCCACCATCAACTGCATGAAGTCCACTCTTTCCTGCCAGATAATTACACAGTTGTTCAAGGGAGGTATTTCGAACACAATATATTAAAAATTGACCAACAACCAAAATCAAATCCATTATAACTGCTCTGACTTACTTTGCTGTTATTCTTATTCCGCTCTGATTTGATAAACTTTAGAAAGTTGTAGAAGAAATTTGTCACTTCAGTAGGGAAGAATGACAGATTCATCTTGCTAAAAACTGGTTCCAAGAATGGAAACAAAACTGAAATAGATAAGAATTGAAATGATAGAGTAAATTATGGTGTCAAGAGGAAGAGACAGACATTCTTGTTGCAGAATAATGTTTGACATACCGATTAAAACCAACAATGGATTCAGGAGGTTGAACTTGACCATTCTCTTAATGTTTGCAACAAATGGATCAGAAGGACGGTTGATGGAATCAATGTCAACACTGAAAGCAGTGCTGGTCACAATATCCATACTGTAAGGTCCAAATACCCTGCAAACAAGGCATATATGTAATTTCTGACAGACTATAATAATACCTATCCTTGAATAAGAGAAGGTAAAAGAAAAACTGTGACTGAAAAATACGGATGGAGAGCTTTGTGCTGAAATTGCATTAGAAACATTACTCACTCTTTAACCTCTAAGACTTCACCCGCCTCTACCTTCTTGTGAAGACTCTTGATTAGATTACTTGAGTGCTTCAACATTATTGAGTACATCTGTCCCAAAGAGAATAATGAAAACATTAAATCACTCAGATATCAACCAGTTTAGTGTGAATCTGTGATTAATGTACAAAGAAAAATAAATTGTACAGGTTAAAAAATTTCACAATGTGCTTTTTAACCTCTTTCAGTCGACCGCTGGTGAATGATGGAGAGAGTACACTGCGAATCCTCTTCCATTTCTCATCTTCTACTATTGATACAGCATCACTTAAGGGCCCGTTTAGGCCAAAATCCTAAACCACACACCCGCACCCAAAGAGGATGCCTTTGTTACATTCTTTGATTAGTATTAAGATATTAACTTCAAATATTGCTCCTGCCGTGTTTTTTCCTTACTCGTCTGTTGGTGAAGACAGAATAACACTCTTTAACCAAGATCGTTTTGATCATAGCTGTGTCCATTACAGCCAGGAGAGGCTGCCTTCCATCGTAAAGGCTTGTAATGCAACAGCAGATATTTTAGTGATTCATTTACAGCATGGATCATTGCATTAGAGATGTATGGTATGATATATTTTTTCTTGATTAATATCGAACACTTACCCCCAAACCTTCCCATATTTCTGAAAGCATTGTGTATCAAAATTGTGGATGCCCTGGAGAATGAAGTGAGAGAAGTGACAAAGGCATCGAAAACAGTCAAACCATCACAAGTAGTGCAACTTTACCAATCTGGCAAATGCATCTCACCTTTCTGTACTCCAAAAAAGTCCCAACGAAGGGTAAAGGTTTGGGTCCATGGATGCCTATTTTCTTGAAAAAGCCATATGGAGAATATCCATACCTAAGGATTAAAAGTGGAATAAGAAAACTCACACCACATCCACCTGTTTTTACAAAAGTCATTTTATCTCCATCCCTGCTCTACTCCTGTGATACTCCTCCAGACTTTATCTATCTATCTATCTATCTATCTATCTATCTATCTATCTATCTATCTATCTATCTATATCTATATATCATATATCTATATCTATATATCTATATATATATCTATATCTATATATATATCTATATATCTAGATATATCTATATATCTATATATCTATATATCTATATAGATATATATATATATATAGATATATATATAGATATATAGATATAATGTGCGTGTGTGTTTGTGTGTGTGTGTATTTATACATATCAGCTGTAAAGCCTCAGTTGTACCTTTAGTCCAGTGAGATCATCATGAGTTATTGTGTCACCCATTACGTAACTCAAGCTCCAGGATCGTTTCTATACTGCGTCATAAAAAACCTCTTTCCATCAGCTATTAATACATTTTGTCACACTTTACAAAGTAAAACCGCAGTTATATACCATCGCATTTGCAAGTGAAATTTTTACTCAACTTTAAGACAATTTTTTTGATTCATCCTCAAGTCTACGTGAGTAGAATAGCTTCAAGGACGTGGTAGACCCCGTATGAGGCAACAGTTTCTAGGATAGTTCGTTTCGAAGAAATGGGAATTACAAAATTTACAAATTTACAAGATTTCACTTCATTTTTTTTAATAAAACGGCCAGATTCACCGTTTCAACATTTCCTCATTTTGTTTGGAACTTATCAAATCTAAAAGACGGTTGTTAAAAAAAAAAAAAAAAAAAAAAAAAGGCCATACGTACACTGCGATGAGCGTGATGACAATTGCTATCAAAGTCCAGGTTTCGACGGACAACTCCGTGAAACATCCCATCTTTACACCTGTGCACGCCGCTTTCTGCGGTGCTCGATCGCTCGCGGCTTTTTCCGTGTCCAGTGTGCCGAGTTATGTTTACCCCACTGTGGGCGGGACCCGGGCGAAGACCCCGCCCCCGCGATCCCGACCAATCATTCTCCGCGCCTGCACCTAACCCGACGGAACCAGCCAATCAGAGGCAGGCGAGGGGCGGGTCTCGGCCCTTCTCGGGTGGGAAAAAATAAGATAAAATACAGAGGTCGTGTCACACAAGCGCAAACAAGCAGGTTTTGCAACATCATATCTCGGCCATCGGTACGAGCAGCAGCAGCTCAAATCATTTGCGAACCGAGTTATAGCTGTAATGATCCCTGGCCAACTATATGATCGTTAGCCTATGTGGTAACCTGTTGCCGGGATTACATTTCCTAAGGTTCTCCCAAGAAGTGTATTCTATCTTTTCTTTCAGTTTTATCTTCATATTTTTTTTTTCCTGTAATGAGTCCTGAAAAAAATATCCCCCTATTGATATGCTTGTCTACTTTTCACCAAGTAGCTAAAATTGAATGAACATAAGTATTTCTAATTATTTTAGGAGCTAATTCATTACAAATCATCATAGTCTTTGACATTCTTCTAAAATCATATAGATTTCCTGTGTCCACCTCCAACTTGAAATCTTTCTGTTATTTCTTTTCATATCCATGGTCTGAAATTTAAGTGTGAAAGACAATGACACACAAGTTATGAAATACACAGCAGCCTTTTGTTAAATAGGTGTTTTCTCACGTCGGACATGATGACTTATTTTAGTTGAAAAAGCATGGGTGTAACCAATAATGTTAATAATAGCTCTGTGTGTGTGTGTGTGTGTGTGTGACAGTGAACCAGCTGAAACTGAGGCATCTAAATGGAATTCAATCATTATTTACACCTGTGCCTCTCCACCTGTGACATATCCTCTATGAAAAATGCCTGTTGAACCAACTACCATAAACAAAACAAAACAAAGGGATCTAACTTTGGCTCATTTTGACAACTTAACAAATAGGTGTTCTACAACGCTCTGTATTTAACTTTGGCCTTTTTCTCGCCCTGATAACGTTAGAACATTAATAACTACTGACCTTTAGCCACACTGTGATTGCTGCTGTTAGCTGTTGCATCAGTCATTTTATGCTGATAATGATGATAACCTGGGAAAAGGTTTTCAGAAAATTATGGAACATTAATCAGTAAAGTAGCTTAATTTTGTATTTCTCTAAAAGCTCTATTTAAATGTTGACATAAATGCTATGTAAAGAAGTGATGAGAGAACCAGAGTTGATTCCAAGAGAACTAGCACTTATATGCAGAACAAAATATATAGAAATCTTGCAAAGGTTTACTTAGATGTTACTGGAATATACAGTATACAGTCAGACATATAAATGTATGTGTTAATAAATGGTGGAATTACCTAAACAAATGAACAGGTTTCTGGATCAGTGACAATATTGCAGCACAAAACTTTGTGAATTATCTCTCTCTCTCACAAGTCATATTATATAACCATTTGTCATATCAGCCAGCCCCAATGGTATCACATAGACACTGATACTATGATACTATATGATTGTTAGCAGGAGCAGTTGATCAAAGTTTGATTTGATTATCTGTTTATCATAATTGAAAAGAAAAAAACATCCAAAGTAGAAAAACATCAATAGCAGAGTAAAACCTTGCAAATTTGACAAAAAAGTGCCCTTTCGGCCTACTTTGGCAGGCAGAGACGGAGCAGCTGTCAGCTATGTATTTTTGGTGAACCTGAACAACAATCTGCACAACAACTGAGACAGATTCTGGCAAGGCATGGGCATAAAGCATATGCACCAGCTATAGCATAGAAAGACATTTCCCTGCCATGTTCTTTGTACAAATTGTTTAAATGACCCATAAAATCTCCCTTCACATTTTTCTTTCACTACCAACAGCCTGCCTCTTAATGGACCCAGACACACTGGTTCAACAACTGCAGACTACACATTGCCTACATTTTCAGTTTATCCCATTCTATGTGGACATTGTCTAATTCTCTACTTTCCTGTCAGCTGTAAAATCCATCTCCCATCTCATCCTGATTCTGATGACAACAAAAAAATAAGTCACTTCAATGCAGCCACCTGCCAACTGAGTTGGTTGAAAAAAATTTGTATTATGATGTGAGGAGGATGCCTATGGCTGTGGCTTGGTCAGCTGAGAATAAATAGAGTTGTTTTTCTCATTTTTTCTCTCGTATTTCTATTATCCCATGTGAATGTATCAATGTCAACACTGTGTGTGTGTGTGTGACAGTGAACCAGCTGAAACTGAGGCATCTAAATGGAATTCAATCATTATTTACACCTGTGCCTCTCCACCTGTGACATATCCTCTATGAAAAATGCCTGTTGAACCAACTACCATAAACAAAACAAAACAAAGGGATCTAACTTTGGCTCATTTTGACAACTTAACAAATAGGTGTTCTACAACGCTCTGTATTTAACTTTGGCCTTTTTCTCGCCCTGATAACGTTAGAACATTAATAACTACTGACCTTTAGCCACACTGTGATTGCTGCTGTTAGCTGTTGCATCAGTCATTTTATGCTGATAATGATGATAACCTGGGAAAAGGTTTTCAGAAAATTATGGAACATTAATCAGTAAAGTAGCTTAATTTTGTATTTCTCTAAAAGCTCTATTTAAATGTTGACATAAATGCTATGTAAAGAAGTGATGAGAGAACCAGAGTTGATTCCAAGAGAACTAGCACTTATATGCAGAACAAAATATATAGAAATCTTGCAAAGGTTTACTTAGATGTTACTGGAATATACAGTATACAGTCAGACATATAAATGTATGTGTTAATAAATGGTGGAATTACCTAAACAAATGAACAGGTTTCTGGATCAGTGACAATATTGCAGCACAAAACTTTGTGAATTATCTCTCTCTCTCACAAGTCATATTATATAACCATTTGTCATATCAGCCAGCCCCAATGGTATCACATAGACACTGATACTATGATACTATATGATTGTTAGCAGGAGCAGTTGATCAAAGTTTGATTTGATTATCTGTTTATCATAATTGAAAAGAAAAAAACATCCAAAGTAGAAAAACATCAATAGCAGAGTAAAACCTTGCAAATTTGACAAAAAAGTGCCCTTTCGGCCTACTTTGGCAGAGTGAGACGGAGCAGCCGTCAGCTATGTATTTCTGAGTGAACCTGTGAACAATCTGCAACCACAACTGACAGATTTCTGGCCAAGGCCATGGCATAAAGCATATGCACCAGCTATAGCATAGAAAGACATTTCCCTGCCATGTTCTTTGTACAAATTGTTTAAATGACCCATAAAATCTCCCTTCACATTTTTCTTTCACTACCAACAGCCTGCCTCTTAATGGACCCAGACACACTGGTTCAACAACTGCAGACTACACATTGCCTACATTTTCAGTTTATCCCATTCTATGTGGACATTGTCTAATTCTCTACTTTCCTGTCAGCTGTAAAATCCATCTCCCATCTCATCCTGATTCTGATGACAACAAAAAAATAAGTCACTTCAATGCAGCCACCTGCCAACTGAGTTGGTTGAAAAAAATTTGTATTATGATGTGAGGAGGATGCCTATGGCTGTGGCTTGGTCAGCTGAGAATAAATAGAGTTGTTTTTTCTCATTTTTTCTCTCGTATTTCTATTATCCCATGTGAATGTATCAATGTCAACACTGTGTGTGTGTGTGTGTGTGTGTGTGTGTGTGTGTGTGTGTGTGTGTGTGTGTTTGTGTGTTTGTGTGTGTGTGTGTGTGTGTTTGTGTGTGTGCGTGTGTGCGCTCACAATTTTGCAAATGCCTGTCTGTCTGCAGCACTACACTGACTGGCAACAGTGCTGTTGCTCTCTATTTGGCTTAGATCAATCTTGCAGAGATGAGTTTTCAAGCAGTAGTGAGAGAAGGCCGTGAGGGACAGATAAGGTATTGAGGAGAGGCCAAAAGAAACAGAGGCAAACGCTGATGAGGTCAGAACACAAAGCAGGGGAAAGATTGAAAATAATCTGCAAATATATCAAACAGACTGCTGAATGATAGAAAATTTCTCTTGACTCCAAAGCTAACATTTATGACTTTGTTTTAAGTCCCTCCTTGGTACTTTGCCAGACAGTATTCAATTACACTCCTTAATGCGGTTCAACATTCAGTGCAAATCGAAGATGGAGTCATTAGACTGCAGTTACATAGTTTCTGTTGCTGTTCTGAGGAGAGGGGAAATTAAGAGGTGTGAAATAGCAGCTGGGTGGCAAGTGGGTCCTCCAGATGTTGTCTCGGAAATGGTAATTGACCTGCTAATGAAGTCTGGGCTCCTCCCGTCAGCTCTGAGCCTCAGAGAGTCTGTGATATTGGAAGCGACACCTACCTATCTGTGCAGATGACAGAAAATCTAACTGTCACAAACTCACATATGCACATATATATATCCATCTGCAGACGAAATCCACAAAACCCATTCGACAAAAACATTTTCTTCTTTTAAAGCGCTTCTTATAAAGCAGCCTTATGAAGTCAGGCTTTTTTATATCCATTCATGGAGAGTTAATGTGACTTTTTTAATCAGACACCAGTATTACACTTTTCATCACTCTCAGCAGTAGAGCTGCCAGGAGGCTCCCAAAGTTAACTGCTTCTTTCTGCAGTCGGCTGTGACCAGCCTGGCTTGCCTGTTGATTTGGCGGTCAGCCTGGTGAATGTCACCTTCTAAACCAGTGAGCTTGTGCACGTGTGCAGGTGTTTGTGTGAATCTCGCTCCCTTACCGCCATGCACATGTAAGTGGTGCATGGTGAGTCATGCTGGGGAGAGGTGGGAATGTCTGGCCACGTCTGCTTGACAGGAGGAAGAGATGTTCAAAATGCAGCATGGAGTGGAGGCAGAAGAGTGTTCGTGCCTGGTAGTTTTGAAGGTGAAGGCATAGTCCCTTTATGTCACAATTATTAGTCACAATTATTATGATCCATTCTGTACTTGAAACAGAAAATTTTGTTATGACTGCTTTTTACTGACACATAATTCTCGTCCTATCCTAACAGCACAAGGTTTGGGAGTCGATGTAAATACCAGCAGAGGGCAGTATAGGGTAACATTTGTAATGATCACAACAGACAAGAAAGAATTTCTAGAAGTTCAGATATAAACAGCCACCGTTCTTTACAGATAACCTTTTACTGCTTTTTAAGGGCCATAAAATATGGTGCCCTATTGATTTCAATATACATTCACAATTTACTTTGATGAAATGAAATGATAAGACATGCACTTCCTTATCAGTGTTCTAGCTTTTAGCAGCTCATTGCTCCGTACCTCTGAAGCTTTTCTCTGCAGTCTGCTACACCTCTTGCCAATTAGTTTTAGTCCTCTGAGCATCAGTCTGGGTGCATGACCCCCTCTCACATAAGGAGCCACATGGCAGTTCAGAGTCACTGAGGTGGAATCATACAGGGATGGTTAATGGCAGGTAGGCTGGTGCATTATGTCTCTTTGCAGCAGATGGTACAAGGGACCCCCACCCTAGAGAGCTGAGTAACACTGTGACTGTGCCCTGGCTGTGCCACTGCAAAGTCGCACACCTGCATCACAGTGACGGCACACAGCAGAGTTTGCGACTTCTGTCTCTTAATATTTCACAAATTTGCATGACAAAAACACGGTTGCAGTCTCTCTTCACTGCTGAGGAGAGGCAGGAAAAACAGGAGGAAGAGAGGGAAGGAGAGAGTTAGAGAGAAAATCTGTATGCAAGAATGAGAGAGAGAAAGAGACTGATCCAAGCTTCTGACTGTGTGTGTGTAATGTTTACTTGTTCTGTGCCAACTCTTCTGTCCAATCTATCCCATTAATTGAGACAGGAAATCATGTCCTCCGTCTGGCGGCCACCCTCAATGAGTTATGGCTGCTTGTCCAAGCGAGTTGATCTGATGAAAGCCAACATTGCTGGGAAAGGTGCACCAAGAAACAAGCAAGCACATAAACGTATTTTCAGCACCCTCATACAAACGCACACATACAGACACACGCAGTACTGTGACAGGGTGATTTAGTGGCTTTTAATCATTCCTAAATTGCCTGTCGTTCCCTCTCTCACGGTAACACTTGATTACATACACCGGTACACTACATGAAGCAGAATCCTACTCCGGTCAGACACTGGGAGGAACCTCACCCAGAGTATTGGGGGTGTCTGGGCTAGAACATTTGAGAGTCTATTACAATGGTTCTTGTCTGACATGTGGAGTCAGAGGAAGGTGCAGAGCGTGCAGGAGGGCAGTAAAAACCTTCAGAGAACACCACTGTAGAGAGCAAGACTGTGACGACCCAGACTCCATCACTGCCATCGGTGGCGTGTGCTAAATCGCTGAATCCACTAAATCCACTTGCTCCACATTTGGCTGCCTTTCCAAAGGATTTCTGAGAAGTACAGAACCAGTTACTTGTGATTTTATATCCCAGCTCCATGTAGCACCAAGCTGATTTTTGAATCAGCCCTAGGGTAGAGAGCTTTGGTCAGAGTTGCATCCTTATCTGACTGCTATTTTAATGCACTGTTACTATTAATTCTACAAATGCAGCTTTAACAGAAAAAAAATAATTCCACCACTTACACACAGTCATTTGCAGTAGGAGAGGAAAATCACATTAACCACAGAGTTTATCACATAAGTAGCAAATGGTATGAATTATGATGAATGAGACCAGCTTTTAAAAGCTGCATCATGTTGGAACCTGGCTATCTATTTTAGTATTTAACTTTTCTAACTTGACCTTGTTTGTAGAGTTTGAAAATCAGTAAACTAACATGTTCAATCTGTACCCTATAACATAGGTTCCCAACCTTAAACCGAACCAGCTTCTAGCTACATATGTCTATAGGTTGTGAACAGATTAACCGGAATAATTTCTTTCCTTGTTTTATTCTATTGATGTTTTTTAGAGGCCTGAAGAGGTAAAATTAATTGGTAATAAATAAAAAGAGCTAAGGTGACACGAGAAGGAAAATACATTTTATTTCTTGTAGCAGAAATCTTTTTTTCTGTTTTCATATCCTTTTAATCCTATTGCAATTCTTCAGGTTTATGTTGCAACCTCGTGGGGAATCCTGAGGCTCAGATTTGAGAAATGCTGCTCTAAATTAGTAAACGTGAATAAACATGTGAATCAACCCTACTCGTCCCTCTTAAAATAGCACATCAAGTATGTGTGTGGAGTCTGTTTCGGGCAGATTTACGCAGTTATGGACCCTAAAGAGCAAAAACAACATGTGTTTTGGCTACAGCTGCAGCTGTATATACACAGGGCTTTTTAGGGTCATAATTTCAAATTGCTCTGTAATACTACGAGCATTTTGGAATGTGCAAAAGCTGCTTGGGAATGTGGGTCCATAATCTCTCAATCTATCATTGGGTTGTTTTGAAGGGTTTAGAGTTCTGCTGCTTTTTTGGACATGTGCCTGGGTTCAAGGATGTGTGACCACTGGCTGACTGACTGGTGAGCCCGCTCGCTAGCAAGGCAGAGATCAGCACCAATACGCACACACTCATACAGACACACGCACGCCCACGCCCACGCCCACGCACACGCGTGCACGCACCCACACAAAAACACATACACACACACACACACATATAGGCCCACGCACACACGTAACTTTTGCCAGCCCCTTTTTTCTCAACTGGCAATTACAAGATAGAAAACGCAATGAATTTGCCTCATTTCCAAAGATTCTTCTGTGTCAGTTGCTTTAAAGACATCATCGTGTTTACCTGTGAGATGCTTAAATTTACTGCAACAGGAGAAAAACTGAAAAAGAAACAAAGTCAAATAACATACTATACTCATGAATTTCAGTTACAAGGCATCTATCGAAAGTTTACCAGCACTAGCAGCTATAACCTACCGGTCATAGCAGACTGTGTAAGGTTGTATGATGAAAGAGCACAGATGAGGTTTTTTTTTTCATATGAATTCAGGTTTTCGAATTTTATTTCTGTTTCTTATTTCAAAATGTACATAGTCTTGCTTCAGTGCTGCCAATGCACAATAACTGTTATCTTTTTCTTTTCCTTTTTTTTTCCTTTTAACTTGGCTCCATTATGGCCTTGCGGGAGTTATTTTGAAATGTCAGACCATGTGATCATATATTTTTGGAGGTTATTTTAAAGGATACCGCCGGCATCGTTTTCATAATGAAGGGCTGTGTCACCCAAATGCGACATCATGCCTCTTTTATGAGATTTTAATAGGTTTTTTAATAGGTCAGACAATCCGTATTAGTAGGATAAATTCATTTTTAATGTTAGTCTTTTTATGGGATTTGTTGATACTATTAAAAGACACAACTTGAGCCTTATCTTTTAAGGAAAACTTGGAAATATTTGGATGCTGACTTTGAAAATCAAACCAGCAATGTAAGTAGGGCATCTTTTATCACTTGAAAAATACATCAGAAAGTTAGAGAGTTTATATCTAAAGCTGATTCTGAGAAAATGGTTTGTGCATTCATCTCAACTTCGCCTACTGTAATGCTCACTTTGCTGAAATATCAAGGCTCCAGCTCAATCAAAACACAGCACCCGTCACTCATGCAAACAAAGCTGAACACATTACTCCGGTACTTAAATCTCTTCACCGGCAATACAATACAGAATCGACTGTAAAATTTTAGTAATATGTATAAAGCACTAAATTGTTTGGCTCTCCAGTACGTTTCTGAACTGCTCACTGATGCAATCCAATCAGAGTTCTCAGGTCATTGGGTGGTGGTTTTATTAACTGTACCTTGAATGGGAGCCAGACCTGGTGATGGGGGCTTTAGATACTTTGGCCCCGGTCTCTGGAACAAACTACCTGATAATCTGAGCTCTATCACAACCATGGCCATAAAAGGAAAAACTCACTTACTGTGTGTGTGTTCGTCATTTGATTGGTTCATTTTTTTGTTTATTTCTTTTATTTTGTTAGCAATGTATTTTCTTGTATTTTGTTTATCATAATCTTGCATACATGTAATTTTTTGCTTAATGCATTTTAATTCAAAGCACACTCACCTTACTTGAAAACAGTGTTATGTAGTTAAAATTGCTGCGCATTTAATGAAGAGTCAGGAGAACAATAAGAAAACAGTTATGCCATTTATTTGAAGTCTAGACCTGCCATGGTTAAGGTGACAGTTTTTATCACAATGTGGTATTTGTAGTGCCATTAGAAAAAAATCTGAAGGATGTCTTATATATATATAATGATGTGGCTGATCAGTGTATGTATCTGTCTCTCACCCTGTTACTTACAATGTTCCTCTCTTTCTGCTTCAGTGTGTGTGTCTCTGTATCTCCCCTGCAGCTGGTGTGTATGAGTGAGTCTGGGGCTTATTGAGATGTATAGGATGACACAGCTGCTTTCATACTAAAGCCCCCAACTGTGTCACCCATTCTGACATTGATTTTAGTTGGGATTTTCAGAAATGCACCACAATATAAAACACACATGTTTTTTTTATGTTTTTTATGTTTTTTTTTTTATCACATTAAGGGGACAAAAGTCTGTGCCTGTGTGTCTGCATGGTTGTGTGTTTCTGAGTGTATATCTTTGATGTGTGTCGCACTCATCTTACTTTGCCCTCAGAAGTACACTCTCTAATCCCCAAAGCAGGGAACAGAAAGGTCCTCAAACGTGCATTTGTTGGAGTTTGGCTCTGTTGCTTGTGCAGACCTGACATGGATTTACTGATGGAAAATCTAGTAATTCTCGCCTCTCTCTTCTTTAACCTCACAACCAGAGCGCAGGCAAAGCAACGGATTGGGGACAGTACAAACCCAACAAGGCTTAGCTTTTTAGCTTCTGATGTTAGAGTCAGTTACATGTGTCACAGTGCATAGGAAGAGTTGAATAGTGGTAAAGGTTCAGTTAAGCCTGTTTACCTATGTCCTGTATCAAAGCCAACAAGACTGAAATAGAACCTCATCTACCGCAACTTTTCAGATCTATCTTAAAAGATAATAATGGTTTGTAATTGGTAGTAAGAGTGTGTAATTGGAAACTGGAATCACTGCCTCATTGTTGTATGCCCTCTCCATCCATTGAAGTTGCAATTCACATCCATATCTGTCCAGAGTCATATAATAAAAATTTGTTGTGAAGACTTGTAGAAATGTAATAAATGTATCAAAGTGTATTTTGTCGTAATTAGCATATGGATTCTTGAGTTAGGGCAAAGAAAACATGTTTTGTAAGGTACCTTTAATCAGCTCATCTCTTGAGTCCAAGTGGACATTTGTGCTAAATGTAATGAAATTCTCTCCAAGCATTACAGAAATACTATGTTCACAAATATGGGACCAACATGAGGTCACAGTCTGCTTGACCTTTGACCTTTGACTACCAAAATCTAATAATTCCGTCCTTGAGTCAGGGGGAATGTTGCTGCCAGTTTTGTTCCTTCAAGGTGTTCCTGAGATATTGCATTCACAAGAAAGGGACGGATGGAAGGAGGGACAGTTGAAAAGCAGAATGCCTCCAGGGCCAAACTACAACACCTATCTAATTCCCAGTTGTTTCTGAAACTCCTTCATATAATTATCTCTTTCATCTCATGCACATGCAGTGTCTCTGCCACTTGTCTCTCCGCAACCCATCTGATCGTTTGACTATAATTACTTATTGCTCCGTATGACTTTGTTGTAATGATTTTGCCAACCTCCCAGCTTACTTTTGTGAGTATGATGTTATCATATCTGATAGAAAGATAAAATTCCAAGTTGTATAACCAGAAACTCTCTTCTTTGAGAGAGATGCCTGTTGAACCATGAAATACACCATTCTCAGCAAATTCCCTTATTTTCAGCATGTGAAAAAAATGCATTATGGGAAATATTTATACGTTGAAGCTTCATGGCAAATACCCAGAGGAAGTGGGGATTAATCATACTCCAGACCAGCATGTCAGCGTGGTGACAGACTCACTCTGCACATGGATCATGCAGCCTCCAAGGCTGACCCACCATCCATCATCTTTGCCTCATTGTAGTAACACACGCGTGGCCGTGGTACTCCCAATGTAAACAGTGGTGGTACTACATTAGGTTTTGATCAATGTGGATTTTGAAGGCCAGCACTGATATATTTGAACCTGTTGCTGGGTGTGAGTGTAAATGAGTTAGACAGTAAAATATTCAACTTGTTGGATAAAAATTTGATAATCTGCTTCATATCCATTATTTCAGGTAGATGACACCAATTAACCAACATCTCACATCATGATTTCTGTATCAGGCCTGTTTATTGGCCTCCTGTTTTACACCACCTGCACACCAGATGTCCCCGGACTTTCTTCCTGTCTTTAGATCCACCTGCCACCTGTGTTCCATCTCCAATCACTGGAATTACCTACACACCTGTTCCTTATTCCCCTAAACTGCTTTACAGTACTTATACTAGCCTTTTCCCCCCAGTCAGTTGCCAGGTTGTGTGCTAATGTGTCTGTATCCCTTGTGACCCCTGGTTTATGCTTGTATATCATTACCTGTTGTCTCTTCTCACCTGCCCGTCTGTCCGTCCGTCCGTCCGTCCGTCCGTCCGTCCGTCCATGAGCCTGGTCCTCCTCACTCTATTAAAGTTCATTCATTGCACCAGCCTGGCTGTGTGTCTGTGCTAGGGTCCTCCCTGCTGGTGCTCCTACCACAAGCCTTGACATCTCATTTTTATTACAAGGCTAATATCGTCCTGATACACACAGATGAGTTTGCGTTTGTGTGCTTTACCCAGTGCTGCTTTGTTTTTACTGTTTGGACAGGTAGTCCTTGATACAATGATATTAACAGAGGCTTGTTTCTGTGTGTGTGCGTGCTTTTATTTTCCTTTGCTCTTGAACGCATTGCACCACACTGTGGCAATTGCTGATGTGTGTCAATGTGTCAGATATAAGGCCATGTTGTTGACTTATTTATGAATTTCTGACACTGCCCTGCTGTCTGTTTGAACAGCCCAAGGTGTGAGAGAATACAAGAACACACTCATAAATAATTGAAGGTTGCAACACTAGACACACACACACACAATTACAAGATAAAAAAGCAACAAATAGCCAAACAAAAGAACAAAATCCAAGAAATAATCGGCTTTATCACAACAAATACATTTATGTCTTGAGGCTTAGAGCAATCATCTAGGAAATGCACTTACTGATCTGCTTGCTGAGGTGAGAAGATTGATACCATTCTCATATTTGTCTACTAAAAATAAAGCTCCAGCAAGCAGCTGCTTTGCTTATCATAAAGAGAGGAAACAGAGATCTGGCTGCAGCTGAAAGTAACAAAATACACCTATCAGAAGCTCTGTCAGTCCAGCACAGAACCTCCCTAAATAAACCAAAACCTGAAGTTTTTGTACTAATAAAATATAAAGGCATAAAAGTGTCGATAAGGTTTAAATGTGCTCGTAGCTCTGAAGCTGTTCCAAAATTGATTGGCTTCTATTGCTTCATACATGCTTCACAATGACTGGCTCATTCACTGCTCTGCCGCTAACATCCAGTCATGTTGATGCGGGTGCACAGTGTGGCTACTTTTAACTCCACTGATATGCTCATATAGGACTGGATAATATGGCCAGAAATATCATCCTTTTTTTTTTTTTTATATTGATCGTCCTGGGTTGATATAGATATATATGTTTGATAACACTAGTGAGAAAAGAAATGCATTTATCATGTTTGTCTGACGATCATCCTTCTGACAGAGACCACCAGTTTGTGTGTTGGTGAGTGAGTGGGCACATAGGACATGGGTCACGGTCAAACATGAAAGACCCCCTGTAATGTGGCTGTGTGTGAGGGAGAGAGGGAGGAAAAGGAGGGTGAAGAAAACAAGCAATATAGTTAAGGATACGGAAAAAGGAATAGGACCAACAACAAGGCAAACAAGGCAACTATACATTTGTCCTAAGGGAATGACTGTGTTTGTGTGTGTGTGTGTGTGTGTGTGTGTGTGTGTGTGTGTGTGTGTGTGTGTGTTTTCCCTTGTTTTAGCCCTGCACGTGTTAGCTACGTAATCCTGTTGCTGTAGGCTGATAGGGTGATTGTGCAGATGATGGTTGAGCCCAGTGCAGTACAGGTATATTTATCATAACTCATCAGTTTATCATCGTTACTGTGGGAATTGTTTTCCAAAATAATTAGCGATTGTTTTAATGCCCAGTCCTACACTCATGCCAGCACTGTCGGTTGCTGCAGCTCCCTCCCTCCAAACTCTTAATGTGCTTTATATTTTGGTCATTTTAATTCAACTTAGATTTCATGTATGATTGTTTATGAAGGGGGATTAGTGGTTGCAGCATGATATTCAGATTCTTTCATCTCTCAAAGCAGAGCCTCAGTCTGAGCTGTGTATTAGTGAATATGTATGCAGCCATGCACATCTCCCTGTGTGTATGTGTGTGTGTGTGTGTGTGTGTGTGTGTGTGTGAGTGCGTGAGTGTGTGTGTGTGTGTGTGTGTTGTGTTTACATCAGTGAAGGAAGAAATTTGTTCATGAGCACAGACCCACACTGGTGAACTACTCTGACAGGGTGACAGTGTTGCTTATGTGGGTTTCTAAGAGCAGTTCCTTCGTAAATGTTCATAACATTTAAAGTGTCCTTTTGCAGAGGTTATTCTACACGGTAAAAGTAGTTTACTCACCTTAAAGTATAACCTACTTTCATTGAGAAAACTTGAAATAACTTTTGGATTCTGGAAAGACTTTCGAATAAAGCTGTCACACTTTTCTGTCAGCTGTGATCAGAAGAGACAAGTATGGTTTATTTTTGTTGGAAATAAGTCTGCTGGGCTGTCTCATTCTGATATTTGCAACTTTCTGTGTCTCTTATTTTAACAGGTAATCGATCAGCTGGATTCTTTGTTGTCAGTGCCAGAAAGATTTTTGGTGCATTGTTGGTTTTTTTTTGTCATTCTTAAAATATTATTATTTTTTTGTGGGGCTGCATGACACAAAAATAATAAGAGAAAAAGTGTAATGCCCATGAAGGGGAGGATCTTTGTAATTCTATAAATTCCAAATCAAATTTATTTTCCTTTTATTTTTGATAAACAAATCTTTTTTATGTTTTACTTGTTCTCATACATTATCTGAAATTATTTTTATATGTGCCTATTGAAATAGATATGGTTCCTTAGCAGCCATTTATGTAGTCCAGGCACGTTCCTCGTCTGTTTCTCTCTGCTCTTTTCTGTTGCATCACTCTTGAGCTGTCACTGCAGGCACACACAACCCTGCATGTAACATACGGTGAGATGATTGCTAATTACTATGCCTCCTGCTTAGTGAACCTCTCTATTACTCATACAAACACACAAAAGCACGCACACACGCACACACACACACTCACACACACACACACACACACACACACACACACACACACAACACACACTTATAGACTATCGCACAGAGCACTTCAACACGTGTGACTCCTTGGTCTCTGCAGGAGACAGAGGTGTTGCTAAGTTTAATCTCAGTATACAGTATTTCAACAGACAGGCTAGTGTATGATCTGATCTGGATTTTCTGTCAATAAAAAAGATCAAAGGATAAAAGCTGTCTTCTATATAAAGACATCAGTCTCTGGCAGCCCAGAGGAGAGCCTGTGCTTCCGTGACCAGAATAAACAATTGGGATATGTTATTACGATTATCTTCCAGTAAAACTGATTTTCACAAATGATCGCACTTCATGTGTAAACAGGAGTACACGTGCGATTCCTTCTTTTACTCTGAGATTCATTATTAGATTTTAAAATGACGATGTAAAAATTAAATTTAGGCAAGCAAATCTTATTTACAACAAAATTTGCAAGAAAGCAAGCGGGTAAGTACTATATTCTCAACTCTGCTCTTTGCTTTCACCCTTGTTAGAAAAAGAGGGGAGATGAGATGAGATGAGAAGATAGAGGTGACGTGAAAAAAAAAGTTAAACAGAGAGAGGAAGACCTGTGTATGTTTTTAAGAGATCAACATCTGTCCATTGGTGTAGGACCCATTTAGGGAAAGAAAAGAATTCTTTACAAGTCCATCCATCTGCTGCACAATGATGTTTTTGTACCATTTTTACCAGCACGAGAGAAACTATGAGAGAGAGAAAGAGAGAAAGATTGCAGATCCAAGAGTATAGATTGCTATTCTTTGTCACTCTCATCTCTCCATGACCAAATCTATTTCCTCAAAGGAGCCTGGAAAAGCTTTTAGCTGGTGCTCGAAAATGTACAGCACAAAAGACACAGTCATGCTGTGATCGAAGGTCATGCTATAAAGTGTCATGTGGAGAGCCAAGCCTTTGTAAGGTGCTCTCAACCCGCCGCTCTGGCACTGAGACCTTTCCACCTCCCGGCTCTTTTTCCCTACCCATCAGAAGGCTTTAGCTGTGAGACCGCCACATGGCAGGTGTGACATAGTCTATAACTCTTGCCCTGTGACTTCTAAAAGATGTATTACCTACAGGTTAGGTTGTAAATTACCTTAAATGATATATGGACCTAGGCTGTGTGCCTCAAATGGTTTTAGATGACAAAAAAAAACTGCAAATCTGTTTAAGCCAGTCATTGAGATTTTTTTTTTTAAGAAGCCCTCCTAAAAAGACCTGCAGTATCCATCAATTTCAGGGTGATAACAGGTTAAAATCCCATGCTGTGAATCGTCTTGATTGAGACGATTTTTGATTTTTTTTTCATTTGCATCACAGATTCCGTCTTTGTAGTTAAGCTAACTATATAGTAGAGTAACAAATTATCACGATTGTAGAGGCTGGCAGAGTTGGCTAACTGACCAATTCTCATTTTTCTTCTTTACTCTAATGAAACAACTGGATAAACTGCTACAAGGCGGAGTGTTTTCATAGCACCAAAGACAGTCTTTTTAGTTGATTTTCAGGAAATGTCCTATAGTTCTAAGAAGAATATATATATATATATATATATATATATATATATATATATATATATATATAGATAGATATATAGATAGATAGATAGATAGATAGATATAGATATATATCTATAGATATATTCATGCATACACACTCGAACACACAAAAGGAGCCCACAACATTTGAGGGAAAGGTAGAACTCACAGGAAGTCACAGTAGGATGATAGAGGAGTTAAAGTCATTCAGGCTGATTTAAAGAAAAGCAATCAGCCAAGTGTAGACATCTGGACTGATCTGTATTGCCCACAGACAACCTGACTGGCTCGCTCAAGGTCTCATTATGGAAACAGAGCAGAAGAACACAACAGGGAGATCAGAGCAGATAAGGTGCTGGTATCTCAAATGTTGGTTCAGTTCAAATATAGTCAGCAGAGTTCGGTTCAGATAGGGTATTCATTCATTTCCAGGTGATTACAATTTAGTTTAATTTGTTAATTCAATTAGATTCAGTTGAAATCAATTCAATTGAGTTCAGTTATGTTCAGCTTAGTTGCCTACATGTCCTTTAGTCCTTGAATGTCTGCATTCCCATCAGGTCTGACAAAGTGGAGGAGAAAGAGTGAACCGCAGCTGTGTGTAGCGGATACTACACTTGAATTTTAATTCACACTCACTGAAGGAAATTGAAGAGGAATGAACAAATCAAATGAATCAGTCAATCAGAAATACACAAGACTACGACTTGCCAGATATCTATTTATAGCTAAATGTGTATAAGTGACTGAATGAATGAGGCATTAATAATAAACACATAACAAGGAGGCACAGAATGATACAGATGAATAAAGTTGATCTTCTAATAACAAAATAAACTGGTCACTTAGTTTGGTGATAGTGAAATGAAGTGTGAAATTCAGAGTTACTGGAAAATGACGGAACCCTGGGGGATAATTTACTTCTCCAGGACTTACAATTGTGAATGCAAAGCACTGTCTGATATCAGCCCTTATCACAAACAACAGAAGTAAAGTTCTTTTTTCCACTTTTGCAGTGTCGTCTCTTTGCAGTTGGACCAGAAGTTGTTTAGCCGGCGCTGGTTTAACTTGCCGCCCTCCCAATAGGATGATGCTCCCTGATCTGGTGACGTCACTCCATGGTGGCTGTAGCAGATTTTAAGGCTGACGATTATTGAATGTTAAGAAACAGTCTGTCTCTGATACCTGTAAAACTAATTTCATCACCATCATCTTCAGCTGTAGTTTGCGCCTAGTGCTAATTAGCAATTAAAAGTTAGTAAGTTAGAATGGTAATTAGTAAACAATGCTAACCAGCTATACTAAGTTCCTGAACATGGTAAAGATTATTCATTTTATTCAAAACATTGGGATGTTAAAATTGTCATGTTGAGCATGTTAACATGGTGAGATACCATTTAGCTTGAAGTACTGCTGTGCCTAAGTAGCACATTACAGTGTCAATGGTTTCTGTGGCTTTCATGGTCTTTTAATTAAGGTTTTAACCAACCTGTATATCACCTCAGACCTAATAACCATGCTATTGCTCACCAGAGAGGGAAGCGTCACCGCCAAATACTATGGATTCAGCTACTAACAATGATAATTAGATCTTTGAATATTCTGATTTGTTTATATCTGTACTAAACACATCTAGAATAAAAAAGTCAAACGCATCCATAAAAAGACCCTTTAATTTTTGGTCAGACACGTTTCAAGGTTGTTTGCCATGACATTAGCCTGAGTATCATGTCATGACATTGTCGACCACCTTCTCTGTCAGTAAATCAAACACCATGCTTTATCTAACTAATGAGAACATGGCATGTGTTGTCCTAGTTGAGCCATTAATTCCCCTTTTGTGTGGAAAAGAAACAGCAGATAAAACTGTCACGGCACCTGAAGAGCTCAGACAGGCTGAACCTGTCAGCTGCTTCATCAGCGCTGCAGCTGCACGAGCACACAGTCCTGATTGAGATTCTGATGACCTCTCGCTTTTAATCCAACATGTTTCCATAACCTTTTGCTAATGTAATATTTTTAAATGTCTGTGACTCAGTTTACCTTAAGTCTAGTTTATTTGTTAATGTGAGGTGTCCCTGGTTCTTTCTCTGGGGAAAATGACAGCTGTGCCATAATCAAATCAGCAAAATTATCTTTCAGTAAGTGTGGCTAGAGATAATTGTCATAACATTTAGTAATAGGTCTCCACTCTTAGCTCACTGAAAGGAAAGCGTTGATTGTTGTGTACAAATCTAATGATGGGGAAATAGTGTAATAGCTGATAAAGCTCTCTTGGAAAAAAAACTCCCACCTTTTTTAATATATTGTACATGATTTAGGAAATAAGGGAGCCTAATGCTTTCCCTGCCTTGAATTCAGAGGCTTTATTCAGCTGCTCAGGGTACTTCACCATATTACCTTGGCAGTGCAAGGAATTTTGCTTCTGCTTTCTAAAGCTTTCTAAGAGGCCAAATAAAACAGACTACAAGAATTCTCAGCAAAATGAAAGGAGCTCTCCGGTTTTATCCATTTGTATGGCAGTTCATATCTCTGAAAGAGAATAAGTGAATAAGGCTGCACACTAAGCTTAATATATTGAAAATATATCTAAGTATATATTGCTTCACATGAAGACATTATATACAAACTATAAACCCTATATAAAACATGATTTTTAAGTTCTCCAAAAAGAGAGGAATATGTAGGCGTTTAGCATGGACTTCTGAATATAACTATTAAAAGAAACTCTCACAGTGACCCCTTTTACCTTTAAATACCACACATATCTATATTTGCAGTGGGTGTTGTCAGATACAATTCAATTCCCACCTATAACTTGTGCGGTTTCTCTGTATATTTATACAAATGAATGTGTATTCTGTTTCTATATCGTATAGTTCTTTTCCCTTCTGTGAGTATGTGTATGCTAACAGAATAAGAGAATGAATCTGTGTTTTTTAGTGTGATTGCTGTATGTTGTAATGCAGACTGTTTGCCCAAGTCTCTGGCCCTGCCTACCATTTATATGATTAATACATTGATGGATGTCTAGAGTGCAAGCTAGCAAAGAGTTCTATGTCTTCATAAGAAAACGTGTGAAAACACACATGCATAGGAGAATGAATGCAAAGGATCCAAGATATAGTTTTTGCAAACAGATAGTAATGGACATTGCCTTTCTCTCTAAGCCCATTAATATAGGGAGAACTAATAAGCAATGATGTGATGAGCCATAGCTTTTGCATTTTCAGTTCTGCTCAATTTCATCCCCCATTTCATTACCAGGCATCTCCCCTTGCTTTTCTATCTCATGCTCTCTGCCTCTCCCGCTACTTTCCCTCTGTCTCTCTGAATTTAAAGACGTGAGTGGGATGTGTCAGCAGCTCTTACTTGTCAGTCTCCTGTTTTGGCAAAGGCCTGAAAAGACAATTGGTGAATAGCTGGCATCGGATTGAGTGATTAGTTTTCTGTGTTTGTGAGAGTGCCTGTTAGAAATCCTGGAGAAATGCCAATTTATTCCACACCAAGCCAGCCTTGTGTATTAGATATGTTTTCTTCACACTGTTGATGACTCAAAGGGATGTGAATCTACAAATATTGTACAATATCTGACTAGAAATATTCCCCTGTCATGTTGAAAACAGACTCTTTTAAATGACAGATTATAAGTCATTGTTAAAAATCGGAATAAGCAGCTTGCCCAGAAGACTTCCCAGCAACATACAGCAAGTATTACGATTATGAGTCTGTATTGTGCTTTAATCAACTTCATTAAATCAAGATGATGTTGTGTTTACGGTATATAAACGCTAGAAAACTTATTGATTAACATTTGAGACATCAATGTCTGTCAGTCAGCCAATTGATTGTCAATCAGCCACTTGATTGTAATCGATAGCGCTCATCTACTGACGACAGAACATTTTTTAACTGTTCATTATAACCATCAACTTTTGATTTCAGCGCAAGGAAGACGGCGCGAGGGGAGAAAATCAAGTATGATACCGTTCAAGAAAGACTCCTTCTGTGCAGCCGATTTCTGTCAATCCAGTGAGGGGGATAAATCAAAGGCGTTTCTAAATTTAGCTCTGACATAGAATTAGTGAGACGCTCTGTAGTAGAAAGCAGTGGACTGGTGGTTACTAAGCAACTAGTGCTAGGCAACCTTGTTGGTAAGCATCAATTGGGCTTTAGGGGAGGTTGGGGGCTGATTGAGGGTGGGGTGTCTTCAAAAGCTAAAAAAAACCCCTCTTGCTGCTTTGAATAATCTTCTTGTTTGCAGTTGCTTTTCAGGAAAATCTCTGTGAATGTGAAAGCCTTGGTGTGCATGGTGAGCTCCCGGTAGGAATTTTCCCTCCTTGGGCATGTTGTCCTTCAAGAGAAGATAACTTGTGTCTCCAAAGAGACAAGAAAATAATACCTGACATTCCATGTTCCAAATGAATGAGTGCTTTTAGTAATGGTCTGCACCATCATCTGCTGCGGAACTAATAACTTAATCAATTACCAACTCATTTCTGGAGTGGAGATGGACATTGTGCATACTAATGAGAGTGGGAGGATTTTCTGATTCGGAGACCATGACTTGACCTGACTATCCGTTCTTGAGCGTTCGCTGTGCACGCGCATGTTTGCGAATGCAGGCGTGCATAATACATGTTGGAATAAGATGTGATTCACTAGAGAAGCTAATGAAGCAATTGATTTGTGTGTGTTGTGACAATGACCAATGAGAGAGACAATGGAGTGCATCCAAACTCTCATCTCTCCATTCATCAGTCCATTCTTTTTACAGAAGAGATATGTTTGTGCTCAAAATGATCGATCCGGCTGTCTGAGAATAACAAATGCAAAATCTTGTAGCAGGTGTATTTTTCTCCTGCTACCAATTGAAAGACAACCAGGTGTTTTTATTGATTAAGAAATCTAATCCAATCCAAGCAAGGGGGCATGTCCCACAGTCGTGTAGTATGAAGTACTGCCACAGAAAGTAAGAACATTTTTGCTACATTCATGAATTATACAAAGCATTAGCAAGCAGACATGACAGACCATTTTGATTCCTATTAAAAATTCACATTTCTCTGAGGTCTATGAGGTGTATGTTCAGACATATTGCTATTTGAGACTGACACTGTGGTTGGCCAGAGCTGTACAACTGGGACAGTAGTGTCACCGGAATTTATTTTCAGACGGCAAAAAATTTTACTAGAGTTTAATAAACACGCAGCCACACACATAAGTACATGGACACACTCTGCACCGAATACATCTAGACGTTTGCAGTAGGTTTATATCTTCACTGTTACTGTTTAGGACACACAGGCTATTGGTATGACCTCCAAATGGAGGACCGCTGCCAACAAAAGAGGCCGCTGGCACACCACCTGGATGCCACCTGTTGGTCAGTAAGTGGCTAAATATGAATAGATACCTCTGTCTTGCTGTAAAGTTTTGGATGTCAGCTTTGATCAGTATTGTTTTTCATTCACCAGTAAGAGGAAAGATAAGAGAGTGAGAAAGAGAGAGAGAGAGATAATGTATGGTAACTGTGTGTCTGACAGGATTTCTAATGGTCTATTTTTGAAGGTAAACACAAAATAAAAGGGAAATGGCGAGAAATCCAGTGTTTACAAAAACAAAACAAAAAAACCCCCAAAAAATCAGGAGAGTGAATGGAGACGTTTGATTAATCAGAAGCCTTTGACTTGCTGCACGCACCCACACACACGAGTGGAGTATTGGAGGGTTGTGTGCGTGTGATGCCAATGCCAAAGGATAGTCATTACAATGAGATTAGCCTCTCATCCCCTGTGAAATAGACTATTTCCAGCACAACAGCTGATACACAAACACGCACACAAACACACACACACACACACACACAGACACGCGCACACACACACTGCTGATTGAGAAGGTTAAAGCTCTGGTTGCCCCGTAACAAGGTTGGGCCCTTCTTTATGAAAGGATTCATAAAAGGAAGGATTTTTGAATGAGACCACGTATCCTCACCCTCAGAAAAGACACACATGCACAGCGAATGGGTAGATAAAGACAAAGTGTTGGATTTAATAGGCCATGCTACTTTTTACTCGTATTACTTTTTAGTAGATTTCTCATTGTCAGTCTGTAAGTCAGTTGGTCCATTCCCCTGGTCTAAACTGAATCACACTGACTAGGTGGACTGACTGATACCGTGATATTTTGTCTGGTGCCAGATTAAAATTCTAATTTGTCCTATAACCTGGTTTATGATCAAATTCTTGCAACATTTATGAAATTCCCATCAGCTGTATTTTGTGTTAAGTGTGAATTAGTAAATATTACCGTGTTAATAAGCTGAACTAAGATAGTGACCATGGTAAACATAATTGCTAAGCATGAGCATGTTAGCAATGTCATTGAGAGATATATTAGTATGCCGGCATTAGCAATTAGCTCAAAGAGCAGCAAAGGATTTTGAAACACGGCACATATTGTTTTGTGTTCTTATGCATAGTTTGCTGCCATTTTGCATTGTAGCCCACATCTTATCAAGGTAAAGTTTCTCACCTATAACTTGCCATGTGATTGCAGTGTCTTGCATCATGATGAATATTTTGCGAATGCTTTTTGTTATTGTTGGTCAGGCTGTCATCAACAAATAGGAAATAAGGATAAAGATAGAAGGTCTGGGCCCTATCAAGACTATGTCCTATGGGCACATCATTCCATGCTGTGAAACTCTCCTCATTCAGTGTTGTTTGACAGTTATTAAAACATCTTTCCCTGGTGCTGTCAGCCTCAAGAGCAACTGACCTGTCAGTAAATGGCCCATCAAGCTGCTGCTATCCAAAAGCTCTCCGATACTTTGGCACCAGCTTATTTACTACCAAATGTATATTCAGTACATTGCATATGTGAGACAAAAACAACCACTATTTGTCAAAACTAAATCAGCCTAAATCAGCATCTAGGTTTCTACCTTTTAGGTTTAAGTATCAAAGCTTTTATATCTTTTCTGTAAGTATATGAATGCTGTTTATTCATCTGTTAGAAAAATGTCACATCAATAATAGCTGTTTTCATAAACATCCATATTTCATATTTCCAGCAAAGATCACCTCGCGCAGAAGGTACAAGTAAACGATTATCGGTGCAGCACTAGCATAAATAAAGCAAACTTTGAACCACACAGATTCCTCAACATCAAAGCTGCTCTTTCTCATTGCATTCAAATGATAATAATACATCTGCTTACCGTCCCTCAGTGATGCATGTGATTTATTTCAGCTGTTTCCCATTCAGACCTGTTCAGTTCTGATCCATAATGCCAATGTTTGTGTTTGTGGGGAAAAAAAAAAATCGCAAAGCTCAACAGAACGCTCTCCATCCTCATTATAGTGATGGGAAGAACGCTCATTTCCAGCCAGAGAAAGCCACTGCACATTTGTTTTTGCATTCTCCTTGTTAAAGCAGCCCCTAGTGCATTGCACTCAACACAGCACACTTGAATACACTGTAATTGCTGAGCACATGTTCCATCTAACAGACACAATAAAACACCTGCTCTTAACTCAGACCAATTTTATTTGATTATGGTAACAAAGCAATTTTATAATTCCTGTTTTTCTTTTATGCACATAATGCACAAAGTAGAATTTATAGCAATAAATTATCCAAGATAGTTATTGTTTGACAATAGTTAAAGTCATATTCATTCATTTAAATACCTGATGACACCAGTAGAAGCAATTGTCAAGCAAATTTACAAAAAAATATGAGAAACAGCAAATAGATTACATACTGACACGCACATGCACACTCACACACACACACACACAAGCACACATACTTTCCTATTAGCTGTAAATCCACAGACAAATGAAGTTGGGTGATGTATGTGTGGAGGGAACTTTAGTCTGCTATCTAGTGAATTCCAATTCGCCTTGATATCCAGCGTGAGACAGAGAGAGATGAGGTAGGATTGTTGGATTACAGTGGTGTAACATATCCATCCTCCTCTATGCGTGCACACACATACAGTGTCACTTGACCAGAGATAAATGTAATCAAAGAGAGTGAATGCCGGTGTGTTCATGTATCTTCCTAATCTAAGGATAAAGGCAAATTTGGATTTTGCCCTTCAGATGACCTTGATGCTTCAGATAGATATTCCTGATAATAGAATGGTGCCATGACTAGCCTTGTTCTATAATCTATCAAATCCACACATAACAGAGTTTGGTATTAAAATTTGAGGGTTTGTTTTTTTTTTTTTTAATTCTTTGGCCAGATTATCGATTAGGGGTCGACAAAGAGGATATGTTGCCATGAAACTTCTGGGATTATAAATGTATTCGACAACCTTATATCCTCTTTTAACATACCTGAAATGTATTACTCAGTATTTCAAGAATACAGATGACTGATCGCCTCATCAGAAATGATTCTATTTTGATGGCTAATATCTTCATTAATATTCTGTAATGAGTTTTACTTTCTTGCCAGCAATCATTGTGTCAGAGATGGTGTCACATTTTTCAAGTGGTGGCTTTCTCATTTTGGAATGGGGCTCCTCTAGTGCCCTTAATATCATATTTAATTATCTTTCTCTTCATAATCTAGCAATACACACACGCATAGACAAAAGTATGATGCATGTATGCATGCACACATACCACAGGAATGAACTGAATGCCCGTATATTAATCTTACACATACAAGTGAGTAAACAAAGAGTGTGTAACAAACCTTCATCCTCTTGAGAATAAAGTCAAAGGGCTCCAACATAAAAATGGTCTATTGAATAATTACGTGTCAGTAGCAGCCAGTCAACGCATTTTTTATTGCGCTCGGGAATGATTAGTATCGCTTTTTTTTTAAATGTGCCATATTGTGTTGATGATAGAATGTATTGTTCACATCTTTTTTCTTCCGACAGATTTTGTCTAGCCATCATCAGACCCTGTAGCATGTAGGCTGAATGGGTTGTACCCTTCTTTTAATGTTTTGTATCATGATCACATCTTTATTGCCTTCATGACCTGGTATTTCTACCCAAGATTTATCACTGTCAAGAGGAAAGAGGATTACAAAATATCCAAGGTCAAATGTGTCCAAGCTCTTCTTTAACCTTTTAGCAACTTGTTAGGGGGCTTGGAAAATGGATTTGGTTTTCTATTCAAACAGAGGAGAAAATACAAGGGAGTCTCGTTAAATATTCTGTGAATTGCAGAAAGGCATGTATCATACTTCTGCCAGAAAAAATAAAAAAAAATCAAATGAATTAAGTTCTTTTCTTTTCTAAAAAAAAATAAATGGAACAACATAAATTGAAATTGTGAGTTTATAGTTTATAGTTTCATAACCTTTATACAAGAAAAGAGAGAGACCGCACATCACTTATAGAAGAAAAAATCTAATCTCAGGAAAAGAAGCTTTATTAAACCCAAGTGACAGCGATGACTTCTTGAAATGCTGTCTCTGATCCACATAGAAGATGTACTGTGGGAATGTTTTATGGAAAAGAAATTAAATGTAACCAAAGATGATGAACTTAAAAATAATGCACGTCTACTTTTTGTCAGTGAAACTGTAGTCTCATTTTTGCCATGCATTTTTAATTTGATAGATATACTGAGCTTTATAACAGCTGCAGCTTTCACCATCTTTGTTGTGTACATTTCCCATGGTTACAGGCGTTGTTTGCATCTTTCACAAGGTTAGAGGAAAAGTTGGAGTTTTACTTGTTTATACAAGACTGTAACGGTTAATTTTCATTTCACGGTCAAGTAATATAACATACTGACTCTCAATGAACCCAGCTGTCATTTTCTAACTCTGGCTGCTTGAACAGACCCACTCACTCACTGTCGTAGAGCATTACAACAGCTGTGTGCTCGCCACTGCAGAGCAGCATGACCATTCAGAAGCTGGACTGCCTCACTTGTGACTAAGACTTCTGTTCACTGTCTGGATTTAGCATTGAGATGAGTAGCAATGCAATATGTGGTTAACAGAGGCAAACAGGCTGTTGAAAAACATTTTGCATTAGAATTTAGTTAGTTGATTAGTTTATTTGTACATTCTTTCATCTTTCGCATTACTTTCTTTTGTTGAAAAAAATGTACGCGGTTAAAGGCAATGCTTTCTAAAGTTGGAAATAATAATGTGAACTGATTAATTGTAATATATTAGATTTTAAAACGGTTGTCTTCATTGAGTATTTTTCAATGTAGGGATTTGGGGAATATTTTTTGACTCACGCTGGGTCCGCACTTGGGGACCGACTCTGCACTGTAGGGGCACTATGTTCTGCTTAACCAGTGAATCATCAGTCAAAAAATGTGACCAACATGTTCCTCCGTGGATAATTTGGCATATGGGAGAGGTTTAAGTCAAAGAGCGGAACAAGAGAAAGAAAAAATAGAAATAAAATCCCCTGGAAAACCTCAAGGACAAGAAGGAAAGGACAAGACGGGAAGGAAAGGAGGAGGAGGTAAACAAGCACTGAAGAAGAAGAGGAAGGAAGGAAGGAAGGACAGGGGGGAATGAAGAGTGACTGATTGGTGGGGTTAAGGAAAGATTAGGAAATTTGGAATAGTTGGAGATGAAAAAATAGAGAAAGGGTTGAAAAGATGGGAAGAAAGAATGGAAGAAGTAAAGAAGGAAAACTATTAAAAACAATGTGGAAAGAAAGAAATAAAGGAAATGTGGAAAGAAGGAAATAAAGGATGAAATTGGTAAGGAGAGAATGGAGGAAGGAGAGTAGGTCGGCAGGTCGGTTTTGACAAAAGGCAGGTCGATAGTTCCAGCATGCAGGGCTAAATCTATCTGACTGGTAGGTTGTTTTGTCAGAAGCTGTGTGATGATTTTTTCCAAGAAGGGCAATGCAATAGTATTTGAAAGTTGTTTTGCCAGAGGTGAAGCGATATTTCTAGTGCGCACAGTGATTCTTCCTGTCGATGCATTGGATTTGCCAGAGGTAGGGCCATATTTCTGACATGCAGTGTGATACTTCCAGGTTACAAGGTAAATTTGCCAAATTGAGAAGTATACAGAAAGGAGAAAGGAAGACAGAAGTTAAGAAGGGAAACCGGGATAAAAAGGGAAGGGAAATTGAAAGTAAGAAGAGCAGGAGGCAAGCCCGGAAAAAGGAGGTAAAAAACAAGAAAAGAAGAAATTACCAGAAAAAGATAGAAAGAAGGGAAAATAACCTGGGAAGTAAAAAATGAGTTGATCGGCCAGTGGGTTTTTTTGACATGGGCAGGTTGATATGTTTGGATGGAGGTGAATTCTTCCTGATCGGTTGGTGGTTTCGTTCTGTTACAAACTGCACATTTTAATCCAACACACAAGTTTACACTTTTGGTGGCAAAGCAAATCATTTAAAAGCAAAACTGTGTTTACAATGAAAGTAGGTAGAGCTAGCTGTTAAAGTGGCTGAAGTCAGTTATATTTTAAATGACAAAGCTTCTGTTGGCCAATCACAGCTTTGATACGTCATAGATAGTGTCTGCCCTATGTGACGGCATGTGGGGCAGACTGGCTTGTCAGACTTGATTTTCACATTCAGCGTCTTCTGTCGCTCGTACTCGTGGTAACTCAATCTAACTTTTACCAGCTCACTTTCTTCTTCACGCACACAGTCACAGACCACAGTGCAGTGTCAGGGTTAATTGCAGACACATCCTGCAGCCTGAGCTCATCACTGAAGCGCCAAAATACATTTCCATTGATTTTTGCAGAGCCACACTCAAAAACTTTTGCTACTGACTCGCTGCAGTGATAGTGAATGTCTCCCAGGGTCTTTGAGCAACAGCAGAGGATGTGCTCCAGGGAGCTGAAAGCACAGTGGGTATACTTGTGTCAATCTAAACCCAGCAGAAGTGGTGGGTATCCACCAACCATGAGATAGTCAAAATCTAAACCTATTGTTCCATTATTGTAAAACATTTTATTCTGATTTATTACAATGAATTTATAATGATTGTTGAGCTGTTGGCTTGGCTGCTCTCATTTCTTTTCATAGGCCATACACAATTAATTAATGCAAAATTTCATTGCTAAAAAAAAACAAAACAGTTTTTTTACTGAAGCTTGTAGCAGTTTGTTGGTTTTGTGCTCGCTCTTGTCTAATTAGCACAAATTTCCAGCCTTCATGTCTACACGGTCAAATTTAAAACAGAACCAAACACTTTCTTTCTCCTCCCTTAAGCATTGCACACCTGAACTGTGAAAGAAACACACGAAGCCCCTGGGTTTACCCAGCGACTGCGGACAGCAGCGTTCAGGTTTAGATGATCACAAGCTGGTATTATTCTGCATTTTCCTGCTCCCGTCCCAGATTTGCTCTTTGTTGCAGGAGTTAACAAGCAGTGCATTATACTGGGATGCTTCTGAAGCCTCTGTGTTAGATTTAAATGTGAATAAAAGCAGCCAAAATTGAGACATCAGGCAAGACAGGGCCCAGAACAAAACCACGTGAGAGATGGAGAAAGAGATTTAAAATATCATTGTAATGTCCTTTAACCATCTTTGCCTCTGTCTCTACCTATTCATCTCATTTTTTGACTGGATTGTGTTTGCTCACCATGTATTACAAAATTTAAACAAATAACATGTACTGTGGCATGTTAACGGGCGGTGGTTACACATTGTCATACTTGAATGACAGTCTGTTGTACATTCGATAACCTGCTCTCCTCAGACCTTTCCCAGTAGTCGAAGATTCAGATGACACAAATACCCAGGAAGAGTCTGGTAAACTTCTGGCCTGTCATCCTGTTAGTAACAGAGACACTGATAGTAATGAGTTATTCCTTCAGTTGCATAGATTTTGATCCTTCACAGTGTCAGTTCACTTGTAATGCAATGCGCTATGGAGTGGTGGAGTAGATTGACTCTGCCAGTGTGACCATACGCACACATTCACACACATTTTACAAGCGCTTGCTATGCCAGGCAGCAGGTCTCTGGCAGTGGCCTACTTTGATGCATTACAAGCATTGCTCCGAAAATACTTCTTATGACTGCCGTCATTACGGGGCTCTCAGAAAGAACAGCACATTCATTCCTGTTTATATACACAAATGCATGCAAGCATACACAGCCTTGGTCCAGACATCAAAGCAGCGAGAGGAGGCCTCGATGAGCCTCCATAGGCCCTTTTGAGCAACAGGAGATGAGCTGCCAAATAAAACATTTAAAAATCTAGGTTACTGGCACACATGAATATCTTATGCCGCTCTTTTTATGTGGGAGAGTGACACTGTGATTTGAAGCTGGGGGAGAGATGTTACACGCCTCTGCATAGCATAACCTGATTTCCCACTTCTGCTACATTTTCGGAGGCAGAGAAGCTTTCCCTCTGTCGTTTGAACAGTTGTTGTGTTAGCATAGAATTTGTAAACATTAACGTACATATAACATATGCAATATAATATTTCACCTTGGAGACGTTACAGATGTCCATCAGAGCCAGTTGCACTAAGTCCAAGATCGTATTGGGGAAAAAAAAGAGATTTAAATTGGTAGTGGAGGATCAGTCGATTAGTCATCCAGTCAGGAACCAGTTGCTAAAAACCCTGAAGGCAGATTCAAAATGGTAATGTTGTTTATGTGGCAATCAATCATTTGTGAGTGTAACCAGGGCCAATCTGTTAGGGTTGATCTTTTCTGCTACCCTCTGAGACTTGTTAACCAACATCATTCACTGCTGGGGATGAACAGTGTGATTCAGGCTTTAGTAGAAGATTACATTTCCTCTGACTGTGCCCCAGTGTTGGAGCGCACATGGGATGCTTTCACCATCCCGTGTGTTAAAGACCTATCCACCCACGAGATAAAAGGACCCAGACTGCTTTTTTCTGAAAGCAGTAAATACATCACAGTCACAGGATTCAAACAGCAGATTTGGCCGCAAACCTCAAATAAGATGCATTTTGGATTGAAGTCAAAGCTGGAACCAAAGGGTTCAGTTCAATCCTAAAGATCTTGTGTTAAGAGAATAAACTGCATTATGTAATACTGCAGCCATGATATTATTAGGTTCAGTTTCTCTCACAGAGTATTCTAGTCATATTCTAGTCATCTAGAATATGTAATAACGCTAATATTCTAGTCATATTACATTTCCAAGCATATCTATTTTCTGTTTTATGTTTGCTGGGGCAGCCATGGTTCTGGGTTCAGGAGATAGAGTGGGTCATCCACTAGGCCAGTGGTTCAATCCCCAGCTCCTCCAGCCCGCATGTTGTAGTGTCCTTGGGCAGGATGCTTAACCTCTAATTGCCCTGATGGCTGTGCCATCAGTATTTGTGAGTGTGTGTGAAAGCATTTATGAAAGTGTGTGTGAATGGGTAATTGTGGCATGCAGTGTAAAGCGCTTTGAGTGGTCGATAAGACTAGAAAAGTGCTATATAAGTGCTGCCCATTTATCATTTACTATCATGGGCCAGCAGAAATTTAAGAGAAGTATAATGGAAAGCTGGTAAATTTCAGAGGTGAAGCAGTAACTCAAAATTGAACTAATCTGGTCACAAGCACCTTTGCACTGTTTAAACTGCTCTTGTATGATAATTTGGTATTTTATGAAGACAATTATATGAAGAATAATAGAAGTAGTGAGGAAAAGCAGGGTGTTGTGGATCTAAATTTCACATAAATGTATAACACATTTTGTATATGAACAGTAATGTAATGTTTTTCTATGTTAGTGATGAATATAACATGATAGATTTTGTGCTACTTTGTAATTGTAATTTCTACCAGGGACCTCAGCACAACAAAATAAATGGTAAACAGAGTAAACACTGTATATAGCAGTTGTCTGCAATTTGCTTCGTGTTTACCCACACACACACACACACACACACACACACACACACACACACACACACACATAAGCGAGGTGCTGGCCTGCAACTTGGTGTTCCGAATATTGCCTAAAGGTGTGAAGAACACAAGCCAGAAATCGAACCACCAACCCTGTGATTAATGGATGTCCTCACCCTACCTGCTGAGCCACAGCTACAGGTGTTCACAGTGCGACACTAGAGCAGCTGTCCTCTCCATTTTACACCAAATGACACAATGGTGGATGCAGTGTGTCGCTTTTACAGCGAGAGGACAGTGAAGCCAACCAGCATCCACAGGGATTTACTTACTGGATATAATACAGAAATGTCAATCTAGGTCCTCCTATAGTAAAAAAAATGAATTACCATTGGATTTTACTGCCTCATAAAACCACAGTGAGGAATGTAGGCTTAGCAAGTATTTTACAGCTAGTCTTAATAAAGTGTGGGAGGATAGAGATGGCCTTTAAAATAATGTAGTCCACCTTCTCTTTGATTCTTTTGGGTTCAGGACAGGCATGTGATGAACAACACCACTCAACCTCAGCTTTATGGTAATGTGACTAATTATGGCCATGACCTTGAAGGCACAACATAGCCAAGGTTGTGTATATATGAGAATGTGTTTATTTGTATGTGCAAGCTCTGAAAACTGTGGTTGTGTGCACTTGTACGTATGTTGTGTGTGTGTGTGTGTGTGTGTGTGTGTGTGTGTGTGTGTGTGTGCGTGCGTGCGTGTGTGTGTGTGTGTGTGTGTGTGTGTGTGTGTGTGTGTGTGTGTGTGTGTGTGTGTGTGTGTGTGTGCGCGTGTGTGTGCGTGTGTATGTGTGTGTGTTGGGTTTTTTTTAACTGGGCTGCTCATGTCTGGCATTATGCAAATGTACTGCAGTCTTTGGTATTCAGGAATCTCGAGTAATATACCCTGCACCCATGATACAAGTTATTGCTCTTTCTGTACTACTCATCACTGTCTTTGCATATGAAGTCATTCAGCATGTCCCTTTGTCTTTTTCTCCCTCTCTGCTATGTTTTCATTGTCCCTGCATGTATCAATGTCAGCCACCCTCCCTATCGGCCCCTGATTTATGAATTCTATCCTGGTCTGTCATTACTGCCTCCCGAAGGGAGCATTGATGGACCAATATGTTGAGTCTGTCACTAGGAGAGTCGCCTCATGTCCACAAACATCATGAATATTCTTCTGACATCTTGTGGCCTGCAGCATCTCAGATATAGATAATACAAGATGATATATTAAGATGTTACAAGAAATTCTGGGTCATTTCTTTCTTTCCTTTCTTTTGGCAGAGCCATGCTTCATAGGAAATATTTCTGTGGCTGTCATAGCCCTTCGTGTGTTGCTTTCAATTTATCTTTAGATTCATACAACACAGTGTAAGGCTATAGTAATACACCTCTCTGTGTTCTGTTTAGTCCCTGTAAAATAAGACAATCCTGGTGAAAATTTCTGCTTCAAGAACCTCATATCAATTGCTTTTGGGACAGGTGACACGTTTCTCTCTCTCTCTCTCTCTCTCTCTCCCTCTCTCTGTCTCTGTCTCTCTCTCTCTCTGTCTCTAGCCCAGACAGTTTCCCTGTGCAGCTGCTGATCCTGACCATCATCCCCGGAGCACTGGACACTAGGACAAAAGGGCAACGTGAACTCTAAAAATACAGCGAGCTTTATCAGTCCCCCGTGATTCTTTAATAACACTAACCCAGGGCACGATACAGTGTAATTATCTCGTGCAGAGGCTTCTGGGTAGAGCTGTAGACAGCAGAGACTGAATGCAGCACAGGTCATGTTTAGAAGGGGACATCTCGCAAAGCTCTCTACAGACACATCTACTGTCTCTATCTTAATTAGTGCTTTGTGCTCATACCTCCATTAAGCGTTATTCTTAGACCACAATTTGTCTGAAATTGCCTCTTTGGAGTCAGTATATACTTTTCATAGAGTTTCGTTCAGCTGACTTACTCAAAGACTTCCCTATCGAAACAAAATAATGAGCTTCTCTTGCTCTCTTTCTCTCTTTGTGTATGTGTGCACATCTGCCTATGTGTGCGTGATCCTCAGGGCTTACTTATCCCCATATGAACTGAAATCTTAGGATAGAAAAGTGGCCATTTGAGTGGGCAGCATCTGCTCACACCCATCAGCCTTTTCTTTGGTGTGTTTGTACGTCACAGTGTGTGTGCACACTGTCCAATGTATGTTCCGAGGACGTATTAGAGTGAATTTATGCACATCTTTGGTGTTTGGAGTTCACTTCAGACAGATCCAGGTAAAATCTGTTAGCTGACCATTTGTTGCCTGGATGTCCTTGATCTGTCTCTAACTTCTGCTCACTTACGCCTGATGCCCTTTAGAGACCTTGATGAGAGATTTATTTTTGTAATATTGATTGGGAAAAACTCTTTTGCACTTATGTTTTCTTTTACCTGGCAACCCTAAGGCTACCTGAGGTGAGAACCAAAACCACACCTGCCCAGGAGAACTAAGCACCACCGGTACTGATGAAATATTCAACAACTCCCTGAAACCTGGCAAGGATTGGAAGAGAAAGATAGCCGTAGGCCTCAGGTCTGGCATCATCACACTGGATTGTATTCACCGGCATGCGCACAAGTTACGAAAGCACAGACGTTACACACACTCACACAGACACACTTAGACCTCAACAAAAGAAGAGGCAAAACCTCAGCACGCGCGCACACACACACACACACACACAAACATTTCTCTATCACCACTTCAATACACACACACCTTCTCAGTATTTAATGTCTCGTTCTCTCCCAGCATGGTATCAGCTGTCATTCAGAGATAATGTCTCAGATGTTTCCGTACCTTTCCCTGTCCCCATGCATTCACCACACTGACACAGATACAATAGCTTTGAAGACAGGACCAATGATATCCTGGACCCACTATTCAGCCTCTGTCCTCCTCTCAAAGACTCGATTATGTGTAACCCTATGCCCAGGCAAACACCACAAGGTTGGACCACTCACCGCTGTTTCCTACAGCCTAGAAAACTGCATCGCTATTCATCCACAGACTCATGCCAGCCTTTTTTTTTTTTTTTCTTAAAGTCACCACAGGTGGCATGGGCAAGATGGTGTCATTGATCTTTCAAAAGCCTCATGCCAGAGGGTTGCATTTTGGAATCAGACAGTCCTTCTCAGTGACTCTCAGCAGCGTGGCCATTGATCAGGAATCCGGCCAGCAATTATGTGTAACAGCAGAGATAGGATTGCTTACAACGTCATGTTGTGTCCCTGACAGCCAAGGAGAGGTGGACTCATCATCTTCTCCAAAAGCAACATCCTTGAGAGGGTATTTTTTGCTTTGTTTTCTGCACTAAAACATACTGCTGGGTAGTGTTTTCAGTAACCACGTAAATGTTTCAGAAAACATATCTCATGTAAAATATACTTGTGTATATCTAAAAACTGTTCAAATGATTCCGCATCCCTGATGGAATTGATCCATCCTAGTAGTTACATTTTAATCAGTTTAATAGATTAATGAACATGGATGATAAGCAATCCATGAAATACTTTATGCACAATAGATATTAATAGTAGTAGTAGGGCATGGTAATAATGTTGGAGCTACAGTAGAAGTAGGTATTCAAGACATTCTAGGATACACACATCAGGCAATGGAGGGAAATCCTGAAGGCAATCCTTCAGATCTAATACTCGATATATTCATTAAATAACTACATAATCCCATCTTATTTTCTCTCTTTTTTTCAAAAAAGACAGTATCCACTGAGGTATATTTTACTTAACACACAGTACGCACATGATCTGTTCTTGATTGTTAAAAGCATTTTTAAAGCGTGGTCCCTCATTTCACGGCTATAAGATGAACTTTTAAGATAAAATAATTTCATATTTTAGAGCAGTTCTCAGCGCTGTCGAGAGCAAACTTTCTCTTAAAAGGGAGAACGAATAAAGCTGGATTCAGTAACTCACTCACTCACCCATGCTCATTTTCTCTTTGATAAGATTAAACTTCATGCTGATCCTACACAGTGACAACATTGTTTTTCTATGTTATTTATTTAATCTTACACTGAGGCAAACTCATTTATCATTTCTGATATTTTTCCCATTCTGGTCGGAGCAACTACTGTATAAAATTATCTGTGAACTGATGGGATCAACAGTACATCCACATGAGTCTGATTGGCAGCAGTTCTGCACATCTGTGGAATACCAATACACTCTGAAGCTGTTAAAGTTAATGTTGATCTATAGATGGTTGAGATACACAAAGCTGATATTTGGTGCAGCTAATTGATTTCTTATCAGGTTTTTAACAGATTTCACTGGCATTTGAACTTCCTTTTCGTCTCTTCGAATTTCCCCAGCTCAGTCACCGGGCTTATCACGGTTCCATTTGTGCTTCCATCTACTGGCCCCGGATACACTTTTCAGGGCATCATAGTTAATATTCAGATCACTTCATGTTCATGTGGGTTTTCAGCCTCAAAGGATCTCACACTTGCCCGTTCAGCTTTTTGAGTAGATAAAAACCCTTGGAAAATCTTGAGAGAATATTTATGGGAGAAAGTGATTTCAGAGTTGAGTAGCTGAAAATAACTGGCAGAATGATGTGAGTGATAGATATCATGGTACATCTGATTTCCTGTGCCCTTATTACCCTTTCTGTGTCCAGACTAAACTCTGTTGTGACCATATTTCCTGCTCTTTAACAAATTGTTATGTCTAGTTCACCCGAAACTCTTGAGTTACCCAAATAAACACAAATGCCAAAATAAGCACTTATCTTATTTTCATCAAATGTTTGGCTTATTGTGGAGAAGCCATTGGAGGGAGATATAAACTATGTTGACTATGTAGAAAGTGTTCAAGAAAGTGGTTCATTCATTCGTCTATTTAGATTCCCCTTAAGGCGAATGTGGGAAAAACTCCTATGTAGAGTAGAAAGACAGGATTGAAGTCAACCAGCAAAAAGGATAGAAAAGTTGGCAAATTTGTGATTTCAGATTACCAGAACATAATTTTTCTTTTATATTTTCTTTGTAATAGAGTTTTGAGTGAGAATATTTTTTTACTTAGGCATTTTTAAAAATGCATAATGTTCCTTTATTTGTCATAATGTTTCATAAAGTTTTATTTCATATTCATATTCTTTCCCATTGGCGCTTCATTTCATAATCTAACTTTTTATAATGCTTTCCATCCCCAAACCTGACCCCTCAACCATCAACCAATTACATATCCTAGCCTCCTCTCCCAGGTTGTTGTCAGCTGTACTTCCTATGATGATATCCCCCACACCCACCTAAGAAAGGGATTAGTTCCTGCTATACATAGTTAATTTTCTTGTACTTCGGTTCTGCCTCCATCAGCCTCCATCTGCTGGGGTGTCCACCAAGTTTCTACACTTGGTCCAGTCATTTTCTCAGTCTGTATGCTCTCCTTAGATCTCATTATCCATATCTCTCTTCTCAGCATTATGCTGATGACATCTAGATCTCCCCATTGTCTATTAACAAATAAACTGACCCTAAACAGCCTTTGGGAGACAAAATTTAATTGAACTGAATGGCTGCAAATGTTTCAACCCACTAAAGCCATATTAGGTCTAAAAAAATCAATCAAATAGTTAAATCAAGTTGCACTGTAGCTCCAAATTGTCCGTTGAGATTTTCACAAGTCATCTTAAAATGTACTTTTACTCATTGTAAATTTAGCTGTGCTTCACATAACCGGTCATTGAAATTCTTCAGAGGCCTGTGTGGGTGTTTGTTGTGTCTTTGTGAATTGTGTAACCATGTGATTTTATTATTGTTATTTCTCCTATTTCTTTCACTTTATTTTTGCTTTCACCTTTCTTTTGCTCTGTTTTTCACTGAGGGAACAGAAATGCTGTGCTGCAACGTGCAAGTAATGTATGTAAAAAGCTGTACTATAGATAAAGTTGAGTTAATTTGGAAGTTTAGATTCTCTTAATGTTTTTATCAAAGCTAAGGTTACTTTGAAAAATACTTTATGCCCCTCTAATTTGTATAACTGCTCTGAAACTACATGCCCAAATCCCCCAGAATACCTCATATGCAGAATTGCAGTGCAAAGGTGCCAGCAGCTGAGATACCTATTGCCCAGGTGATGCTCTTTATTTTCAACCCAGTTACTGGCATCAAAATTAAAGAGCGGGAAGGTTCAATGAGCACTTCCCATCTGCCTATGAAGAGGAAACGACACGTTTAATATCATGCTCATCTTAGAATAGCAGATGTAGAGCTCCACCTCATGTGCTGGCTGCCACAGAGTAGCAGGCTCAGATCCAATTAGAGAAGAAGTGTTATTTACAAAAACAGAAACATAAACAAGACATTGTAAAACTTCACTTCCCAAACGACAGACCTGCTCTCCTAAATGACGATGAAAAGTACAAGAAAGTAAACGATCACATGACGTCTGATGCCAGGGAAACTGCAGCCTTCATTCAGGGTGATAAAGTGATTTAATATCCACAGTGTCTGGGTTGCTCTGTTCAGGGGTGCCAGGAACAATTACCATCATCAATAAATGATAAATGCCAGAACAGAAGAGAAGCTATTTCTCCACTGAGAAGTTGGATCTCAGTAATGATTGACACAGGATTTCACTCATCCGCTCTCAGTGATAAGTGGAAAGGCAGAGGATGAGACATTTGAGGGGAATAGAAAACTAATTAATTTGGGATAATGATTAGGAAGAAGTGCCGATAGTGTTTTTCCCCGAGTCACAGAAGTATTAGAATAATGATCAGTCCAGGTGGGAGCAAACTTTGGCTACAATTGTCTTTTAGCTATCTTTAACTTGCATGTAACACAATAATGCTTTAACCAAAAGCTTTGATATTCTGTGTCAGGGTTTTTGCAACAGGGCTACCGTGATACATCTTCAAAAGTAATAACTGCACCAGTGGAGCTGCTGTGCCTCTGAGCCATGTTATAACCACCAGTATTAAGACAAATAGTAAAACATCACAACGTGAACAGTCACAACAAAGTGAAGAACATTTTCACCTTTGTTGTACTGCAGATAATTTCAGCCTTTGGAGACAAATACCAATACCAGTCCTGATGAGCTGTGTCATTTACATACTGTACCTGCTAAGAACAGTTTTTTTCCAGGTCATTGGATTTATTTCTATTTCTCAGACACTACTATACAATAACTTTTTCAGCCTCGGTTGGTCATATGGGACTTTCAGTCTGGCACCATGTTCAGCAATTAGCGTACTCAGTCGATGCGGCAGTAGTACTAGTGAGGTACGAGTACACGCCGTCATTGAATATGGATGTGTGAGGGTCCTTAGCAGGCACAAAAGATTGTTATGATCAACACTGCTTGAAATACAGTCAGTATATATATTTATATATTTATATATACACACATATCTTTGCATAGCTAAATGGTGTTGCTTTGATTCAGCAGTAATTGCTTTAAATTGGAGTTAGAAGAAAAGCTCAGCAATCAAAGTAACAGCTGCAGGTGCTCATATTGATGCAAATTAACCAGCTTTAGTTACTTTCAACACAGCACATGAGATGGGAATAAAATTTGTTACCGAATATGTTTTTTTTTTGTGTGTGTTTTTTCAACACCACTGACATCATCCATATCATACTGCGGGGTGATATTTGTAGTATATCAACAGTTTTTACCTACGTACATGTAACTGAGGTGTTTCTGCAATATAGCACTTGGACGAAATGGATGTAATTTGTGTCAGTGACATGTGAAATGTACCTAACCTTTCCCAATCACCTACCTCATCTCTCTGTGGGAGCAGCTGCCTAGACCTACAAAGAGGCATTTTTCATTTCAATCCATAACCTAGACATGAGTACATCTCCTCTCACACAATCATCTGATTAATGAGAAGTGTCAGCAGTGTGTTCACACCCAGCACATTTCTCATTCTTGCTCACACGTAATATATACAGTACACACGTACGCGCACACACACACACACACACACACACACACACACACACACACACACACACACACACACACATACATACACACAGCAGACACAGATGCACAACAGCATGTACACACAGTGGAGCATGACTGCGTACAGACACACACCCACTTCTTTGTTCTAACTAACTTTTCAGACCTTACCTGTAACTCATATTACCCAGAAGTCTGCTGCTGTTTTATCACCACAATGTGTATTGTCATGGCTGCATTTCCGCTGAACTGACATTGGAAAATTAGACCTGACATGCATTAATAATTGATAAAGCTTGCTTAATACTTTGCTGGTTGACTTGGGTTCTGATGTAGTAGCTGGAAGCTAGTAGCCTGATGAAAAACTTGCTGTTGTTCTGCACCACGCCTCACAAGCTGTAAATCAACCTAAGGGCTGTCATTTGCTTTTATTGACCAAGACCATTTTTCCTCTGTTTCATTAATTTTAAATGATGCTTTATTCACTTTAGAGCCCGCTTTGATAACCATGTTTTATATGGTTTTCAACACTTTAATCATTTTTAAGGCCAACAAGTGACACTGTATTTCCCAAACTACTTTAAAAACTAGTTTCCTTCAGATATCAGATGGCCTTTTTCTGCATGAAAACATAACCCAAGCTGTTGAGCTTAATGACAATGGGCCGCGATGTGAACGACCCAGACAAAAGTGTCTGCCCTGGGGCTTTTTGCTGCTATTTCACTCTCAAAACCATTCACATAACACACATGACAACTGATGTCTTTCTCTTCCCATATGTGCTAGTGCTACACTACAGTGCAACTCTTCCACATACAGTTTTTGTAGATCACTGAAATGGCAGTTTCAAGCTCATGATTTACCAAACAACTGCAACTCCCCAGTGACAACTGAGTGTGGTCGGTGGGGCCAAAATTAGCCCATAAACAAACTAATGTTCAGTGATGTAATATAGATTGTTTTGATCAGCCGGAGAAAAAAATGTTACAAATTTGACAGCTGTTTTGGACCTCATATCAGACCACATGCGCTGTCCTAGCAATTAATGCAAGATGACGGTGTTGGCCTTTTTTTCAATATGGAGATTTCTCCAGCTGATACTGACGACATGCAAATTCAGAGATTTACTCATGAAGCTTGATATCTTTGCAAGGGCAGTTGATGCTCTCCTGCCATAGACCACAATAGACCCAATGTAGAACTTTATGAAATATTTCACAAAAAAAATCAAGATCAGAGAAAAGTAGCAAAATAATATGTAGTAAAACTTCATTTTTCCATTTTTAATAAACACTGCTGGCCAAAGGCATATCCATTTTATATTTTCATAATTTTTATTTAAAAAAAGGTATTATTGATGCTTCTCAAAAATGGATCATTTAACTGTATTGTTTATTAACGTTAAACATCTTGCTTTGAGAAATCTTTTAAAAATAATCACGTACTACACTCTATTATTACTATGACTAACATTGGAAGACTAACATTGCTGACATTGGTATATAAGACTAACATTGCTAATATGATGTACTTGCACCTGTATTATTAGTACTAGAGTGATATATAGTGTATAAATTGAACAAGATGGGGGGGGGGACTGACACTCCAAGTAACAAACTCAGGCAGGATTTGAAACAGATGCTGCATCTTTGGCACTGTCCTTCTCCCTGAGATCTTTTCAGTCTTCACTTTGGGTGTTAGGGTTCAACGTTCACTAATAGGTATTATAACCCCATCGTTAGATTCCAAGCAGTTCTGTAACACAGGTTACAGAACATTTAGGTTCTTTCTTTAGAGACCTTAAGTCTTTCATTTTTTGAGTTGGACTTCAAAATCTACCAAGGATTGAACCCACAACCTTAACACCTCAAAGCAGTCTTCTAACACCCTGGGGCGTTTTCTTCAGACAATTCCAAGCTTTATTTCTCAAGGGATTTGTGTATTTGGGTGTTGGACTTCTGTTTGGCGAGTTAATCTCAGAAGACCACCGGCGGGTAAATGTTTGTATAAAATGCAGTAGTCTTCACTACATTTTGTTAGGTCTGCACACACACACACACACACACACACACACACACACACACACACACACACACACACACAAGTATTCCATGAAGACCCACCGCTAGTTCCCCATGGCGGAACGCAGGTAACCTAGGTACCTTTTTCAGGTAACTCACCTGCTGCCGCTCTACCACTATCTAAAAGAGAGAGAGCGAGAGATGCAGAGATAGAGAGAGAGAGAGGTGAGAATATATAATAATAGTATATTGTAGCAGCCTATAACACAGACAAGTGCTCAATCTGCCGAACATTGCTGCTGAGTCTGACTTTGAGGAGAGAGATAAGCTAAATATATAGATTACATTAACCTAGCTAGCTGGCTACATACCGGTAGATACATATATAGATAAAGATGAATTATTTAAAGCAATTTGGCAATATTTAGAAAAATATAAATAAAAATAAATTAGTTTTTCATTCAGATTTGAATGTAAAGGGTTTGCGAATTAACTTATTTACCGTTGATCAATGTATTAAAATAAATTAGGATATTTTGCACTGGCCTCTTATTAACACAATAAAATAATGACACATGTATATGTGACACAAGAAGGCATTTTATTATTCTGTCTTGTAAAAAATATAATAGGCAGGTGAGTCAAAAAGTTAATTTCGGACCCTGTATAGACCTTTTGTCTTTATCCTCATTGTTTTTATTTTTATTGCATTTTAAAATACTATTTTTCCCCTTCTTGATTTCAATACAGTATGACAGTGAAAAGTAGTTAGGTTATCCACCAAAGTGTTCACTGTTTAAAAAAAATAAATGTGTTTAATAGCCCACTCTGCTGTCTGACAGCCTGCTTATGGCTGCAAGCCATTCACACAATGGAGGAGTATGTAAAAACAATATGTGTGAGGGAGTCATTAAAATTTTTGCTCCAGTCTGCTGAGGTAGTGCTGAGTATGAACTCTAACATTTAAACACAAACACCTGCTGGTCCCCTCATGGCTAAAATGAAAATTATTTAATTAGAGGGCTTTAGACATAATCATATCCAGATTAAACCATGAATAACAGTGCACCTCAAGATTGTCCTCTTTTGGCCTACAGATCCACTGTTGGTGAGTGTGTAGTAACAAAAAGGTCCACTGTTGGATCGGTATGCAAGCACACACACACACACACACACACACACACACACACACACGAGCACACACAGAAATATACACATGCCTGTCACTCACATCCAGGAAAAAAATAATGGTTTTATGCTTCTCAGTCAGTTCTGCCTCCTTTCCTCCCCTTTTTGCAGTTACTACACTGGTCGTCATATTTCACTCTGGGATTCGAGACTCTGCATTTCTCACTGTTCTCTTGGCACCATGTTTGTGTGTGTTCGTCCTGGATGTGTATATATGGTATATGCCACTTCAGGCTTCATTCCTTCCACAACCATGGTTATGCATTCAATCATAAACATTGTTTATTTTTGAATATTATATAATGATCATTAGAGTGACATATTCAGAAGGAGATGGCTGCAGTTGATGCGATATGGATCATGATTTAATTTCCCCATGGTCTAAATCAGAGTCCTTGGAGACTGTTTTGATGGACAACCACACTGTGAATTGTTTATGCACCAATGAAACAGATTTCATTTCCAGACTTTATATAGCTTAAAGAACTACTCTGGGTTCCTGTAGAGGGAACCCAGCAGTGAGATTGATATCTGTCACAGTGCTCCACTTTGTTGTGCTCTAAAACATGTTCCAAAGCCCTATGAATATTCACGAGCATGGCATGGCCCTTAAAGGCCAGTCAGGGCTCTGTTTTGCAGCCAGTGCTCTTGGCAGTGAATGACGGTATCTCGCTCCACGTTCATCCCCAGTGCAAGAGGATTACCAGAGGCAGAAAAACGGTATAGGTGCAGTGAGTATACAGCATTTTTATACAGAATTTTTGTCAGCTGTTTACAGAAAATGACTTGCATTTTGTCTTTGCCCACAGATTTGAAACAATGTACAGAAGACAATGAGTAACGCAATATTTTATTATATCTGTGTATTTGTATGTTGCCAAAAGACGCATGGGAGTATTCTCATTATGCAGCATGCAGGACACATTCGTATTTAAGAGTAGGTCTCAGGGAGGGATTGTGTGGTTGTGGGCATTGATGGAGATAAAAGACAGTGGTCACACTAACACAATGTGTGACCAGTAGTCACACTAACACAATGCAGGGGCATAGTTTCCATTTTACTCTGTTTTACAAATGCACATGTGAAATGCAGCTCATTTATTTGTTATTCAGTGTGGGTGTTTCACACAGGCTTTGGCCTAACACAATAAATAGGAGAGTGAAGTGGGGCAAATTCAATTTCACCTCTCCTATACCTACACACTTACAATGAAATGAGGACACCCATAACAAAAGAGGTCTGATAAAAAAAAAAAAAGTCACCCCATTTTATTAGATTTTCATCTAGACTTGTTGATGCATGTGTGGGCTGCTAGAGATGTCGAGACATTGGCATACACATACACAGAGACATGGGGTGCATTATTCCGACTGATATATGAGTGTCAAGAGTGATAACCAAAAAAAATTCATTTAATTTATTTTCTTATCATCAGTGAAGCCTCAATGTACGACATAGGGTCATGTCATTCCCAATATTTTGCTTTGTGTTGTGTGGCCTAGGCACAATCTTTCTTCCAAGCCCTAAGATCAACTTAGATATATGCCAGTGTTGCATTTATGCCAAGATTGTCCCCCCGGGAAAACAGAATCACTCTGTTTACGTATAACCGACTACAGCCATTTCAATTATTGACTGAGGTTGGCAGGTGAAACTATTACTGTATATACCGGCTAAACTGATGTGTTTGGGCTGTTAACACAAACCTTCAGCAGATCTGTTTGTTTCCCGTTTGCCATGGCAAGTCATCTTGGATTTCTCATTCCCTGACCTTACCCACAGTTATTATGTAATCATGATGATGAGTAATTTTAATTTGTTGGGTATGACGATATAAATAACATAAGACACTAATAATGGCTAGAAATCATCAGCATCAACTAATCTACATTTTCCGAGCAGAACATTTGATTGTTGTATAAATGAATATTCACTGCTGTCTCCTAATGTCAAAAATGTTAATACTGTTTGGCTAATCCTTTAATCTCTAATATCATGATTTAACACAGAACTAGAAGAAGATACATTACATTTTCTGGTAAATTGAGTGCTAATACAATGCCAGGCACAAATATTTACAGTGATCCTCAATGAAATAGCATCATGATAAAATCTAAGCTCTCATGATAAAATCAAAGCAAGGTTCACTCAGGTACGTCAGATGCCCAATATAAATAAAACTCATTAAGAATAAATGAAATGCAGATTGCTATTTCTGAAAACAAGATCTATTTTGCCTATTGCCTGTGATCTTCAGGGTTCAGTCAGGGCAAAAGCATAGAGTGCTGGATAACAGTTCTCTTGGGGAACTTAAAGGAAAACAAAGCCCAGTGGATAGTACAGTACTGGTTAAAGAGGGAGCAGTAGAGAAGGAGAAAGTGACAGTGACGATTTCTATGGACCTAGTTGACACATCTGACACATGACCTGATCCAGGGAGCTTCATTTCAAGAAAATCTGCTTCAGGACACACTAGTAAACGAAAAGTTTAATTGATAACACAAAGGAATGATTAAGGACTTATTGAATCTCTTCATGAATCATATTTTGCAAGACAGAAATGAATGTATAGGGATCCCAAGAAAATCATCTTAAATTGCACATAATGGGATCTAGTATACTGCAGTTTGCATGTCTATGGTTAATGCTGCAGACGCAATCATTCGCAAGTTTAGATTTCCATATCATTATTACATGCTGCTGTACACACCTCATCTCTCCAGAACCCCAAGGAATATCTCCTGCTTTATCGCTAACAGCACATGCTGCAGTAATTGGAAATGCTTGCGAAAAAGGTTGTTGAAATGTTGGACAGTCAGGAAGAGTTGAATGCTCATTCTCTGCCTATCTTCCTGTGTGTGCACCAACTGTGTTATTTGATGTTTTGTACTGTCACTCTACCCAGATGCTGAGGCCTGAAGAGTTTTTTTCATCCATATTTGTCAGTCATCCAACGTTAGATTGAGCCTTTATAAAGCTACATTCTGCGGGAAGAATGTGGTGTAATGACCACATCCTTAAACAGCAGCTATCATCCATAAATGGATTAATAGAGATTCTCCACATTTTGATAACTGTAGCAGAACTACTGCATCATTCACATCAAGTGCTGTAATTTTTCCCCTCGGTATTTTCTCTGTCATTACCGAAGCCCCTCTCAACTTCCGTGATGTATCTCTGCAGTGAGAATCTGTTTCTGCCTTGCACTCAGATCTGTATTCCTAACTGGTCTTTTCACTTTAATATTCACCAAACATTTTGAATATACCATGAGGCTTGTGCTGCAGTGTGACTGCTCTAATTGCAGAGATATAATGTTCCTCATAAGATTTATGAGCTATTAATCTGTTCATGCAGAATGATTCATGAGTCTCAGAGTTGGGAGACATATGATTAGAGTTATTCATTTGTCATGGCTGCTGGAGACATCAAGGCTTTAAGCTACAGATATTTCATCCAAACTGCAGTAATACTGGATACAGTTCTCAACATCCTTATTTTTACATCTTAGCATGCCAAGTCATGAAAAAGTGACGTCTGTAAAATATGTGCATGCTCACTGATCTACTTTCATTTTGTATCTTGCCACTACTATATTTAATGAAGCCTTCACAGTTTGACCAAATTAAATCATTAGCTCACTTATTGTTTCACATACTGCTGTTTATTGACCCCAACTGTCCACCCAAACTTTCTCTATTTGTGGACTTGGACTCAGTTTGTGGCTCTGTATCATTATTCCCTCCTTTTCTTTGGATGGACAAAAGGAACATTCCTACAGCTTCCTGTGCCAGAGGAAGTTGGATATAAGCTGTTTTTTGGAATTTGCTGAAACAGCTGATGCTGTGGCTTTTTTTTTTTTTACTAGGGAGGATATTCTCCTTTTGCTGCAAGATTGCCATCACACTTCTCACCTGAAAGCAATGCTGTCGCTGCTGCTGCCGCTGCTGTTCATATAGCATTTTAAGAGCACAACCTTCACCCTAGTATCCACTAGGACTGTCCTCTTATAACCCTCCCACTTCTTATATTATGTTATGAGACTAACTTGATCTTATTCATACTTAAACATAGGCTGCTATGTTGCCGACCTAGTGCACATCAGATATAATAAAAGAAGTCTCATTTCATAGGAAGAGTAGATGCAGTACATGACACTCTGTCTATTATGACCTGAGCTGACCACCTCAGGACCCTCTGCTACTTTCTTGTCTTCCTTTCAGCTGGGAAGAGGGTCTCCTACACTGTACTATACCTTTTCATCCTACATGGTAAACCTCTGACACAAACGCACAAACATGCACACACACACAAACACACACACACACACACACACACACACACACAAACACACACATTTTCTGGGTGAGTGGTTTTCAGTTTGGTTTTTTGCTCTCATTCATTCATCATACACAACCATGTGGATTTGTTTCCTGACTAGTCCTGACCTGCTTGAAAGCAGACTCGTTAGCGGTGCTTCACTCAAGTATTTTAGACATTGCTTATGATAGCTGGCACATAGTAAGGTCACCATTCATTACTTAATACAACACAACAGTTTTGTTTTTTCTACATTTGGGCCCAGGTTCAATATGTTCTGGCAGTCATTTACAGCTTCTGCCAGTGTGTTTATTCAGTTTGAGCGACTGCATTACCAGGCTTTTACCCAGTTATTCACATGTGATTTTATATTGGTGACAATGATAGAAATGTCAAAAAACAGTCCGTGTATCTTTTAAGCCAGAAATTGTCAGTTAACAAAACTGAGCAACAAATGCAGTTGCACAATGCTATATTTTCTCTCTCTTATCCCTGCTGGTAGGTTTTTCAAAGTAAAAAGCCAGGAAACAAAAATAAACAATTCAATAGTACCTGACATAATTCAGTTGCATCCACTTCCTGAGATAAAGACTGCTCATTAAGCTTACCAATGAACACAGAGCACAATCGATAACCCAGCCCCTGATTTATTCCCTTAGATTTTAATGGGGAAGGAAAGCCAGTTTGGTTGCATTTTTTTTTGGGTCGCTCAATGTTGACCCAGCTCAAAATCAAGAGACTTGAATCCATCAAAAAAGTGCTGTTTCCCAGGTGATATTTTAAATAGAATGAACTGTAATCTACAGCTATCCATTGTTTGGTTTCTGCTTAATACTGGGGCTTAGGCTGGGCTCAGGAGAGAAGAGGAGAGGAGAGGAATAAAAAGAGTATTCAGTTTCGGAGAGGATTGTTAGGAAGACTGCATCATATCCTGTGGGTGAAACTTTCTGCTTCATTTAATTTTGGTCCAAAGCATACAATTAGCATGACAGTTCAAAACAAGGGGAACTTTCATGCTATGATGAAACCTTCCACACTTAAGTTTAACACCGTTCTCTCTCATCACCAACAAGAGGCTCCTGCAGATTAACAGTCAACATTTGCTCTGGCCTCCCAAAAACAGAGAACTTATAAACAAACACTTCTGTCAAGGCAGTGTCAGATCAAACATACAAGTTGGAAGAACCATGAATGATATTTTCTTTAGAAATACTCAAGTTTCTCCTCTGGCAGTTTGCTAACATTGACTGAGCAAGGTTGGTGTGAGTGCTGGTTCTCCGGTGGTTACTGTGGGTTACCTTTGTGTAGACTGAATAGGACATCTGTGATCTAATAATATCCTGACTACCATGCATATTTCATGTGTTTTTACAGCTATTTCTCAAATCTGCTTTGGTGAGTCATTTAGTCGTACATTTGGGTGTCACTACATACCTTGGCAAATCAGGTTCCATTTCCTGCTCGAATTACTGCTCATGTTTAATTCACGGCCGATACATACATTCTAATTTGACCAAGCTAAATTATTAAACTAAAAGATGATAGATTATGGGAGAAACATTAGTTCTTTGACTTAATCATACCAAAGAATTGAATGCAGAATGTAAACCACAGATTTGGCCACAATAATATCCCTGACATATGGCTCCCACTGCAATATATTTGCCAAGATAGATGGAGGATTATCAATTACACTGTTTAAGCAGTCACTGTAGCAAATTATCAAACCGAACTATCAAACTCTGCGATCTAACATAGAAAATGACAACAGGTTTAAGTATTATTATCATATTTATCTTTGATGTTGGATATGCGGAATATTTAAACACGCACTTATATATAGTTTTGCAGTATAACTCTACAGATAATTGTAAAAATATTCTATTGTCACAGGAGGCGCCTTCTCATCTTTTTTTTAGATCAAAAATCTAATGTATTCATTTAAACCACATGAACCACAGTTTGTCTCTTCTTCCAGTTCTCAAAAATTAAGGGGCAGCATGGTTACTCATTAGAGGGCTTCAGCCAACATTTACCATAAATCACAATTGAATTTTATTTCTACCCCTGGCAGGATTCTGTTCTCTTTAGGACTGAAGCCCAATGACTCCACTGACCTGCTGCAATAAGATCATACTGACAACTTGCCACACATACATTGGATCTCATTACCTGGCACTATGCATACAAATAGGCAAAGCAGTTTCCGTGCCTCCCTCATCCATTAATAGTGGGATGGAAGCTAACATCATGTTAGGCCTGTCAGTACTTTGCACTCAGCTTCACAGCCATGACTAATGCAGCAAACTCTCATAGTCTCACAGTGTCCAGTGTTAAACGACTGTGAGATCAGCACAAGTGTAAACCATTTCCATCAGAGGTTCCGAGAACTGAGCTCAGGCCTGGAAAAATACCCCGAACTGATCATCAACAGGCCTGATCACTGGACAGACTTCGGACTGTGACACACACTATACACACCGTAATCATGCATATTCTACTTTAAATGGTCAATGATGAATATTTAACAATAGTTACTCTATGATTCTGAAAGCAGAATTAAATTCACTCGGCTCTTAAATGTCACAGTAAATTGTGAATGATCTTTTGATGTTTCAAGAGTGACTAGAGGTGGCAGAGGTAAATCTTCTGGGAGCTTGCTTTACTCAGCACCTACTGTGGACTCCAACAGAGATGGTTAAGCAGCCACCTGTGCCTGCATCTGTGATGAGAACAAATACCCAGAATGACCTTGTTTTTGTCAGGGACAAGTGTTTTCTTTTTCCATCCTGCAACAATAAGGAGAAATATAAAGGTGCAGTGAATGCCATTATTAGGTGGTGGCAGAGCTGTTGTGTGTCAAGGGAGATGGAGGCTCTAATCATTTCATCAGGGGTCAAGAATTCTCTCCTGCATTTGCCACATTTAGACAGCATACAGAATGCAATCTGTAATGGTCACAATGGCCTTGATGAGTTTAGCTGTAACATACAAATTTCAAGGTTGTTATATTTAACAGAGGTTTTACCCTTCACAAGCTTGGACAGGAGAATTCAAATGGCCCCAAGTTGTTAGTTTTCTTTGCTGACTGATCTGCCAAGCGGAGTATAGCTCCTGCTCCCTGATCAACTGGCCAAGCCATAAAAAATGATCAAATAACTGTTTAAAAGGAGTTTTGCATGAAAAAGTTTTTCTCTCTACACATATTACATCAATGGTGTCAGTGATTGGAGCTCTGATCTTCCAGATTCCAAAAGTCGCACCCATCCAGAAGTGTCCTTGGCAAATAGGCCCCCCTCCAGAGGATGGCTGAGGTGTTGAATGAGGGCAAGAGTTGGGAGCAAACCAACCAAGTCATTCTCATGACAGACAGGCCCATATCCGGCAGCAACAGCCAGTCATAGCTTTGGGGAATAGAATTAAAATGTTTCAATGGAGCTGGTACCTCAAAGCAGAAAGAGCCCTGCAGGCTGTGAAATTCTAGCTGCTCCATTACCCCTTGAGACCCATGCTCAGCACTGAAATGCTCAAAGCAGTACTCATGGGAATTGACAACAGTGATCAGACTGACTGCGTCACATCAAACAAAGCAAACCCTGAGTAAGTTGTCATTACAGGGAGTGAAGTCTGAACAGTGAAATAGAAGAGAGAAATACCAAGATCAAGCAGCCTTAGCCTGTCATTCACACTGCAGCAGAAATGTAAATTAAAAGTGCCACACGCTGGCATGCTCATATGACCACTGGCAAGGAATGCATGATAACATTGGCATGTCTTTGTGCATGCTGTGCAAACACATGCTAATGATGTGTACAGATGCTAAGTCATGTACAGTGTTATCAGATTAGTCATGAAGAAGAATGTATTTGCTTTGTGACTGTTTAAAGACAATGGCTTTCATTAATGATGCAAATTTAATTCCTGTTTAAAACCTTAATGAGGGGAAATATGAACACTTTTGTCAATTCACTGTATTTATCTTAATGTCAATAACAGTCTTATTTCATGCTATATTTTACCGTGTTGAAGATGCCAATTCAGTAAATGTATTGAAGAATAAATAACTTTTATTCTTTTATTCTTTTATCACATTAAGACACGGCGACTCCTAGCTGATCAGGACTCAGAGGGAAGTGAGATGGCCATGGGCTGTCAGGAGCCCAGTGTCAAGTGGACATTATGTTTCTCTAGTTGCCTGTGATGTTCACTTTAATGCTATTTTATTTTTACACCATTTCTTCAAGCACCTCATGAGCATGTGACAGTGTTTATCTCCTGCTTTAACACATCACCTCTAGTGAGGCAGCAATACCCGTGTTCTTGCTGCAAAGGTAGTAAAAGTAAGCTGTTAACTCTGCTTTCCCATTGCTTTTTTTCACTTTTATAGTCACATTAATTTGTTTACATTTTTCCATATAAACCCTCACCAATCTGTTTTCCTCCCTCTAAATGACAGACACGTGAACAGTTCAAGCAGACTTGAAGCGAGCCTATTCATTTACATGGGTTCATACAGTAAAATGAGTGGGTAGGTGGTGTAAAATGCACCAGCAGTTGATCTCTGTTTAAAGGAGTCATAATCATTGCTTCTCTGGCCATAAGTCTTAATCAGAGGATCAGGACTCTCTAGTACAAATCTAGTTCATATGAAGATGGATAAATAATGATTTAAAGAATCAGGTAGAGGTGGTAATGATGATGAAAATTATTGCAACAGCAGAGGCGATGATGATGACAATAACACATGTGTGCATCATGAATCACACACTCACACATTGCAGATGGTGTTCACTTGAGACATACTTGTAATGTTTCTAACCGGCTGAATTTGATTGGTTTTTTGAAGGTGAAAACTAATCAGCGTATTCTCCTGTGTGACGGTGTCCAGAAATAGAACGGATACAAATGGCTGATTGTCAACAGGAAAATCATTGACCTGACCATTGTTCACATCTACTTCACACAAAGACAGCTGTGAGCTGCATCTGTGAACTGTCTGGTGGTATTTGTGTGTGTGTGTTTAATGGGTTCTTGCAGTAATCAAAAGCAGCATATGGAGAGGGACGGGCAGTGTTGCAAGTACTGTTAAGGGGAACGTGGAGTAACCGGGAGCAGAGTCAGAATGGATAACTTAGGGAGAGATGGGCCACCTGATTTATCTGTGCCACTTGAACTACACTATATGGTCCATTCGCTGTGATTGCTGTATTCTGCCTGCTGCACTCTGAATATTAATTTGCATCAAGAATTAAGAGAAACATTTACATTTATTTAATCATTAAACAAATAACATGGACAGGTGACTCTCCAAGGGAGGTACTTCAGTAAATCTATCCAGACCCCTTTCACTTTATTACTAGTGATATTTGTCTATATTCTAAAAGTTACTCATTATGAGCCAAAGCTCCATCAACTTTTGTCATTTAGCACTAAACACAAAGTAAAGCTGAGGCAGATGAGTATATTATTAAATTTTTAGTTATTTGGTCAACTAAATTAGACAGATTAAAATTCTTACTTGACAATGGCGCCAGATATAAAGTCAGGGGATCATCAAAGTCATTACAATTCTTTAGGAGGGAGATGATGAATGTGTGTGTCAAATTTCATGGCAATCAATTCAATTCCTGTAAAGACACTTTAAGAGTGGTGGACCAGCCAACACTGCCATCCTTGGAGCCTTTCCACCAGTATGCTAAACAAACAGGAAACTAGTTTGATGTGTTGTGAGAGAGAGAAGTGATAACTTTATCTCTATATCAGGTTTTAGTTCAGTTTACAGCCACAGCTCACCTGAAGTTCGCCTCGCTCTGGTCGAGTTCACTCACATTCAGCTCTCTTAGGGCAGTTCATCATCTGTTTTGCCTTCATCTAGCCATCCATTATCACCATCTACCAAATTATTCCTTTGAATTTCATTCCTTTTTTCAGCACAATAAGAGCATACTCTTTTTGATGGATGTCCGCTTTGGTTTTGGTGCAACACACAAGAATTTCTGTTCTCGCTGGATTTTGATGGTTGCCTAGCAACGTGACTATAATCATAGCCTACCTATCATCTTGTGTGTTGTCTCTTTATTTACTCAATATGTGATTCTTTCTTGCTGATGGAAGTGGGGGAAAAAAAAATGTATTTTGTTGGAAATGGCTATTTTGTGCACTCATTTCTTTGTAGGCTTCAGCTTGTCATCAGGTCTGTTCAAGGTTTAGCTGTGACTGGGGACCACAGGGCAGACCAGGACCATACACACACACACACACACACACACACACACACACACACACACAAACACACTGAATTCCAAGTGTGTTCATAATTAAACTTCCATTTGCATGCATTATGTGTAATCCTCTGTTTTTTTCCCTTGCTGTGTTCTCATTTACAAAGAGCTGGGAACAGAGAAGCAAAACCTAATTATTAACTCTGTAGAGGAACACCAGTAAAGTTTAGTTCAGTTCTGATTCAATAGTGTATATGTCTATGCTATGTATGCCATATATTAATTATGAGTTATTTGTTATGTTAACCAGTTGTGTTGGGGTGCATATCTAATTCTGTGTGACAAGGGTAACAGAGTGTGTACACTGCAATGGATGTGCTGTCCTGACACTGGAGAAAGTGTCTTCAGTGCTGGACCTATTTTGCTCTCTTTTAGAAAGTCAAACCAATGTCACTGTGTGGCTATTATAACAGATCCAGACTAATTTACCTGTGCAAAATCTCTTGAGCTATTTGATTATTTGAGTGAGAACCTATCTCTCTGACTCATTTTACCGGACTGGGATGAGGAGAAGGGATAAAAGGGTGGTGCAACAGAGGCATGGTGGGATTGATGAGATGAAAAAAAGAGAAGTCAGTCCCCGATTGAATGCTGGATCAGTCAGCTATGTTTGCCTCTCAGCTTTGCGTCACATTACACTCATGGACACTGCACAAAGTCCCTCAGCAGGCTTTGGAGAGAGACAGTTTTCTAACATAGACTGAGTCAACTTCAGAAAACATTTGAGCAGGACAAACAGTAAGTGGCCACTGGTCGCACAGCGAGATCAGGAACTGGGTTAATGAAAGATTTTCATGCTCTGGTTGAGAGGTTTTTCACCCTCTTCTGTGTTGTGTGTTTCTGCAGGGTCTGACAACAGCTGTCTAAGAGAACATTAGGATTCAGGACAAAAAAGGCTCATGCATTAGGGCTGAGACTAGTAAATTCCCTTCATTTCTGTGTGTTGTCCTGGAATTATTGTCAATCTGTGCTGTGAAACACACACACATCTATGAATTATACATACAGATACAGACATGCACACTTACATAAATACTCGTGTCCCTGTGCCTTTGAAATGATTAATTAAGTGGTCAGTATGTTATATCCATAATTTTCTATAACTATATTCTATATAAGTTCTATTTATATGTATCTATTGTTGAGCTAATCAGTAGTTCTCCACTTGCCAGTCATATCTATTCATGACTATTCTTGTGATGGTCACCTGAACCGTCTAAAACGGTAAGATAAAAAAAAGTTTCAGATAATAGGTTATGAGTGTCTTGATCCCTTTAATCCAAATCACTGTCTGCCACTTAACCTCTGATGCATGGCACCACCTACCAGACGAACAGTAGCTGGCAACCCACACCCACTTGAGCAAAAATACACATACTCACACGTATACGCAGGAGAACACTCAACTGTTCACTCGTGTTCAAATGTTTCTCAATACTAGTTTTGACCCAAAATGTCAGGGCCTGAGAGAGCAAAGCGGGTCTGCTAGTTCACCCTGTGGGAGCACATCACTGCCGTAGTTTCATTTTGTACTTAACTGTATCCTCAGTATCCATCACTATGCTGCTACTTTGAAGTACAGTACGTGTTGAAGTGTGAGCTTAAAGAGGATGTGAGTAGGCAGATGTGGTTACATAAACATCTTCATCATGGTCATACCGTATACCTAAATTTTATATACCAAGTACTGTATATAATTAGGACAGTACACAATGTTTTACATTTGCGCATTTTAGACTAGATAGATGGTAGATCAAGTTTTTACTTATTTATAAAGACCAGATTGGATCAGTTGAAGCGGACTTAACCCTTAACAAGGTTCTTTTCTAATTCTAGACCCATATTTATGGTTATAACAATAAGATTTTAATCTGTTTTTGTTGTTTACAAATGCACACGGCGTTGGTGTGCTGCCATATCCTGAGAATATAAAGCGCTGGATGTCCAAGCCTGTGGTTACACCTTGCAAGTAATTTTAAGACATAATATAATTTCAGCCCTTAGCAATCAATATACTGCACATACAGAAATGAAACAAATGTGTCTAAGGGTTGTTTGACTTTGGATAAGGTGGAAAAACTATTTCCCCCCAAAAAATCAAAGTAACCCTTTAACCAGCCAAGGTTTTTATGGACTGATAAGCTATTGGGCAGGACTGAGTTTCATTATTGTGATAGTTTATTTGTCTCTCAAGTCCCTTTCCTAGCAATCACTTTCTTCAAAGAAAAAAAAATTATAGGCTATTTTCTCAAAGCCATTTTACCTATCAAAGATCTCTCCCTCAACATCATTTTTTGGGGTCAATTCTTCTCTCATGACTGACAGTATTGGGCCAACTGAGTGTTGTTGTGAGGCCCGGGAATGTGACAGATAGGCCTTCCACTTCTATATTATACCGCAGGCGAGTGTAATGGAAAACCTGTGTTTTGTCCCCAAACTGACCCTCAAGCTACTGAAAGAGACTGAGTGCTCCTCACTACAAAATTCAAAATCACACCCAGATGGCATCAGCGGCCTGAATGCAGGAGGCTCTTGGGCAATGGTAAGCATACCCTTCTGCCTCCCTCCTTGTGTTTACATCAAAATGAAAAATGTAAAAACTGGAGAGAGATCGATGTCTGGTGGATAACATTCACACTCAGGCCTCAGTGTCCACGATTAAAGATTTAGCCTACACAGCCCATAAATTACATAATACTTCCTGTTCCACGTTTGAAATATTGTCAAAGATTGCCGATTATCTGTGTGTTTCTCTCAGATACACTTTTGAAGAGGTGAGTCCCGAGTACAGTTTAAAAGAGTTCTCAATCAAAGTTGGATGACTCATCTAAACCACCAGCACATCCACATCCCAGGCTTTTAGTATTCCTTTTCTGGGTTGAAGAATCACAATGAACACACACAAACTACATTAGTGGGCCTTGCTGAGGGATAAGATACCTGCTCTTTAAAGTGAATCAGGTATTGTGATAGCTGCTGGGGTAATCTGGAGATGATTCCTGCTCCTCGATTCTTCTTTGATTCTCAGCGTAAAGTAGATTAAAAGGAGACACGCTCCCCATTGGATTGTCTGCAACAACACACAACTGACTAAACAGAAAGAGGCCTGAAGGAGATAGGTTTTTCTAAAAAGTATCTTCTCTTTGTGTATTAGTATTTGTGCATCAGTATTTGTGTATCAGTTGTTCAGCTATTTAGGATGAATCTATTCAGTCCTAATGAGACAAAACAGCAATCAGTCATATTTGATGGCAGCCAATAACAGCATTTCTTTCTTCCGTCCTAGCCTGGCTATCACTAAAAGCAATGCATCAGCTATGCTGTGAATGCCATGTGCTGACTCTGATTATGCTCCTGCTGGCATTCGGAACCAAGCGGACAACTGTGTTTTTGTATTAGTGATGATCCTCTGCAGTGCCAGTGGGGCTTGGGCAGCAACCTTTGCTGGCCTCAACTTTCACATTGGAATGACAACCCGTCGCCCCCACAACAGTCAGTTTGAAGCCATATAGACATGACTGGACTGAGTGGACCTACTATGCCCCCTGCTCTCCTCACAGAAATCTCATGAGTTCTTTGACAAGGGCCTTTGGCATCTGAGTGGTGTCCGGTGCCACCTGTTACAATGTGCCTGAGGTTCCTCATTTTTGAGCAGCTACTCAAACTCATTTTGCAATTGCATTTGTCAAATGAGAATCCCTACTTCTTGCTTTGAATTAAAATAAGACATAGCATCCAACTCTGCTAGAAATTACATTTAAAATATATGCAACTAATCTGCTACAGCATATACATTTTGTAGGAACTGCAACTGTGACTTGATTATGTTTCCTATGAAGATTATTAAGTCTTTGATTTACAAGGTGCAAATACATTGATATAGTTTATTAATATTTGACCAAAACGAATGTAATCTTAAACAAAGTACTTTTTTTTACCTAAATCTAACCAAAGACGGGACAGTGGATGCAGGTCCTAGTATCTGTTGTGATATTCATGCACTTTGTAAGCCCAACATTTGACCCAACCAACTCCTGGAGACTCTGCTGCCATTAATAGATGTAGAATTTAATTTGTTAAAAAAAAAAAAAAAACAACCAAATCAGTGATTATGATTCCTACAAAATGTATTTGTTTTTACAGTTAAATTTTATATAAACACAATATCTAGGAGACAACGTTGCTCATAGGGTGGCACATGTATTCCTTTTGTCACCCCAGACTGCATGCTTGACTAATTATGTACAGGCAGGTACAAATTTCATCACACAAAGATGATAGGCGAAGATGTGTGTCAAAGGAAGCCTGGGGTCTGGTATCATAGAATTAGAGTCGTAATTTGTAACACTTGTTCTTTTTTGAATTTTTCATGGATGCACTCTTCTTTTTTTTGGAAACAGTCGTTCAGAGGTTACATTAAATATTGTTGCATTTTTGCGTTTTTCCTTTACTTGATTTATATTATAATAATGGGTTTATTTATTTATTTATTCACTCATTTCTGCAATGAACACAGGTTTTAAGTACACAGCTCTGTTTATCAAATAATAGAGTATGGTTTCCAATATCCAAAAATATTAGTAAGGTAATTTTGTTTTTCTTTGACTACAACATTATGGGGAGAAAAAAGTCAGGATATCTTGAAACCTGCCATGATAGTTCTTCTAGTCTTATCTGGCTGAAAGGTACAGGCATTCAAAGCAAGGGAAAGGAAGGAGACAAGCAAAGGACATCACTTTATATTAGTGTAATTCCATGATAAGAAACCCGTTTGTCAATAAAATCAGAGTGAGATCATCATAAAGTTCCACTCGACCTGGGTATGTGAAATGTTAGGATATTAGAAATAAACAATGGTCTGCCATTCAATATGAGCACAAAGGACCCATCACACTGGGGATCCACAGATTAAACCCTTAAAGGAGCCGCACTGCATGATGTTGCACATTAGTGCTGATGCACTGTAATGACCAAAGTGATATATCTGCACGCAGGGAGACTTCACTCACAGCAGCTTTAAAAGGCAACACAGGACACTTTGAAGCATCGGGGCAGAGAGCTAGTTAGTAAGCACATGGCATTTTACCATTAAAGCCTCTGTCAATGGTAAAGCTGAGCGGATCTTCAAAAGCCGTTTGGCTCTGGCTTGTCACTCTAATTGCCACTTTATCTAACTGGATCTCTTGACAGACTTGGAAAATGTCAGTTACCACCACATTTAATTAGTTTTACCACAAACATCGAGGGGATTCAAGTTTAATTAACTTAGATGAATTATTCCAATGACTAGAGTTAATTCATATTACACATTGCTGCGTTGTTTAGCTGTTGTTCTCTCATTTACAGTATGTGTAGGCCTGTTATGAAATTTGTTTATTGCTGTTGTTATGAAGCTGATTGAAGTTGACATTCGAGTGTTATTCTGTAATTTCCTGTGGATTATCAAATGATTATGAGTAAAGAGCATGCACAACACCCTTAATGTATAATTATAGCGTATAATTGCAGTCATCTACATATTTATGTTGAGTTTAGTAAAACTGACAAGTAATTGGCCCTGGTCCAGTTTGAAACCAGAGAAACCATCAGATATTCTAATCAGATTCCATACAAAACAGTGCACGGTGGTACATATGCTGTTTTTACAATTCATCAACAATACAGAACTTTTTCCTCACAATCTCACACACTTAAATTTGACCTCATGTATCCTGGTGGAAACTCACTCCATCTTCAGCTCTTCTGCCAAAGTATTAAGAGATGTCGCAGCTGTTTTGTCATATTGTCATAGGTGTGTGTGAGTGTGTGTGTGTGTGTGTGTGTGGTTTGTGCTGTGTCATATGCATATGAATGTGCATGTGACACAGCCCTAGGTGTTCAGTCTGCAGTGGCATCCCCCAGATGTTCCTTCTCCAGATATCTTTGTGAAGGCCAGGATGTGCACGTTTGTGTGTGTGTGTTTGGGGTTTTCTTTCTCTCTCCTGAGAGCTTCACAGTGGGAGCCGTCCCCAAGCTAGAGGTCCAAGGTGCTATATAGTGTGACGTAAATGCAGTGCTGTCGGGACCTGAAGCAATGCACTGTATTGTGAAAGGTCATATGCGCAAATGTGTCTGTGTGTGTGTGTGTGTGTGTGTGTGTGTGTGTGTGTGTGTGTGTGTGTGTGTGTGTGAATGTGCATATGTGTGTCTCTTCAAAGGTCCCTTCCTACACTTTGGCAAAGATGTACAAATTACGATCCTAAAGGTCTTAATATGGTGAACCAAAATTCATAGTGACATCTTACTGCAGCCACAAATGTATATATTTCAATAATACACTACTTATTCCTCAACCACATATCATATACAATGTCAATTGTTATGCAAGTACAAAAGATCCAAACAAACAAACACACACACTAAGATACTGGTGTGTTTGATGTCATGTAATTTGGTGTACATTCATCTTACAAAATTTAATGTACACCTAAAGTGTGCCACTAATTAAACTCCAAAATATGACATTGTTGTTGAGTGATAATTTGTGTAAGTATGAGGTTGGGGTGGATAGATGGGATGAGAAAACATCTGACTTATAATTAGGACAGTACATAAAGTTTTACATTTAGTTTTACAACCTATCGTAAATCAGGTGATGATAGGTTTTTTTGCCCATTGCCCACAGATAGTCAGCATTTTTTCTTTCAAGGCATGAGCACAATAATCCAATAACTTTGACCAGGTGTTTTATTGTACTGATCCCATTGAGACTGAAGAATCCAGTGTGAAGCTCTGTGAGGCTTTCAGCAGCTTTCAGCTCATTGTTTGGGCTCACCATGAACATCTCTGTTATTGTTCATCTTCAGCTGATTTTTGAATGAGATGGTTTTGTTTTGTATGGATTTTTTGCGGGAGAGATGGATGCTTTTGGTTGAAATCGCGTTGTTTTTGAGCAACTTTCGCAAGCATCTTTATTTTTATTTTTTTGTACATTTTTTTCATGTTGGTAGGATGACAAGCTCCCTTGTCAGTTGCTGTTAGTTATACCAGTTCTGTTCGGTTTCCTATCTGGTCTTCATTTTTGTGTGTTAGATTTTTCTTGCCTCGCCTGGGATTCGCTCTCATGTCCCTATTTGACTTCTATGGTAACATGCTTTAATACATAAATATCCTCAGCAATGATGACTACATGAAACCAGAGAGAAAATGAATCAAGAACACTGAATGATTAATCTGCAGAAAATTCACCGGAGAAATTTTGAAAGGACGACATTGGTTAAGTCAGACATCTAAACCCTGTGAGGGAAAAAACACTTGTATACTTAAATTCTCAAGTCTAAACGTACTGTCATCTTATTATAATCCTTAAAAACACCACTGACCTAATTTGAATAGACACACGTCTTGGAAACACTTTAGATTTAAGTCCTTAATCTTTCCTAAATCCTTTCATTAATAAGGTGTATCCTTATACAGTTTGTAGTGTTTTTTCCCTGATCATTAGGCACCAAGTTGTAATGTCTACAAGTGTAAATGCCTTTCCCCGTTCCCTTTGGACTGTAATTAGTTTACTCCCCTTTAGACGTCCAGGCAAAACTTTATTACAGTAATTTTTTGACCAGGGCCCTTAAAGGTAAGAGCTCTGTGCCTTCTGCTGTCTCAGGAGGGCTGCAGACGGTATAAAGTCTCAACACGGTGAGCTGAGACAGGCAGAACCCATGGGGCCTGGGTGCAATCCTCCTCGGTGTGAAAAGCCATGAGAACAGTGAAATCTCCAGGGGAGGAATACAATCTCTATGTGATCAACCACTTCAGTCTATGGGCTAGCGAAATTGACACCAACCCTCGAGGTACCGGTTCAGTCAGATGGAAAAACATGCCCTTCACCTTGAGAGTTGACAGGATGGGACAGAACAGAACTTTCCCATCCACTAATGCTGCTGCAGTATAACTATGTATAACACTGCAGTGCATCTACTCTCTGCTTGGCACAGTCAAGACATTTTCTATTCCTGTAAAGCATACAGTACATGAGCATTTTATGAACAACATATTTTAAAATTTATTATAGAGCACCAGGGGGTGGAAAGTGTAGACCTTGTGAAAAATTCTGTTGCCTAATCAAATATTACTGAAGTAAAAGTTTGCCGTTTCAACTCCTTCTCTCTAACTTGAGTTAAAGTGTGAATAACAGTTGATTCACATTTGTCAGCTGGCCAAAAACACAACCCCAATGGGATGTCATATTGCACTGTAAAATTTAAGCTGGTGGGAGCGCATCCAAAGCTAGCTAGCTTCCAGTCTTTATGCTAAACTAAACTCTTGGCTGTAGCTACATATTTAACAGACAGATATGAGAGCGGTATCGATCATCTTGTTTTGCTCTCGGCAGAAAATCGAATAAATATATTTTCCAACATTCCTTTAATTCCTCTTAAGGTTGATGCAAACAGAATTCATGACAGTTCCTGATGTTGCACTTAAGAAAATATTTCAAATTTTGTATTCTTTAATGTATAAGATCTATCATAACACTTAAACCCAATATATCTCTGAAATGCCTGGGAAAATTCCAGCACAGGTAAATATAAATATGTAATGTATTCTTTATCAATAAGTGTCTGCTTGATATGAAACAGAATATTGCCAAGGGACACCAAAGGAATTCTATGTTAATTCATGAATATTTCATTTTAGTTAGCCATCTAGATTGAATATCTAATTAAATCTCTCTGTCCCTGAGGGAATATACACAATGATTCTACAATTAATTTGATGTTTTAAGGCAATGAGCTGATAATCTAAGAACACACCCCCTGAAACAGTGTGTGGTCAACTGGCATTCTTGTATATGTTGTTGGAAAACAAGTGAAGAGTGTAAATCTGAAAGGAAAAGATATAGCCAGACACCTTGATAAAACATTCATGTGACAGCAGAAATGAATAAAACATACAGGAATGATCCACGGGTCAAGCAAGCGGTAAATGTGGGCATAGCTATGTATCGTAAGATGTAAATATTGTTGGGGGAGAGATTTTTGCTGCCTGGCTTAGACTGGCAGAGATGCTCATGGTGCCTGCCAAGGAGAAGACACACAGCAGCCCTCAGTTTTCTGTGGGAGAAATTAACCTGTGCTGTTATTCTTTACAATAAGAGTCGTTCATCATTCATGCATCCAACTTTAATATGACACCCTAAAACTAATGATTTGGCCATTGCCTGGTATAGTTAGCCAATGCCTAAGTTATAGAGGCTTAAGGATGAAACAGACAGACATACAGAGAGACAGGTGGTGGAAGTTGAAGATGTTGAATTAACTAATTTAAAATAAAGGGATACCGGGAACAGCAGAGCCCCCTTTAAAGTAGTCATGTGTTCCCCTGAAAGAAAAAAGGTTAAAAATCTGAGACACAGCTAAAACTTTCTCTTATTTGTTACGAAAGTAGTTTATATGAGTAATAAATATTGCAATGAAATAAAAGAAACTCCAACTTCAAAAGGAATCCAGCAGCTTGACTCCCCCTGGAAACGGAATCCAGTCTGTTTTACACTTGGATCAGTGTTTGTCTCTATGATGCTGCAATGATCACAATAATTACTGTGATCTTAAGAATAATAATTCTATTAAAAAGAAAAACATGTCTCAAGCTAACAGTGGAGTACTCGCTCTATTCTTATACTTTGATGGCATCCACAAGTCTCTTAAAGCATAATTCGAGAGCATTTTGCTTCTTTGTTCATGAACCGTGACTAACGCTCAATATTCATGTGAGAACGAGAACGGAGTGATCAATGTGGCTCATGGCTATTGAGGGGAGCAAAGTAGAAACCTCCCTCCTCTTTCTCCTTTTCCTCTCTCTGTTCCCTTTTTCACTCCACCTCTGCTGCTGAACCCAACAAGCTGCATTTATCACGCCTTCATAAGTAAAACGCCACGTGAGTGCATGAATGTTCACTCTCTTACGCAGCATGCCATAGCATTATGCATTCTACTGTACTTCAGTGTTTGTGTGTATTTGCAGGGCGTGAGTGGATGAGTGCTGACAAGTGTTCGGTAACCGGGTTTAGCAGGCCAGTGTTTGGGAGTCATGACGACACTGGAAAGGCTTGGGATCTGACCCACATGCAATTATATTAAACTCAACATAGAAAGGCTGCATTAATTATGAGCTTGGCTGTGCAAAGACGTACACCAATGCATAAACAGGAAAACTGTAGGAACATAGGTGACATAAAGGCTCTCTCTGTTCTCTCTCACACATTTTCTCTTCTCATTTTCATGCTGCAGATTAGACTTATTGGCTCGCTCACTGAAAGGAGGGCACTGTGTCCCTGATAGCATTCACTAGCAGGATTTCCAGTGAATCCTCCTATTTTCAGCTGAACCACCGACACTCACACCCACTCTGCTTGGCTTACCTCGCGTTCCTCCACTGAAAGAGCTGCTGGAAGTGACTGCCGTGTGATTGTTGTGTAATTTTCCTGGGAATGGTGCTGGAACAGAAGACTGCATTTGCTGCAAGAGCAGCCAGAATAATGATATCTCTAAGCTCTCTCAAATGCACACAAAGATGAAAAAAACAACTCAAGTCTAAAATGGCTTCATTTTTCCCAAATAATCCCTCAGATGGGGACTTTAACAAAATTTAACACTTTAATAGTTTGAGTCAGGAAAATACATTCAAATGTGGCAACTATATGTAAAATCCAAAACAGTATGAATAATTGAATGTGATACTTCAGCAACTGATCAGGACTATAATACTTTGTATAGAGACATTTAGGTTTTCCTCATCTACTTTTGCCTACTGTATTGTAGGAATGTTGATATTTCTGGGTAGATTGCTGAACCACAAATCAGCCAGTCACTGGGAACTGCTTTTGCAACAAGAGTCCATTAAAAAGGTAGGAGGGAAGGTATTGCTGTCTTAAAATAGGCTATGGTGGTAAAAAATATGTGGGGATAAATTCAGCAAAAATAGTTTACTCATCGAGCAGGATCATGTTGCGAAGGAAAGAGAATTGCTATGAGTTGTTTTGAGAACAAAGAAGAAATTGGAAAGACATTTCTGTGAGGAAAAGAATATCTTTAAAACACAGGGTTTCATGAGAGTGATGGGTCTCTAGATTCACAGAGGACAGGTGCGACTGGTGTTGATGCAGCCCATGAATAAGGAATTAGGCCTGAACGTCCAGTGGGTGGCTGAGCGCTATCCCACAGAGCTACCCAGGTCTGAGCTCCAGGGAGGTTCATCTCATTCATCATTAACTGCAGCTTAAGGTGAATGAAGGCAGTGAGACCAGAAAGATGAAGGGAGGGAGGGTGAGATGATACGGGAGGGGGAAGGGGACAGATGAAGGCAGAGTTGGAGGAAGATTGTTTAGGGGTTTGGGAAGAAGATCGAGCTGAGATGATGAGGCGATGTAGAGGATTGAAACGGAATCAGGAATTAAAAGAGAAAAAGACAGTAAAACAGACTCAGGAATGGATCAGAAGGGGAAGAAATGACAGCAGGAGAGGAAACCTGTGGAAGGTGAACGGGGACGGTTAGGGTAGAGGAGGTGACTCCTGAGAGGAGACATCTCTCTTATGAATCTACACTATCATCCATGAACACATCAATGCATGCAATCAAACATGCAGTGACATGACCTTACCTTTCGCAGATGATAATGTATTTAGCTCTGATTTGCATATATTCTATCATTACTGTGATTGCAAGGACAGAATGAATAAGTACTTAAACCAGTTGACACATAGGTCAGCGTTAATAGTTTTTCCATATCAGCAGGCACAGCACATAGTTCACAATTATTAGTTGATGAGACACTTGAGGTGAAGCAAAAGAAGCTTATCAGACCAAATTTAGAGTAAAAGACTGTACTACAAGGGTGCATATAGTTAGATACCATTATCAAAACCACTGGTTCCCAATCTAAGGGCCAGGGCATTGAGAGGAGGTTGCAAGATGTGTCTTATTAAAAGGTTGATTTTGATCTAAAGTATTTCGCTTTAACATTAGATATTCATTGTTTAATGTAGATAAGCAACAGTCAAATTTTGGAGAAAAATAATCTCCTTGAAGCATTATTCATGTTTACACTTGAAAACTAAGCACTAGGCTCAGATTTGATTGACAGTGACCTGGAAATAAAGCAAATACCCCACTTGTTTCATCAAATTCGGATTCATATGTTGCTCGATTGGGATTCGTGATCAGAGATTCGTGACGCTGGCTTTTTTCCAAGCCATCTGCAAACCAATTCAAAAGCACACAGAAAGGATATTTCTCATGTGAAATAACCAGAACTGATACAACTTTGACAGAAATTAGTGTGGTAATGTTGAAACACTGCTCATAGTAAGACGCTGATTAAGATAATGGGTTTCAGTGCTTTTACGAGGTCAGAAGCAAATAGGGTTGTCTAAATCACCGTCACCATGCTTTCTTAACAGAAATCAATAATGCATTTTTATGCCACAGAAAATCTTTGTGAACTGTCATCAACTCCTTTTGGAATGAGGCTCTCTTAATATTCTCCTTAGACGCTCAGTCTGAAGTTAATTGATGGGTTTGTCTGAACAGGAATAGAAAGCCGTTCAGCCACCAGCTGTGGACTAACATGCTTCGTCAGCCAGTGTCCAGCTGTAACCCCCCCCCATTTCTTTCACTTTCTCTCTGCATGCCCCCCCCCCGTCCCCGTCTCTCCGTTTTGACAGACATAGCTCAACTAAATCAACACACGAGTGAAATCAGCCTTTGACTAAACAGAGGCTTCTGCTCAGATGGGCCATCTTTTTATCGATTTCCAGTGAAATGGGAATTCCGAGCATATATGGGGCTGATAATTGCCTTATTTTCCAACCGCAAAATTTGATGAGTCCCCCAGAATGCGAGGCTGTCTTGGCAGATCACTGCTTTCCGACTGTCTCTCTGTGGGTTTCCATGTATACCTACAGAATCAGTACTAGCGCCGGATGCAAGGATGTCTTGCAAAATGGTTCACACAACATGTAAATTATGTACAGCAGGCTGAGAAGCCAGCTAGGGTGGTATGACAGAGGTGATCGCATCGTTCAGTGTGAGAGTTGTTTATGTAGGTGTTCAAACTTCAGTAGAATAAATTCAGTTTGAACATTGCCCTCACTTCAAAGGAGAGCTGCAGCTATATGTGTGTTTGTGTGTATATGTGCGAATATGTGCCTGGATAAGGTAAAAGAACCCTTATGCCTTGCTTTAGAATGGCTTGGCTTTGATGTTGCAAAGAAGCAGCGTGTCTGCTCTGCAGTAAAGGGCAAATCAACTGATTATTAATCAACGTAGATGTGTTCTAATCACTTGGACTCAGATGCTAATCACACTCTCCCCACTGACTTTGATCATTTTTTTTTTTTCACTGCAGTCAGACGACCGCAGAAACTGAGTGAGGCGGGCAGGTTTAAGAGGGACTGATGAAAACCAGATGAAATGTTTCCTTCACTCTCGGTCCTCTCGGAGCGAGAGGGTGTTTGCGAGATAGGGGGAGTGGATCAGGTGCATTTTGTAATTACTGTGTGACCGGACGATAATAATGCAGACAAACACGTATCGACACATGCAAACAAAGTTACACAAATCCATATATGTGTAGTGTCTCTAAAAGGTCAAGACATGACTGTTTCTCGGTCTTCTAGTCCTGAAACTACATACACCATGAATTGACCACTCTCTATGCCACCGATACTGATTATTTTTATGTACAGAATGTCTTAACTTTTAGAGAAAGGGACAGAGGCATATCAGCATTTAGAGCAGCTGTCATTACCATCATCAGTTTCCATCCAAGTGGGGAGGATCTAAGGCCAGATGACACATCTTAATGATAGGCATAATGAATGGAGGATAAGCCCCTGTGAATTTCAGCCTCGGTCTAACAGAGGTAATCAATAACTCTTTATCACACCATCTTGTTAGGCTGCACCTGGCCTGCCGGAGAGATGCTGTCCCCTCATGGCATCCGATGCAGGGAGCATTACTGGGCTCGCCATCATTCACGCAATTGTCTTCCTCATCAACAACCTTCACAAAGAACGTACTTATCTCACATTTGAAGGAGCAAAAATGAAACAACGGGCCCCTGTGACAAATGTGAGTGTTCTTAAAAGCTGTCTAAAGAGCAAGATTGCTTTTTGTGACTTTGTCTATATACATCAGCTCTCCTTAGGTGTAGGGGATGCTGTGAAAAGTAGGAAGCCATAGTCCAATATAGTGTAAAGATATTAGCATGCTTCAGTGGTATGATATAGAAATGCAGTTTCTATATCTTACAACTCTTACAACTCTAGACTTTTTTGTTTTTTATGAGTTACTGGGGCCAAATGGCAACATTTCTACTACCAAAAAAAAAAAAGTTATCCTCTAAAGGACTGCTATTTGGCAGTATTATCTCTTGGTCCCTTTATCACACAAATAATGTGGCAAAGCACTGAATCAGCAAACAGCGGAAATCTAAGAACACTTGGTAGCAATGGTGAATCTTTTTTGATGCCTGTCTGAGTTATGGTAATAAGGCTTTAAAAGAGCCTCATGAATGCACTGTGCTCTTCGTGGATGAGCACACTTTTGGACGAGAAGTGCGTTTTCAGCAAGAACACAGTGACAGTCTAGCAAACCAAACCATATGCCTTAGAGTAAATGAGATCACATCTATTTATAAAAGGATTCATCTGTTTTTAATACAGTCCAGCTCTTACAACCTTGGGACTTTCCATAACTAAATTATTGGAGACTTATGAGTGGATGTATAAGGGGCTTTTAATTTCTGGGTCATGTTGCTTCTCTGTCCATTTTCTTTATTTGACCCCTTTTTTTGTACATGACAGAAAAAGAGAATAAAAAAGGGTATGCTGTCTTTCATTTCATAAAACAATGTATCTAGAGCTACAATATAAATATCACTGTTCAAACCAATAAGTTTAATAAGTTTATTGAAAGTTTTGAATTATACAATGGATGTAATAAAAAATAGAACAGATGTGTGATTAGGCAATGCTGCCTGTCAATCAGAAAAGAACAAATGAATGAACTGAATCTCTAATAAGGTCATAGCTAATTGCTCACATGCTGATAAATAAAAAAAATGTTCATTTTTTATAAAGTAGCAGGGATTAACATTTGCTATAGAGTGATAGAAATACTATCTGTATGGGATATAGGCTAAAAAATATGGAAGCTTTGCAATTTTGATTTATTCAATATTTACTTGAAGTGATCTATTGTTATCTCTAGATTAACCCAGTAAAAATTTAGAACCACACTTTCCCCATCAGCCCATCTATCTAAGTGAATTAACTCCATGGATATGTATTAACTTTTTGGAATGACTCCATCTTCTTGGTTTGTCCTTCAAATCCACCTTGCTATACATCTTCAAATGAGGTTTTCCTCCGTGTTAGACAGTTAGCAAGGCTTTTTGCTGGTGCGATTGGAGTGAAGCCAGATGAAGAAGAGAGTGACGAGGAGAGGAAATTATTGCTTAAAATTGGAGGAGGGGATGAAACACCAAAAAGAGGATGGGTTCAGAACCACTGCTGATTAGAAGACATAAGACAGTGATTAGAATGAGGAGGAGCAGAAGGAGGAGGAGGAGGAGGAGGAGGAGATGACGCTTTTGAAGAGGGGAAGAAGATGACCCCTCTTTGGACTGGTTCACATTTTTTCAAGTGTATCTGAAACCAATACTCTCATGGCCATTTATATTGAAATATTTAATGGATACCGGAATTGCTCCCCCTGTTTATGCAGGCGAAGAGATTCCCTACCATTGTGATTTTGATTAAGTATATAGAGAAAAAAAATCCCCCCTGTGCTTCCAATGACACAGTGTTTTGTTGCTGAACAAAGAAACAGTATCACAAAGAGGGAATTTTACACTAAAAAGTCTGTAACTTATACCCCTGATACCCCTGATTTGCCTAACTCTAAATACTCTTATTAGCTTTTGCTGAACTTTTAATGCATTTATTTTTATGGAAAAATTACTGTTTTAGGAGAGACTTGAGAAATAGTGAACTTATCCTGTAAGTGGCAAAAATAAAGGGCTAGTGAATTAGAATATGCAGTAAGGAGTTGCTTCATTTTGGCAAACCGAGGAACACCCTTTCAGGTCAGCCTGGTCTTGTGGGAAATTTGCTTGAAAAAATAAAATCTATTTCTTAGTTCAACTAATGAACATTATCATTAGCCATGTTTATTCTCTATGCCCCTGTAAAGGATTCTGACATATCTTGCTTTCTTGTTAGCCTTTGCAACTGCTTTGCATGTTCTGCTGGCATGTACCGAGATTGATGCTTTCTGTTCACACAGTATCTCAATTTTGCTTGATAATGAAAATGAACTACGTGAGAGCATTAGGGCTGAGCTTGTGCACTGGCTGGGCCAGGGGTAGTTTACTCTGTTCTCTTAATTAGACCCCTCCAAATCCCCAGTGCTCCTGTCGGCAAAGTTTGACACAACCTGCTCTAATTGCTATCATGCACAGATGTGATAAAGTGTATTTGCTGTTGGATAAGGGGATTAGGATTCACTCCATGCACAGATCTGAACCTTGGGGATATGCAGTGGGAACGGCAGGAAATGTTTATTTGTATGAGGAAGCTGCCACAGTGAATGAAGTGTACATGGTAAATTAAGTGATGCAGCATCAATAGGATATTGAACCAGGTGTCTCTGATGAGATTGCTGAAATGTTCCTATCGCACTCAACACTGAATTGATAAACAGAGTCCTGAATAACAGATTAGTAGAAACTAATTTCAAATACACAGTAGTCTGCCCTCCTCCAATATCCCTTATGCCCTTTAATGATGGATCCAACCTCTGATTAATCACAATGTCAGGTCTGAGGGTTTAAATGCTTTATTAACACCATATCTGAGGCCATTTCAACTATTTATAAGTGGAGCAATGTATGACCTTTCATATGTGTTTCCATATTGCTATGTCCAGAACACAAAGCCACATTAAAATTGAACCAATATTCGCACTCCCTCAGGCTTGTACCTGACTACTACTCCTGTAAAGTGGGGCTCCAAATAGAACCATTCCCCACTGAATCACACTGACCTGGACATACCTGAACCCGCCCTCAGCCAATCAGCAGACAGAACTCATGTCACACATAGCTATAGATGGCCAGACACAAGAAAAATGGGTCACATTGATATTCAGGGATATGCAACAAAATCCTATCTATCTACTTCCTATCTCTCTCTCTCACTCTCTCTATCCCATCCATCTAGCCATCTATCCCTCTATCCTTATATCTATAAAGATTGAAAGTAAAATAGTGACTAAGCAAGGCTGTCCCTTCGCCATTAAAATGTTGAGACAACAGTAAGCTACAGTGAATTCACATCTTCACAGAGGGCACGCTTGATTTTGATTGATGGATTTTGACATTGACACTGTCCTCTCCATTTTAGTGTAAAAATTACTCCGAATGCTTATTCTAAAATAGAATCATTTACCCTGACCATTCCTCCCACTCGAATACCCCATATAGACTGTAAAATATTCATTAGTCCACAGATCACTCATGGCAGGGTTATGTTCCGCCATATTAGTCATGTATAGAAAATAATGAGTAATGCATATGCATAGGGAGATAAGTAATCTCAAAGCGCTGAATAAAAAAGTAACTGTGTTGTGCACAAAAAAACCCACATCAGTACAAAAACATGTGCATCGACACACACATTTAAATAATTCATTTATGTCCACTCTGTATGACACATATTCACATAAACCTGAATGTATGGAAATGCCCAAACATGCAAAGACAAATTTATTTATGCCTACATTATACACTGCACTCATATGTTACATACATGCAGAAAATAGAGATGGCTGCTGCTGCCCCTTAGGCCAGTGTTGTCATAGATACTGCATAAGCATTGGGCCCCTTCTTCATCTCCCCACCTAAAAGTGATGGTTTGATCAGCAACAAGCCTCTCCCCATCACCTCAGACCATTACTCTGTCTGCTGCTATCCTTAAGAGTCATCAGTATCTGTCCTCTGCTGCAAAAGGACAGCCAACTCCCCCTGAGTTATATTTGATCTTGTCAAAGTCACTCCTCACAATGCCAAACCTGGTGAGTGGCTACAACCAAAGTGGCAGGAAAGTAAATTCTCTCGTGTGTATGCATGTAACATGGCTATGTCTATCTTTGTCCCAGCGGATCATCCTAAATGTGTTGCTGCTCTTACATGTATGAGGTGGAAAAACAGAGGAGAAGTTGAAGGAAGAAATTCCAAACCTGATAATGGTTTTTTGACAATCCTGAGCTCAAGGGTTTACTGGAAAAAAAATATAACATATACAGTAATACCCGCAATGGAATGAAAGTGTGAGGAAAAATAAATAACTGTCATCATCATCCATTTGTCAAAAACCAACTTGCCATTCCCTGTTTTAGAGAGATAAGGAACAGAGGGTGTTCAAGGTGTAAAATACATTTTGGAATATGTCTGACTTGATTTGACTAATGTACTGTAGGCCTAGGTATGAAAGATATTGACAACTGATTCATGATATATATGAGTAATGAGTAATATATATCATTACTCCCAAAATATCAGACTTCCCCTTAATGCTGTCCTTTTTTCCCATTGTGCCTGCAGGATTTGAGTTTTATTCTCCTTTCTTTGATGACTTTGTTAAAAAAAAAAAAAAAAGCCAGGAGGCAACAACCGTTCTACCAGAGAGACCTGCCCTGATTAGTGCTGTGCACCCTTATTAACCTTGAATGATTAATTCTCATCAACACCATTAGGATGCAATGGAGTTCCAGGTACTTAAGTAATCAACCAAGAAGATTCCCAACTGCTAATACAAATGAAAAAGAAGACAAGCACCCTTGGAAAGAGACTGGTTTAATTAGACAAAAACAGAGAGTTGTGATGCACAAGACTTAATGATTATCTGGAATGGCAAAACTGTGAAAGAGCCATATCCTGCCTTTCTCTGTTTGTGTGTGATGGATTTCACTGACCAAACATCTGCCAAGTGATTTGTGTGATCCTTGATATTTACCATGTTTGATTGCGTGTGTTTGGTAATTGGCTGAACGGGAGGCACTGGAATGAGAACTGAATGCTCTATTAATCTCACTTAGAAGCATTACAGATGAGTCACAGAGACTAGGAAAGAGAAGAGTGAAGAAACATGACGCTCTTTTCACCTTGGACCCACTAGAAGTTTTGTCTTACAGAAAGGAATAAATCCTTATGCTTACGCTTGTTCACTTTTCATGACTACTTTAAAACAGAAATATTTTTGAAATAGTAGTGCTATCGATTATTTTGTCCACCAGATATTACTGACAAAATGTTCTGATTGGTCGCCTTCTTTAAATAAAATTATTAATCCTCGTCACAAATTTGTTGGAGGAGTCGAAAATTTCCACTTCTCCAAATCTCCTAGTTTTGGTTCTTCATGAAAACTCTGGGGGATATGTTAAGTCTAACAGTTGTTATGATATACACATCACGCCCAAGCGTTAGACCAATATTTCCACACAGCTGGCGTGGCTCAGTTCACAGTTTTACCTTTTGTTGTGCTATCAAATATTTACATTGACATAGAAAAAACATAAAAGCCAAAGTCAGAGCTCTTGTGTTGTGCCAGCAATGCTTAAAAGTGTAAAACTTATACAGCCTGCTTTAAATTATGCATCGACCATTCGCCAAATTGGATTTGTCAAAGCATTTGTATGAATGATCTGAGACAGGGGTGTTTGGATTGAAGCTTGAAAAAAAAAAACATCCTTTGTATTTTGTTCCAACCATTGTAAATAAAAGTGTGCTATCATATGGATGTGTTTTCGTGTGTTGCTCTGAAATGGTAAACTCAGTGTGTGTCAGTTCTGGCTTTGTTCATTACTGACTGTGAGTGAAATAGCGAAAAGTGTGTCTGTTCAAGGTAAATGCTGTGGTAGGGTTATGACAGGTAGATTGCTTCCTGGTCCCATGAGTACATTTCTCTACGGATGACAAAGTCCCGAATGACATCCATAATGTGATGATATTTGCTCCGAGAAAATACAGGAAGGAAATAATTGAAATACATAATGAAACGTTTAATTGGTGTTATAGAACAAAGTCCTTCGAATTCTTTGCATTTCTACTGCACATACATTTTCGTAGTTTTTGTGGCTGCTGGTTTGTTTGATTTATTACTGTAATCCTGCCCTGCTTAGTTGACTCCTGTCTGTTATTCAACCATGGATTTTATTTCAGTTCATGACAATTCCGGCTTATGGTTCATGAGAGGTTCCACAATGTAGAGTTGCTGGTCTAAGAAGTGCTATGTTCACCTTTTTGATGGGATGTGGTTCAGTGGCATTGGGGTTTCTGCATTCAGGGATTTTGTTAAGTCCTCTAGAGTTGTATGCAGGTTAGTTTAATGCAGTCAGGACAGAATTTTTGTCCCCTTTTGAGATCACATTTCTTTCAGACAAAGGTTAATTGTTCCCTCTGGTTGAAGGGTAAACAGTTATACAGAGCAGAAGAGGTATTTTTGGTATTTTTCAATTATCAAGTGCACCAGCTGCAGTGATGCAGACATAGTTTGTGAAAGCTGTACCATAGTTCTCTGTACATGGATGGTTCTCACACCTGGTAAGAAAAACCCTTTGTGCCTCCCCTTCAACATCAATCAGAGCTGAGTGGGAAGAGACTCCCATATAGACTCAGGGCTTATAAAAGGACTACATGACCCAGCTGCAGCTGCATTTAACTGGAGCCTGATGAAGTTTCTGGGAAAAAGGAGCCCTTACCTTGTGTGCTTGGCATGTTGCCGCTGCGAACCTGATTTGCATAAGAGATTGGAGAGATGATAGATGAATGAACCCATTTCCCATTTTCCATTTAGATACTGTATGCAGCATGTGATACGAGGGACCGTATCTTGTTTAAGATATTCAGTAAGAAAATAAGCCAGAAGAGATGCAGATCCAGTGCAGATCTATACTGATAACCTCACTTTTTTTTTTACAGAGGGATAAGGTCATATCGATAACGTAGTTTAAATCATGTTCTGGTTTCATTATGATGCACTCATCACACTCTAATAGGATGGCACATAATGCTCTGTGAGCAACGCTTCAAAGATGCTTAAGATGAACTTCTTTTTCATACTATCTGCATTTATGGTCTCCAAAGTTTAAAACAAAGTGTAAAAATATTTTTAAAAATCACATTCCTCTCTTTAAGTCAGGCTGACTATAAAAATGAAGCTACCATCCAGTCTTCTGTTCTTTTTATCTTTTTTTGAGAGATTTTAATTTATTTTCTTGCATAGGGGACACACAAACCTGGAGGTTAGTAATGAACGGTTTCAAACAAGAGGCCTTCACAAAAGATCACTTTACCAAGTGGCGGACAGGTATATTAAAAAGCACAAGCAAAATGTGTGATACCATAACAGATGGTACAGGTGTAGAAAAAGGCGTAGGTTTATTGACATTTAATTGTGCCTCTGGCTATAATACATCATTACTGAAAGTTCCGCTCTCTGTGATGAAAGAATACAGACAACCTCATTTCTTACAATATGCTGCTGTAGAGTCTACATGTGTTTACAGGGAGGTGCAAGGCGTGTTGCCACTAGATTTTCTTGGAGAGACAGTATATGTCTAGAATTTCAACAACCTCTTTACACTTCTGATTGCTCTGCCCTGAGGAGCAGGGTGATGAAAGAGAAAAATTGGGAGTAGAGAGTGAGTTTCAGGGCTTTTCTCCCAGCATCCCGGGCTGACAGTGAAAATTGTCCTCCAGCCTGTTTTAATCATTGCAAACTCAGTGTTAGCTCTCACATAATATAGATATGAGCCCAGTGGAATCAACTCTATATTGTTAGCATTGAGCATTCCTCATATCGGCACAGTCATTAAATTTTGATTACTTTTCAGCTACTACAAACTTTCAGCTCTAAGCCACCATACTAGAATGACAAGGGGAAACTGTACAGTGCTTTTTGCTCCTTCCCTAAAATGAGCGTGGTGATATACAATCAAATCAAAAGTTGATTTATGGTAGTATAAAGAGACTGCTCATCTAACAATGCCCCCCTCGGTCCCTTAGTGGGCCAGTTCAGTTTGGGCATCAGTAGACAAAGTGACATTTTATAGGGTTGGAATGGGTGCAGGATCTGCCGTCTCAGTCTCTTAGTGTGCTGGAAAGGGGCCAAAAGAACATCTATAACCCCTTCCACCCCACCCCCATCCCCCGTGCCACTGACTGCCTCCCTGAGCAGTAGACAAAGGGGCTGCCAAGTCAGTGTTTGGCACACCAAGGATAAACTCCACCGCAGTCAGAGACTAAATCCCCAAAGGAAGATTTCAGATACCTAATGAGGATTAGACAAACTAAGAAGGCAGGTTGTGGGGAATTTATGAACAATTGAACTCAGGGAAGCCAGCAAAAAAACAAATGCACAACAAGGGAACTGTCAAAACAAAAGTCCCAGAGTTTACTCATGTGAAGAAAGTGCATACGGGGGAATAGGGATTATAAATTTGAAGATCCATTAGTCATTATTTTTCTGAATGTTGCATGTCTCAATATGTGTGTGTGTGTGTGTGTGTGTGTGTGTGTATATGTGTGTGTACGTCTGTTTGTGTCTGGTTGTGGTGGGCTCGGACTTAGGTTACTTATGGGGAAAAAATCAGATTAAAGACCATTTAGTTGGGGACAGCTTTTCCAATTGGGAAAAAGAGATTTCTTGGTCAGTGTTTGAGGTTAGGCTAGGGTTAGGGTAGGGGTTAGTGATTATGGTTCGGGTTGGGGTAGGTCACCAAGAAATGAATATAAGTCTTAGTGATTTCCCCATAGTGTCAACTGTAAGTGTGTGTGTGTGTGTGTGTGTGTGTGTGTGTGTGTGTGTGTGTTTGTGTGCGCGTGCCAGCCTTCAGGTGGCCATCATTCAGGAGTCAGCAGCGCTATCAAGGCAATAGCAGTGAGAGCGATAGAGGAGGGAAATTAATTGTCACCTTTACCTCAGCATTTCTATCAGTAAACTGTGCTCTTTGGGGCCCCCAGGGACCCTTTAAGTCACATCTGTCACTGAGGAAGTTAAGAGTTGCTCTAAGACACCGAGAATTATCTGCTTAGATCAGAAAAGCATTCGTGAGGCCTGTCCTGCTGTTAAAAGAAAGAGAAAAACAAAAACAAGCAAACAAAAGCTACACAACACTCTTTAGGTCATTAAACAGCCAACCTATAGTCAAAGTTGGGTGACATGGTATTTATGGTGACAATGGACAGTGGATGGATGGCTCGACAAAAACACAAGACTTCCAGACGAGAGGCCACTGTTCCTTTCCTATGTGAAACTAGTAGTGATCATTGTTTCCTTAAACCATCACTTTTCTACAGCATCAAACAGATATTTATTAATGTAACCATGACAACGAACCTAACCTTAAAGAAGTTTATTTAAACCTAAACCTTGAAAATTCCCGAAACCTAAACAAGCTGTTTTTGTGGGTAAACCTAACCGAACCATGACCATAAGCTTAATCACGTGTTTGTTATTGTTACCACCATGACAAACCTGCTACCTATTTCAGGAGATGCTCCTATGGGTTATATCAGAGGACAGGGACAAACAACCTAAATGGTAAATGACACTGACATACAGTATGTTTAGTCATTACTTTATTCAAACCCACAGAATTATATTCTGAATTCCAGTGGGGATCCTAAAGAAACATGTCAGATGAATTTTTTTGGGAAATGTGGCCAGAATTATGCTCAAGATTTCTAAAATATTTCCTGACGCTTTGGTTTGAATGTTTCACCTAATTTCTCTCATCATACAGCTTGGACAAAAATGATACAGAATATATATATATATATATATATATATATATATATATATAAGATAAAGTCTGATAAACAATGAGGGAGTTAAATGAGATGATGGATACTATGAGTAGTATCTGCTGAAGCCAGAAGACAATTAGCTTAGCTTAGCCTGAAGACAAAAAATAAGGGGGAAAACACTTTGCCAAGCTCTGTTCAAAGGTTTTTAAAAAATCTCTTTACAAGCATCTCTAAAGCTCAGTAACACGTTTAATTAGTGCCAGTTAATGAGCTGTTTTTTTAAAACTGTTTTTAAAACTAAATTTTCTGTAGGTTTTTGTTTTTTTTTTTTTTACAGATAAACAAGATTCAACGTATATGCTGTAGTCAAATAACTGGCTGTTGGCTGTAACTTCGGGCACCGTAGCACAGAGAGGATTTAGAATTTTAATGTCAGTGTAGTGTCGTCAGATAATTACAGAGGGCAGTTGACCATGAAATTCAACCCACCTTGTTATTTAGTGACATTTGAATTATTGGAATCGCTCACAGGCTCATCAGTTGAAAAGGCCAGACTCCATGCAGTGTGGGTCCATGCTTTTATGTGTTCGGGCGATTGTGTGTGTGTGTGTGTGTGTGTGTGTGTGTGTGTGTGCGCGGCGTGTATGTCTTTTTTCTTGAACTTCTATTTTTGTGACAGCGAGTTTCAGTTTAAGGAGCGGGAACATTTTTCACAAGGTGAGGTCACTTTGGCCATTCCGTATTTTATCAAGGGGCCAGTTTACAGTCAGGGACTTAATTGGACTTCTAGGGATAGCTAGTCAAGGACACAGAGGCATCAACAAGTGTGTTTGTGGGGGTGTGCAGGTGTGAATGTATGTAGCTCAGTGGTTTGCCGTAAGGACAAACAAAAGCCAACTAAAGCTAAAATTAGACATCAATTGGAAAGACACCGAAGTGGAAGCGATATCTCTTTGTTTACTGCCCTCTTGTGGCCAAAGATATTGTCTCTGGCAGCTAGGTTGAGTAACAGTCTATCATATATGTTTTCGTGGGCATGGCCCCGACCTGCTGACAAAAGCTGGAGTTTGTTGGGGGGCAATTTTTAGACTTTTGCATATGTGCATTATGGATGTTTCTGGGATCTTTGACAGCTGACTAGCTACAAAAAAGTGTGCCTGTCAAGGTGCCCTTGACTCAGCTTCTACTGTTCTGAGATCAGTTATTATATTGCATTCACTATCATACGCATGTGCATGTGTGTGGAAACTGTATTTGTTTCGAATTAGAAAATTGCTTCAGTAGTCTTTCCTTCTCTGAATGAGAGGAAGTAGTAGCTCATTTAAATAAGTAAATTAGCAAAATAGACTGATTTATCATCTGAAATTAGTTTAAGTTGTCTCACCAATCACCCTGGTCAACACGTGTGATATTGTGGAGAAGCCATGAATAACTTCTTTTGAAAGGAGAGCTTTCACAGACATAATTATTCAGTTTCCATATTTACAGTCACCCTTGTAATAAAGAATACCCAAGCCTTGTAATTCTCTTCTACTAATCAGTTGTCATATTAATATCTTTTCCTCTCTGTTAATCAAGCCATAGGATTCTCTGTCCAAGATTTGAGTTTGAGCATTCTGAAGCAAGAAAATATGGGTTTCTGTATTGTTACTACAGTGTGTCATTGTCAGGTATTGGTAAATATTTAGAAAATTACCATTGAAATGATTTTCTTTAGATATTTTTCTTCTAAACTGCACAATTGATATGTTTACTTTCAGCACAGGAATGACAGTCAGCACAAAATCATAAGACAGGAAAGGCCCCAAGCTGAGATTTGCTACTATTACTGTCACGAAAAGGGAGTTTTAGTTTGGTCCGTTTTTCATGTCGGTGTAGTAAACAGCTGATTTGCACCTTGATGGTGGTTTGTGGGTGTGTGTGTGTTCGGGGGGGTTGGGGGGTGTCTTTGGCTCAGCTTGCCTATTTGTAAAAGTCACTGCATGCCACCTGTGTAGCTGTATGTCTAAATAACAATCACCGGCTATTTGTCACTTTCGGATACGTCTGTAAAACGCAATGAGTGATTCTATGGTGCGATGTTGGCTGAAGTATTAATTTTTCATATCGTGCACATGTACTTTATATCCCTAACCATTACAAGATAGCTGTACGTGTTGCAGTCTGTGCATGAGCTGAGCCTACTGATATTTCTTTTGGACTATAGGTATTGGAAGGATAGGATCCCTGTTGACTCAATCAGGGTTAATATTGTATCTGCAAAGCACTGAATAATGTGTGGACACAGACATTGACACTGTCTGAGCCTGAATATAAATGATCATGTACTTTCACAAACTATTGTCCTCTAAGTTATGAGCATTAGCATCAGTGGCAGTGTCAGGCTTGACTGACATGTTTCAGTAAAGCACTGATAAAAAGTCATGATGGATCAACTCCCATTTTATCAGTCAAAATAATATCAACTAACCTGGTACAGTAACAGTCATAGCCTAAGTATATTGTGGTGTAAAAGTTGGAGGATTGTATATAAGCTTAGCAATCCCTCACAGAAATGTACCCACTGTACGTGCTGCACCTGCTTCTCCTCAGTGCAGACAGAGATTAGTCTGAGAGCTTTTCCACCGGAGCCCTTTTGTTTTGCTTTGCTTTCTGAGTAAAGTTACGTGTAGAGATGAATACCAGATTCTACAGAAAACATAACTGACTGAGATATACTTGATTCAGTCCTTTTTCAGCTGAAGACAGCTGAAGAATTTAATATTTAACTGTATGTCCCTGGGATCCAGTGGGTCTCTACAGTAGAGGTCATCACGGGTCCACTCAATTCTTCGGAACCAAGAACCTGCCAGGGACCGGAGAGATCTGGTTCCAAATGTGCTCAGTCTAATCCGGTTGGATAGGGAATTGGTTTTTTGCCACAAGTCTTGGGTCTACGTGTCAAGATATCAAATACCTGAGCCAATCCAGATGGATATGAATGCACTCAGTATCAACTCTGCTCATGTAATGCCCGCAGGGGAAAATATTTTTTGAAATCAATAGCCTGTGTAAAAGTTTTACACTATTAAATGACAATATTTTTCGGAATTTGCTTCACAGATATTAAATCAGTCATGAAATTATTGTCTTCTGTCAATCTCCCAGTTAGGTACAAAATGTTTTATTATTGGAACAGGCAGGGACAATAGGACTTCTAATTATTTCTAGCAGTCTCAGAAGCGCATCACCAAATTATTTTTGAAATTAGTTTCGATCATTTTACGTTTGTTCTTTGCACATTGTTATAAAATGACTGCTCTTTTTAACTAGCGTTCTCCATACTGCTTTTTAGGGATCAGATTTAATCATCCTCAGGTTTGTTTGGACAGGGTCTCTTTTATATATTAACTGATTTATGCAGGTTTGGGAAGGTTTCTGACCATTTTGGATCAGATCAAACATTTCAGACCTGTTAAGACTTTTACTCTGGACAGTTAACAAGGTCAATTGTTCAGAGGGGTCCACAGAATTTCCCGTAGAAGTATTAACGGCAGCTATAATCAATGATTTTCAATTCTATGATATCAATGTATCGAGTTACAGTGTGAAAGGGGTCCCTCATAATGATGAACCTACAGAGATTTATCACCCAAATTTGATTTATGGAGCTTTATAGTTTCAGCGCATTGTTTTGTTGGTTCACCACTCATACTGTCATTTTTGAAAAACTTACCACACGCTATTTACTCACCATCACATGGCAAATAGACACAGTTGGTGAGGACAGTGAGGCGTTTAGCGGCCGAAGACCTGGATACGTCCCTCAGCAGACCAAAGATGCTGCTAAAAGGGGGTGAATAATGGATTTACATTTGCCATGGGGCCGGAGACACGGCTCCAAATGAATGATAATTTTGTTCCATAAGTGAAGGATGTGTTAATAAGTCACCATTTGCTAACAAGTTCACCACATCAGTTTTACAGGATTTGCTGAAAAATTGTTTCTGCTGCCTCCAAGTGGCCAAAAAAAAGAAGAAGAAGAAGAAGAAGAAGAAGAAGAAGAAGAAGAAGAAGAAGAAAAAGAAGAAGAAAAAGAAGAAGAAAAAGAAGAAGAAGAAGAAGAAGAAGAAGAAGAAGAAAAAGATAACCAGTTATATCAGGTTTAGTTGAAGACAAAGGGGCCCTCGTAACCTTGTTTGAGGGGCTCTTGGATTCTCGGCTGCGCCTCTGCTGGGATGTTTCCTGTGGATAAATCAGCTTCCAGCAGTTGCCTTTTATCTGCCTAAACAGTATTATCACAACAGAGCGCAAAAAACACGACGGGGTAGTTTATACTTGTCCCGACGAAGGGAAAAAGAGGAGTGTATTATATATAATATATATATTTATATATATTTTCCTCATCAGCGACTAACCCACTGCGCATCATACTGATCGTCCTGATCGAAGGTTTCCCATAAATGCAGCTTTTGGTCACAATCCGCCCTGCGCAGAGAGAGAGAGAGAGGGAGAGAGAGAGAGAGGGAGAGAGAGAGAGAGAGAGAGAGAGAGAGAGAGAGCGCTCCTCCTCCTCCTCCTCCTCCTCCTCCTCCGTCTCATCCCACCACTCATCCCAAAAAGCCAAGGTAAGACGCGTCCTGGCGGCGGGGTCCTCTCCTCTCATCCATCGCGCCCTCGCGTCATGAGAACCGGGTCGGATCGGCTGTGCTGCGTCCTCGTCCGGTACTTTTCCGCTTCCAGCTCTAGCGTTTGTCTGTCGTGCTTCTCCTCTTCGTGAAATAACTTCTTCCCCGGTATATATATATATATATTTTTTTCTCCTTCTCTTTCTTCTTCTTCTCCTTCTTCTCCTCCTCCTCCTCCTTCTTCTTCTTCTTCTTCTTCTTCTTCTTCTTCCAGACCCGCTTTCAGAGGCCAAACCCTCGAATAGTAACTAAACTGCTCCGGAGAAAGACGGTCGCGGGGTTTTATTTGTTTGTTTGTTTGTTTGTTTGTTTGTCTGTTTGTCTGTTTGTTTGTTTGTTTGCTCTTGGATGGATGATTTTGAACCGGTGAGTCCGAGGACTGTGGCGGAGATAAAGCCGCTAAGACGAGCCGCCGTCGAGTCGCCAACATGTTCGGGCTAATTGTATCGCTTTGGCTCATTTTGTCCCGAGGCTTCCAGTAGCTAGTTTTCTGTCAAGAGCAGTAAAAGTATAAAAAATATATTAAAAAAGCCGGAATCCGGTTGCGTGTAACTAAATTAAATCGCTGGTTTTAATCGGAATAACCGTGAATTGGTTGTTTTTAAATCAATCTCGAGTAAAATATAGACGCATCTGCAGTTGTCCGGTTGGAACTCAACAGGTTTTTAATCCCTTCTTGTATCTCAGTCTTAAAAACGAACATAGCCTCGTAAACCCGCCTGTGTAAACGAAGGAGTTTTAGAAAAATCTGCCAATGTGGACTTTTGTCGTGCAGGGTTTTTGCTGGTAGTTTTTTTTTTTTTTTAACTGTCTGGAGAAATCTGCTCTTCAGCTGTTACTCAGTAGATGGGACCTGAGAAATACAGTCTTAAAGTAATTATAGGGAAGATGGTGCTCATTGGAATCGGCAGTATGTCTCTGTGATCACATCAAAGCTTACTTTATGAAGTAGGAATATATTTTTCTCGTTCTGAATCCTACTTCTGTTAAAGATTACTTTTTCTTTTGCTGTCCCGCCTAGACTACATTGTTGGAATATAAGTTGTGTTGTGCATTGCTGTCTTCTTTACCACATCCATGCTCCTTTTTCGCCTTTTATCTGTTTCTTTGACTTCATTTTTTCTTTCTCGCCCCATGTCTTTAAAAATTCAAATATCTCATGTTCACTTCCTGTTTTCTCTCCGACTGCTCTCGCTCTCTTCCCCTGTCTCGGTCGTTAATAGCGCTCCTGTGCCTCCTATCCTTACCAACTCCCTCCCCCTCTTCCCTGTAGATGGTGAATGAGCTGAAGTCAAGCTGGTTGTGAAGGTGCTGGATCTGTTCCCCCCTACGCCCCAAGCCAGACACAGCATGGCGGCGGGAGTAGCGGCATGGCTTCCCTTTGCCCGGGCGGCAGCTATCGGCTGGATGCCTGTGGCTAATTTGCCAATGCCAGTAGCACCCACTGAGAAGAGCAAGCGGCAGGATGAGCTGATCATCCTTAATGTCAGCGGACGGCGCTTCCAGACCTGGAGGAACACGCTGGACCGCTATCCAGACACCCTGCTGGGCAGCTCAGAGAAGGAGTTCTTCTACAATGAGGAGACCAAAGAGTACTTCTTCGACCGGGACCCCGACGTGTTCCGCAGTGTGCTCAACTTCTACCGCACTGGCAAGCTCCATTACCCACGCTATGAGTGCATTTCCTCCTATGATGAGGAGCTGGCTTTCTTTGGCATCGTCCCAGAGATCATCGGCGACTGCTGCTATGAAGAGTACAAGGACAGGAAGAGGGAGAATGCGGAGCGTCTGATGGATGACCAGGAGGACAACAAGGATGCTAAGCTGCCTAACATGACCTTCAGGGAGACGATGTGGCGGGCCTTCGAGAACCCCCACACTTCCACCATGGCCCTCGTCTTCTACTATGTCACCGGCTTCTTCATTGCTGTCTCTGTGATCACCAACGTGGTGGAGACGGTGCCCTGCGGCTCGGCGCCCAACCAGAAGGAGGTGCCGTGCGGTGAGCGCTACACCGTGGCCTTTTTCTGCATGGACACGGCCTGCGTTATGATCTTCACCGTGGAGTACCTGATGCGTTTGTTCGCCGCGCCCAGCCGCTACCGCTTCATGAGGTCCGTCATGAGCATCATCGATGTAGTGGCCATCTTGCCCTACTACATTGGCCTAGTGATGACTGACAACGAGGACGTGAGCGGCGCTTTCGTGACCCTCCGTGTTTTCCGCGTGTTCCGTATCTTTAAGTTCTCCCGCCACTCGCAGGGCCTGCGCATCCTGGGCTACACGCTCAAGAGCTGTGCCTCTGAGCTGGGCTTCCTGCTCTTCTCCCTCACTATGGCCATAATTATCTTTGCAACCGTTATGTTCTACGCAGAGAAGGGTTCAAGCTCCAGCAAATTCACCAGCATCCCAGCCTCCTTCTGGTACACCATCGTTACTATGACAACGCTTGGGTAAGAGCAGAGCGGACACCTCTTTTATCTGGTTTCGGGTGCTGTTTGCGTATGTATGTGTGCGTTTGTGTGTGTACGCATGTGCATGTTTGTGTATGCATTTGCGTGTGAATGTGTATTCGGAGTTGGGTCTGTTACATGTGAGTAAATGTTTGATTATGATTTGCCGTGAAATGTTTGTCTGACTCTGTGGCCCTAAAATCTACAACTGCTTCAGAACTCAGCGAGACCCTTTCCAAGAGATACTTTACAAACTTTACACTTAAGATTAGAGGCTATAGAAAAATGGCAGTTTTCAGTAGAGCGAGCCCACTGTCTTTTCACAACTGACAGTATTCTTCTGGGGTTAGACCAGCCGTCAAGATGTTATCTCTCAGTAATAGCTGCGCCACTGCTTGCCCTTTATACATCTCCGATAAGAGCAACAGAGAGATAGAGAGAGACACATAGGAGATTGTAGAGGCGGAGAAAAGGGGAAAGTTGAAAGCAGCTTAGTGAAACAAAAACACTGGATAAAAAGAAATACAGAAACAGAGATTATACCTGTACTTTGCTCTATGTGGTCGGCGAATGTGCTCCGTCAGTCCAGAATGAACTGAAACAGTGACATCGCATTTTGAGAGCCTTCCTCCTCCTTCACTCCCTAGTGTGAGTTACACTAGTTGCTGGCCTTGAGAACTAAGTGCCTCTTGATACTAGATGATGAAGAATATTGAAATGCTCTCACTTTTGAGAGGTGAGTGATACATTTGATTAAGTGGCAGAGATAATGATAATTATCAACATGCAAGTTTAAAAAGGCGCACGTGTCCGTTATTCACCGAATCTCTAATTAACCTGCAGCTCAGGAGTGTAGTTGTTGTTTCTTTTTACGAACTCATGAATCGGCTTTGATTTGAGTTTTACAAGATGAAAAATGTTGCGCACTTTCATTCATTTTTTTTTTCTACATCTCCCAATGTGTTTTTCCACATTTTTATGTCATCATATATTTCTACTCTGTCATTTTACGGTAGTGAAGACATGAGGCAAACCACACATGCGTCATTAATTTTACACTGTGTGCACAGATATACACACATGTGGGCCTCTCTATAGTTGTAAGGACATTTGTTCACATAATTCCCTAGCCCCTTACCTCAACCTTAACCATCACAACTAAATAGCTAACCCCAACCCTTACCCTGACCTAAACCTAATTTTAACCTTAAACTTATAACCAAGTCTTAACCCTCAGAACCCCATTGAGGTTGTGAGGACTGGTCAAAATGTCCCCACAACAGCAGATTCAAACAACAATATGTCCACAAAACATACGAGACATACACACACACAAACACACGCACACACAAACACACACCCCCCACACACCCACACACCTACACACCCACAGAGTTCTGTGATGTTGCACTATTAGGCCTAATGGTAATGTGTTTTATGGCCATCCCCTGTTGTGGATGTGTGAGTCAGGCTGAGAGGCTGACAAATTGCAGCACCCTGCTAAATGTCAGACTCACGGAGGCCAAGATCAACTCTGAGCTCATTGCTGTGACACACTTGGCACTTGTGGCCTGCCATTCACAATCTGCCCAGAAGATCTGGTTTTGAGCAGGTGTTTGATTCTGGATCAGTTGTTTGGTCTGTGCACAGACAAATAGTGTCTGTTATTTCTGTAAGCACACAGCGCCTTGTGTTGCTCTCCGCTCTAGCCCATACTCTCACACAGTACCCGTCTCTTCCAACAGAAGTGAGACCTGAGATGCAGGTCACATTCCTGTTGCTTTTACATTAGGGTTGTGGAAGAGGACTGTGTGTGTGTGTGTGTGTGTTTGTTTGTTAAGAGCGGGGCAGTTGTTGAGTTTGGCTTCATCAATAAATCAGGGGCCAGAAGTGGGTGTCACAGTGACTAATGATGTGGCCCACTACATCTGCTGACTAATGTAAACCTGCCTGACATTCTGGTCTCTGCTCTTGGTTTACGTCATAAACACACTAAATCACACACACACAACACAGACTAACTATACAGACATAGAATATGTTCGTCTTTATACATGAGCAGAATTTAGAGCTTGGATGTATATTTTTGTGGGTCTTCTGATTCATACAACAACTGTGATTTCAGATTTGCAAGCATCTTTTTGTTTTAAAAGGTTTTCCACTCTTTCTTCCATCAACCCTCACTGGAATCTGTGGAAACGTATCCCGACTGTCTGCTGTGCAGCAACTTATACTTATTCAACTAGATAAGATGAAAGCCAGTTCCCATGGATGATGTTTTCCTCGACTTCTTGTTCTCCTGTCTAGATGCCTTAGGGCTTGGTTTTATGCTGTTGAGAATGTGTTCTGCTTTGTTCTCTTCATAGAGAATCTCATATCATCTGCACTCTCATTTCTAATTTACTGCTAACTTCTGAGCTTTAGCCCAGGTGTTTGTGCTGTACTTTGAGAAATATTATGTTTATGTGTTTTGATTTTGTGCATATGTGTATGTATGACTGTGTGTTTTCACACATACGTGTGTGCAGTAGCAGTACACTCTACCTTTGCCACATACATGATGCCTCATCCAATGTTTTTTGGGTTTTTGGGTTTTTTTTGAGTTTTTGGTTTATTTGACAATAATCTAGAAGCCATTATCCCCCTTCAGAAATGGACAATGAAATAACAGGTAAATACAGTATGCTTTTAGAAATACAGCTCTCCTCTTTCTTCCCAGAAATGGAGGGTGCTATTATGACAACAGAATGTCAGATTAGAAGGGTTGAGAGGAGATGGGCAATATCAGGGATAGAGAAAAACACTCAGTAGGACATTTTATTTAATGCATGTGACTTTTTAGTTATTTCAAAAGCAGATTGCAGCAAGACAGAATTGCAAGGGACATATTTTGGTATAAACTGGCTTTGGCACAAACAAGAGACAAAAATCCTCAAAAGCGGACCCGAGGATATGCTGCTCCTTATGATCAGCTGGACAAAAAGAGGTTTAACCACACAAGCGAGTTACCAAGCCACCAATGCACACTGCCATCCTCAGAGCCCTGTGCACTCTCTATAGCAGGGCTAAAAAGCTTAGCTCAGATCCTGCAAATGAGGGGCAGGCAGACAGTGGTGAAGCTTTAGCTAAATCAGAAACATTAAGGCAATAGGACCTGTGAGGGATTTTGTTCCCTAGGTTGTTAAACAAATTGACTCTGACCTTTTTGGGTGATATAACTTTGGCCATTTGTCATATATTTTTTTGAATCTGTATCATAAACTGTTGTCTGGTCAGGGAACAAGAGGACAGAGTGTTTGTTTATTAAGTCGGAGGGTATGCTTCAGGGCTTTAATGGCCTCTATCGCAGTAACAAATTGTATCTCAGTTTAACCTCTAAATATAGTAGAAAATGCTCAATTACACTAAAGAAAGTTTTAAGATATTAAATCTATATTTTACGTATGTATTTTGCCTATAGCAGTGAATCACAGTCAGTTGAATTATATTTGTACAGAATTACCTTTTATATAATTACATTATTCTCATTAAATGCTAATTCAGTCACTTGGAGTTAGATACTTCTCATCCTGTACCTTTTTTTTTATTTAATTTTTTTCACTGACTGCACCACTTGAGAAACTCATTTTCTCCATAAACATAATTTTCCAGGGCATTATCTAATTGATAGAAGGAAATAAATAGCTCCCTTTTTGGTCTATTTAACTATGTATATTCCCTTCTTGGAAGGCCTCCTTCCTGATTTTCTAGTAGAAATTTATCTAATGAAGGAATATGTGAAAATCTGCCATGAAGATTCCCTCTGGTGATTTAGATCTCTGGAGCAGCTTACCCCAAATACTTGTCCTTGCTGTTAACCAGAGTAAAAAGATTGTTCCAAGTTTAACAAAAAAACGAAAACCCAAAACACCACACATCGGCACTGTTACCTTTGACACCCACATAGCCTGGTTCCAAATCCCCCAACACTTCTATCATCCTTAATATGATTGGCAATTTGTTTAGGATTCTTGATGTAATTTCCTTCCTTCATTCAGGCACGAATGAGATTGCACAGCTATACGAGCTGGTGCAAGTCAGCTTTGCATTTGTTGTTTTTTAGTCATTTTACAAGTCTCTGAACTGATATAGTAAATAGTGTGTATTTGTTAGAGGAATAAAAACAGCCAGTTCCGGGGCTATCTTAAAATGCAGACTATTACGCATAACAAAAGCCGTCGCTCGTTTGCCATGCGTCTTGTCATCTTTGTAGACTCATTAAGTGCTTCCAGTTGATGAAGTGATGATGAGAGCTGGAGTGTTTGGTTGTGTTGTAGTCTCAGAATAGCCAGGCATGAGTGGGATTAATATCCTTATCAAAGACCAGTTTCTTTTGATGAGTGCTCCTCTAAGATCAATGCGCTGCTCTCTGTCTCCCAGACAACCACACAGGACCCCTCATGTACACTGTTGTTGGCTGTGGTGTGGTGGGTTGCGTGTGCATGTAGAAGATGTGTGTAGGTGGGTGTCTGCAACAAGGGCATTGGCTGGACTGTTAACCATCAGGGACTGGTCCCAGATTCTTCTTTCTCTATTTTCTCTGTCTTGTTTCGCTCTTTCTATCAGTACACGACATCATTCGAGGTTTGCCGAATTAGTGACATGTTTTAAAGCACTTTTTAGTAGTACAGCCACTTCACTTGTGCTCATAAATGCTGTTTGTGTGTTTGGCCTCCCTTGTGTTTTCTCTAAAGTATGTAAGTGTCTTTACCCTCTCACAACTCATTGTCACCAAGCTCTAATTTATAGAGCATTTATTTTGAAGCCAGCAGCCTGTGAAAATCAATGATCAATGCAGACGAGAAGATATTGATTTGGGCAGAAGTGAGAAATGTGGCGGCCATTGTTAGCACTACTAATTAGAATGGGTGATGAGAGTATGACTGAAAGACCTAAATGTGATGTCACTGACCCTTTATCTTGGATTTATGAGTGTGGTTAAGGGTGTAATTTGTCCACGGTGATTTAGGTCCCGCTCTGTCCGTAACCTTTTCTTCTTTAAGGCAGAGATTAGTGGTGAGCTGACTTGCTCACATATCAGTTAAGACTTATTTGAAGTTTGCATAATGACAGGAGATCATGAGTTCATGCATATACTGCAGGGGTTGGTATGTGAAAGATTTATGGCTCTGTATAGCGATTACCATATGAATAGCATGAAAGAAATTTGGGATTAAAGCATACATTGTTGTGTTTATGAGAAATCATGAACCGTTGAAATGCAAATAATCTATTCTGTGTACACTCAGAGCACACTACTGCATAAAACTGAACCAAATCAAATAATTTTTTTTTTCCATTCAATATTCTTAATATCTTCATTAAATCAAGCTTAATTATTCATCAGAATAGTAGGAATGATTATCATGGGTTTTCAAGGGATTTATTCATGGAGTTGGTATATGGAGTCATCCAGGTAAAATTTATATTTACATTTACAGTAATAGCACTTATAGGCTCTCTTATTCCGAGTAAATTACAGTTGTCCTCGATATTAACTTGAACACCATCAGTTCAAGTTATTCTTCTTTACCATTAGGTATTTACCTTGTTGTAGGACAACAAAGTGTGAAGCACTTGCCACTGTACCCTAGGGATCCAACCACCAGCAGCAAAAAAGACCACTTATCCGAGTACATAAAAGATAGAATTGAGCATATACAGTTATTCCCACAAGGACTCAGTTACATTTGGCATTTCCTCGCGATCTGTATCGGGATATCCAATCCGAAAAAGGAAAACCATGGGTTAGTACCAGCAGTAGTCTGTGGACGTGAGAGCCATGTGGATGTCACTATCCAGATAACGATCCCATCTTAATAACAACGACAATGGGGCCTAGGACACAATTAATAAATCGGTCCAAACATATTGTACATTAGACCATGCATTTAAGGGCATTTTCTGCACCAAGAAAACGTTTCATTACAGCAATGTATTAGTGACTGTCAGATATACTGTATATTCTGGAAGTTCAGTCAAAATAGAGCACAGTATCATTAATGGACAGAATGCCGTGGTTCAAAGATTTCACTTCCTGACAGTATTCTCCAGAGGCTTTATCTGTGGTCTGTAGGTTTGTACAGTCTTGTTTTTGTTTTTTTTTTTTCATTTTTGAATTTATTTTTCTTTTTGCTTCTTTCTTTTTTTGCAACAGCAAACAACCAAGAAAAGCAAAGGCAGATTATGCATTTGGCAGGAATCCAGCGAAGTCAACAAACTTTAAATAACATTCAAGAGACTGGAAAGTGTTTGTTACTTAATTTGAGTATATCAGGGATTGTCATGCAATTACTTCTCCTTACCTATACTGACAGGGGCGGTGGAATCACACATTATAACAGCACACACCAGATTATTCACATTATTTCTTATTCTTTCGGAGAATAAAAGCAAAGTTTGGGTACGTGTGCAATTTATAACTGTAATATGTGTTTAAATGTCCTCTTTCTTGCTACCTGGAGAATGGATCAGAGGGAGTGCATTAAAAGTGTATGAAAAAGCTTGTACAGCCACCTTTTCGCCTTAAGATGGTTTCCATACAACACTTACCTCCAGTTGAACTCCAATTAATATAATAATTCATTTTATTGAAGACACAGTAACACACATACATGCAGAAAAGCAGATATCCGAGAAAGCGAGTCTCACCTTTGACCCCCCGGCTGCTCTTCTCCTTCAGTTTGCCTTTCCTCACCCTTTCTCTCCGCTGCCTCTGTCTACCTTCCACAGAAAAGAGACCCAAGGAGGTGATGTGCTCCAAGCTGCTCCCTCTCACCCAGCCCTCTGAACCCTATTCCCCTCTCTAGTGCTGCCAAAGAAAAAGCAACAGAAAAGAGGTCACAAAATAGAGATGCCAGTCCAATTTCATCCCCCTCACCTTAGTTTCCCCCTCTTTCTCTGTATCTCTGGTGTGGCTCTTGGGATAGCAACATCAGTGAGTTGAAACGTTGACAGTCTGATCAGATTTGATGGAGATATTGATCATTTCCAGATGGTGAATCATATTGACTGGATTAAAAATGGGTCAAAATTTCTTCCCCTCGGCCAAGACTTTGTTTATAGCAATTCAGTACTTATAAACAAATTAGTTGATTTCAGTTTCAGCTGTACTTTGAGATTAATGTTTATAGTAGTGGGCAATATATATATATATATATATATATATATATATATATATATATATATATATATTTAATATTTAAAATGTATTTAAAATGTTTAGTCATTACGTATGATATACACAATTACTAATTTTTTGAAACTCGAATGGGTATTCATTTGAGAATTATTACCAGATGGGTGGCATGAATTATATAGTTTATATAGATTTTTTTGTTTGTTCGTTTGTTTTTTAGAAAAAGCACTCAAATAAGTTCTTAAAATACTCACCCTTAAGTGAATCTCAGCCTAAAAGAAAAGGCTATCTTTATCTCAATAACCAAATAACTACTCTTACCTCACAAGCTCAAAACACAAGAATATCCTATGGATATCTAACGGATAGATTTTTTTTTTTTCTGCCCCACCAGTGGTATGGATCTAAATACCAGTTTTTTTTATTTCATCCATCTCACAGTTTTGTTTTCTGGTATGTTGGAATGATTATAACAGCCTTAAGGGGCGGTTGTAGACTTCTATTCTTGTTTCTCTTCTTCTCCTTCTCCCTCATTCACTATCCCTAATCTGCGCTATGTTCTTTTTCTTGTTTTCTTCTGAACTGATGTGCATCCTGAGGCTGTTTGTGTTCATGTTTGTGTTCATGCTTGTGATCATGCCTACGTTCAAGTAATGTTTACATTGTGTTTTGTCTGTTTGTGTCCCAGTGTGAAGGCGTATGTTTAGGATGTTCTTTTCTGTGTTTGTGTGTACCTTGCTAAAGCAATTTTGTGTCCCCGCATTTACTTTTATGTCCATGGTTGTTGAATTGTGACTATACCGGAGTTATTATAAAGGCATAAAAATCACTAAAGTAATTTTCCAGGTCCGTGGTTTCTAGGTACACAGCAATAACTCAGAGTATTTTCATGTTTTTGCTCATACCAGTGAATATGATTTATAGCCGCCTCGATTACTGACCTGGACACTGTGTCACACACATCAGAGCACAGGGGCAGAGGTCACAAATTTAAACTGTGTGTTTTAAATGTAGCACCTGTATCTTAATAAATAATGGAGAGCATAATGTGAAATAGTAACAAAGCATTTATAGGTTTGTTTGCTATTGACTACTCTAGGGAATATTTTCATTTAGTATGACAACAACAAAGTATATTAGCCTTTTAAAATGACACAAGCATAAAAGCCCTTATGGAGACAGCTTCAGGCTTTAGGCAAATTTCATCAGCATTAGCTATTTGAATCAAGAAATATTTTTTTATTGGCTATTCTTTCATATTTTTGTATTTTCAATCATTGAATGCAGGCTTTGAACACTTTTTTATATAGATGGTACAACCACATAAATGAGAACAATATGGTCCCATGCTAGTGATTAAGGACAGGTGCATTAACATAATCTAATGCAATGTAAAATGCTGAAGATGTTACGTGGTTTTGCAGATGTGTAAAACAAAACTAAGAGTCTACAGCCATGCTAATAGCTCTGTGAGACTACACTTGGGCACAGTAGGACTTTGAGCTAAGCGCTAATGTTAGCATGCTGACACACAAAACACACAACTGAGGCTGATGGGAATGCCTTTTTTTTTTGCAGGCAGGGACCGAAATTAACTTTTTGCATCACCAGCCATGTGGCTGGTATTGTCTGAATCCCACTAAGGGAAAGTAGGGTTGGGTCTTCATGTAATACTTGTGTGTGTTTGTGTGTGAGTCAAACAGATCGAGGACAGAAGCATAAAACAATAAAATAAAAAGCAGTAGAGACTCTCAGGATAGGATGTTTTATGACTATTTTGGTACGAATATTTACCTGCCAGTGTAGCAGATGGTCTTCTGAGATTCACCCGCCAAACAGAAAATCTACCTGCATTTGGCGCTCGGCGGGTGTTAATTCTGGTCCTTGTTTGCAGGTATTTGGTCATTAACCAAAGTTTTGGACAATTTAAAATTTTGACCTGATGATGATGTTGGTGGATAAAAGATGAGAGGTTCACCCGGGTTGTTAGGATTCATCCTCTGGACACCATGAATCTCTAGGTTTTGAGATCTTTCACTCTAGGCTAAAGTGTTGAACTGACTGACCGACCTACACTGTCATCGCCATACTTCTAGGAAAGCTAAAAAGCGCTTCCTCTTGACCATTTTTAATATGCTCAACAGATTGCTAGTTTTTAATCATGAATGATGGATTGTTATCAGTCATATTTTGTTTAGCAGCAGGATAACAAGGCTGTTGTACCCACGGGCATCTTTACCCCTTCATCTGTCCTTGATTAAAGCAGCAGATGAAACAATCTTTAATTTTTTAGGAGCTGAAAATAGGTCCAAGAAATGCAAAAGAAATTGCAAATAACCTCTGTATAAAGATTAAACAAGACCAGATTAAACATGTTAAAAAGAAAGAATATGCTAGCTAGTAGAGTTGGTACCTGCATGTGTTTTTGTGTTTGAGGGTGCAAGAGTCAATGTTGCGTACAAGCTACCTTCCAAAATCTACCGCTAAAATGATTCTTTACAGTTCTGCCAGATGCTCCTGCAGGTTCCTGTTTTGATATTGGTATGTATTTTACCCTTTTTTCTTGTAGAGATCTGGATGGTTGCCAATTTTTTAAAAAAGAGATACTGAGCGCCAAGCCTTTCAAGTTTTTGCAAAATGCATTTACCTTGCCACCTGTCAGCCAACTGGAGGAGTTTGTTGCAGTCAATGTGACTTTGAAGGGTAATGGACAAGGAGTCTTTCAGTAAGGTATTTCAAGCATGTGCATTGTCTTGCCCCTCCCCTTTTCATCGTTGATGTTCCATGCATGCAAATGGTGCCCTGCCATAGGACACAGTGCCCTGACTAATTTCATTTCAACTAACCATGCAAAAGTGATCGGAGTGATGCTCAAGGTGTTGAAGAAAAAAACCGTACCCCATATGTGTGAAACTGTCTCTCTCTCCCTCCCTCCCTCTATGTCTCTCTCTCACTGTCTGTCACAGCTGATTGCCTTCAGCTGCAGACCTCCAAAGCCCACTATACTTGTGCCCACTCCTCCAATTCAATTACCAGCCGGCTCTCAGTGAGGAGCCTGAAAATGAGTCACTGATTATTAGTTTCCAGGGTGTTCTGCAGCATCCTGAACAGCTGATGAGCGGGTCCAAAGACACAATGTGAAACCAAACCCACCATACGAACCCCTGAAACTCTGCTCATTTCCTACAGAATTTTGTTTTTTCCAATACTTTGGTTTATGACCAAATACCATCGCCATTTCCTTCAACTGTGTGTTAGCTCAACTGAGGGAAATGAACTTTGGAAACTTTATACCTTCTTAACATCAGTCTGTTTACATGTGTGACCATGCTGATGTAGCATTTAGCTCAAAGCATCCCATATGCCTAAGTACAGGCTCCCAGGGGCTATTTGCATGCCTGTACACTCTTAGTCTTGATCACACATGTTCCCTGTTGCAAGAAAGCACGTACCATGTTGTGCAGTGTCCCCAGTTCAATTCCACCTGCAGGCTTTTGTTGCACGTTATCCCCTTTGCTCTTCTCACATGTGTCTTGTCTGTCTCCACAGTTAACTGTAAAATATAAGGACAAATACCCTAAAACTAATTGCTGGAAATCGAGTTTCTCTTGCTGCAAGTTTAGCTCACCATATACTTTTTGTAAAGTGAAGAGAAATTGTGAAAAAATAAAAGTAACTACAAAAACAACAGTAAAATATGATTAGATTGTTAAATAGTATTTTTATTTCATTTTAATAAAAAGATTAGGACAAATTATTAGCCTTAAAGTGAGTATACCTGTTTACATAACTGCTAACTTGTACTATGTTGCATACATTAAGGCAGATTTAAGAGGATGATTACACCATGACTTAGCAATGCACTGTTGTAGTTTTATTGGAGTGGCCTTTGATTTAGTTTGCTATGAGCAAACACCGGATTGTAAACAATTATGGATTAGACTGTATTGTATCCACTGGGCTGACATGCTCATTACTGAGTGGATAATGGGTGCTAAGGTGAATGTGCGCGATAGTTCTCCATATATGTAGGCCAAGTTATAGAAATAAATCACCTCTCATTTCCCTGTGGAGAATGTGATAAACGCTGTCTGAATGACTCTGATTAATCTTCCCAGACTTGCAGGCAAGGCTTTTGAACAGGTAGACGTCATTGTTCCATTTTTTTTTTCATGCTCTCACTCTGGCGTTGACATACATGCATTTACTCTCACTCACTCACACACACACACACTCTCTCCGCGTCTAAGTCTTTCTGAGCATACTATAATTCATAAACTGTGGTCTGTGCTGATTATCCAGGGTGACAAAAGCAATTGTTCTGCTACACTAAATCTGTGGGGATTAATGCTTGTCTCTGGAGCTGTTCCCTCTGCTTTAGTGTATGTGAGTCTGTGTGTGTGTGTGTGTGTGTGTGGGTTGTCTTCTCCATCTCGTCTTCTTTCCTCTCTACCCTGACAGGCTTCACTGAGGATGATCTTACTGGATTTTCTGTCATGACGTTTGTTTTGCTTCAGCTTTTTCAAAAAGTATATTCTCTTCATGGTTCAACATTGTGCCCAACGCTGATAATATATTGGATTTCTCTGCTGTGTATTGTCATTCTAGTGTCAGTACGTGGACGTAGGACATGTCCTTCACAAAGCTAGGAATCAAATTTTTTTTTATTTTTTTTTTATACAGATGTCTTTGGGGGATTACCCATGTTGAGGGATTAATCCTGCCATGTGCCAGTTGACAGCGCCAAGCACTAGGAAGACCATAAAAGTCAAGTCATGGACTAACACCATTAATAGATTTCAGTAAGCCTTTGCTCCCTGCAGAGGGTTGACTGGTGGCAATATTAATTCAATTTCTCAACCCCTCTCATGAGTAACCTGTCCTCAACCTCTCTGCTCTGTGAGGAGTGAGGCCATGGTCCACTGCTGCTCAATAAGAAGTCTCCTCAAAGGATTTTCACCACCCTCATTCCGCAGGAGGCAATCTGCATTATGTTTAAAATCTTATTAGCACTGAATTAACACCATGCCAATGACCTGCTTAAAACAGAGAGTGTTAAAGTTCACCCAGTTTTCAGCTGATATGCAAAGCAGATTTAGAAACACTTCTCAAGTCAATGAAAAACCATCGAAGCTGTCAGTTGACTGTGGGTAACAAATCATGCTGAATCCACCCCAAGCAAAACCCTTTAGTTGTTAAGGGGAATGGTCCATAACCTTGGTTTATGTAGCTGAAAAATACACTTTAATCTTATACATGAGGCACAATCAAACACACAGCAGTGTGAGCAAACTGATTTTTTTTCCCTGCTGAGGTTTGGTGGATAGGAAATAACTTCACAGTCATGATGCAGTGTACATTATAGAAGATAACCTGAAAATAGGATGCTGTTAAATGTACTTGTGATTGGCAGTTTGAATCTGAGGAAAGGTGTGGAAAGATTCAGTTTTATCTTAAAAGTAAGTTGTATTTACAGGGTACATTTCTGAAGTCATAGCATAAAATAAATCAACTGCTTTTTCATTGAGAATCTAATCTGCAAAAATATCTATTTAGAAACTCATACCCTAATTTTACTTTACTTATCCTAGTATCTTCTTAAAATGGGACTGTTAATTCTGTACCATCAATTATTTTAGTTTAGATGTCATTGGTAAAGATAATGGCAAGAAATGTAATATTTCAGGGAAATGCGAGAAATTTCCACTGCATATGTAATCTCAAATGGAATCTCACTTTATCAGCCAGCTCTCTTATCGCTTTCCTTTCTCTGTTTCTCCCTATAACACGTTGGATCACAGCTCTTCCACCCATTCTACCTTTCATTTCTCATTTCTCTCCCCTACAAAGTAATGTTGGTGATGTGGAAACTATTTCTTAAAAATTCTTTTGACTTCATTATGATTTTAAAAGTGGAACATTTCCTTACCAAATTATGCATTGCGATGCCCTACAGTCCAAGCTTGCATCTACTCTCTCTCCGTTTCTACTGTCTCCCTCCCTCTTTCTTTCACATACGCACACACGCACCATGACTTTGAACCTGCCTTGCTGCAGTGCCTAGGCGCAACATACACTCGAACCAGGCTATATTACAATTAATTTTACCAGAGTTTGTGCTCAATAGCCTTGGGCACATGTAGACACACAGCTGGGGAATCTCATCTCCCCAGCCTGTTGTGGGGTGAAAGAAAAAAACTATCTGCTGTTCATTACTAACACTACAAAAGCAAAGGATGAGGAAGAGAGGGGTGAAGCCCATTGGTTTGATCTTGGCTTCTATGAAACATGTTAAAATACAAATACACAGGGAACTGGTGCACGTCTTAATTGCATTTCTCAGAGGGTTGTCACCTTTCAGAGAATATTCTTTTATAGTAAGTGGAAAAGCACTCAACAGAGCCTGTACTTCAATTAAGTTAATAAAGTTAAGTATTTTCCCTCTGCTGCTCTGGTAGAATAAGAATTAGCTGTGTCCTTCTAATGGGGATTCTCTGCTGATAACACATAGTAAGGAAAGGCAGTATCCAGTGTTTGGTGACTTTAAACGTCCCTCAGATTTTATGGCAGTTGGGGCTACTATAGGCTGATTTATAGTTCTGTAACAAAATTAACGTGGTCATGGTGTATTGCAAACAAGATGAATTTGGACTTCGCTACTGGAGACTCTGCTACGACATAAATGGGTCATATGACAAGTGGGAATGTTCACATGCTTCCACTATTAGTTAAATCTCATTTACCTTATAACAAATTTGGTTGCACCATTTTAGTCAATCTAGGATAATAAATAGGTTATTATGCATACTGTATATTGGCAGCACCAAGATATTTGGTTTATCCACTGTTAAATAATTTGGTTTTCTCCTGCAGAAATAAAGACTTACTTCTCCCTTCAAACTTCTATGAATAGGCCAACTTTACTTATAAAAGATATCAGGAGACTATTTTCTCTACTCCATCCTTTATTCTAATGGGTCTGAATTGGCTCTCTAGTCCCCCCCCCCACCAGTGCACACATAATGACATTGGGTAATGTTATCCATTATAAAAACAGTTATAAGATTAGTGAATGATAGTATGTTAAACATGGGATTAACATACCATTAGCTATGGGGATTGCTATTCATATATATCTATCTCTATCTATCTATATATCTCTATCTATCTATCTATCTATCTATCTATCTCTCTATCTCTATCTATCTATCTATCTATCTATCTATCTATCTATCTATCTATCTATCTATCTATCTATCTATCTATCTATCTATCTATCTATCTATCTATCTATCTATCTATCTATCTATCTATCTATATATCTATATATGTGTGTGTTTGTGTATGTGTGTGTACATATGTTTATATATGTTTATATATGTATATATACTCTGTGTGTATATAAATGTTAATGTTGCTTTATTTACAGTTTATAAAACATTCTTTAAAAAAATCTCTTGGCATTCTGAGCAATCCTGGGGAATTCATCTATGCACTCTAGGTTCCTATCCACTCACGTTACCAGTTTGGCTAATCAGTGTTGCACAGTGATGATAACAGCAGCCTAATGGGTGGATATAGATCAGGCTGAAGTGATTGATGTTGTGGTCAAGTGCTTTGGACCATAATGAATCTTCCCAGGCCAGGTGGACCAGCCTGGCAGAGGTATGTGTAAATGGAGTAACAGCTTTCCAATAGTTCCCCCTGGCCAGCCACACTGGGACCTGATGCACCTCTGGAAACTCTCTCTTCTATATCTCCATTACCTCTATCTACTCACACAGTATTTGATGAGCTGCATGTATGTAAGAGCTAGAAAGTCGAGAGACAAATTGTCAGGAGTGAAGAGCAATTTAAAGGCAGAGCAATCACACAGCTTCAGAAGCATGAAGACATTGTTTCTTTGTTGGTTGTATTCTAGCTGTATCATAGGGGAGCTTTGACTTCTAAACAATGCAGATGATACCTGTGCCGCTATAATTAGCAGAAGTTAGATTCTGAGTCACACATTTCAGCTTTGACTTCTTTGTTTCCTGTTACTTTACCACTGCATTTACAGACAGCTAGAGTAGAGCCTAACACCTTCCTTTAGGGCTAAAATACCAGATGTCTCGCTTCGTCACACACTCCCTGAGACACATTGTCAGGGAGTTTGAGCAGTGTACCCTGTACCATCACTAAGGAAGAGGAAGAGGGGATAAAATGAAAAAGTTTTAGTGAAACGAATGTTGGGAGACAAAAACTTGCTTAGATGAGCTTCAAGAGTACAATCTGTTGGCCATCAAATTAGGAGAGAGAGAGACACTGAAGCAGGGAGGAGAAAGGTGTTCAGGGAGTACACTTAAGTTTTAAGGAATGCAGAGCAGAGAGAGACAAGTGTAAGTGTGTGTGTTTCCTTTCGCTGTATAGACGGCTCTCAGTTGTAAACTTGGCCTGCGTTCCAGTCTCCAGCCATGAGGACACTGATGTGTGTTCTGTACAAAAGGCATACTGGGAAACACTAACAGATTTGAGCCAGGCCCCACGGATAAGCAGACTGATACCAAAGACCTGGCCAAATGCATATAGACATTCACAGATGGCTGCTATTGGGGGCTTTACCATACCAAATGTTTGTATGTAAGGGCATGTTTGTATATGTTTACCTGTGTGCATGTACGTATAATGGCATTGATGTGTGTATATGCAGGCATAGATCAAATGAGAGAATGTGGCTATATAACTACCGTATATTCTGCAGAAATGTGGGTTTTGGAGGAAAAAAAAACCTGTTGTGCGCTTCAGACTCCAAAGTGTATAGAGAGTTGTAGGCCTAGGTAGTCAAATTGTTTGCATGCAACTACAGACTATCAAATAGTCTGTGATTGTCCTAAAATATAGGATGATGTTTGTGTTGCCTCACAGAAAATCTTTTTTCAGCCGGATTTTATTGCATTTGTTTGTGTGTTATTCTTTACTCATAATCAGATATAATAAAACAGCAAAACAGCTTGAAAATCATGTTTCCCTCACCTGTGCCTGTTGTTCTTTGATTACAGCCATTACTGATGTTATTCAAGGCTTATTTAATTCTATTTTTAGTTTCCTTGTTCATGATTACCCCCCCAAACCCCACCACCAAATAAACTAAATAAATGAACAAACAAGACTGCAGTAATTATATTAGAGGTCTCCAACTCAGCCTGAGCCCAAAAGGAGCCAAGGGTGTTGACATTATAGTTGCAGACTGAGCCCTGTTTTCATATGCATACTGAGAGATCATGCATAATAAAGTATAAATATGTATATTAAAAATGAATATTATAATACACCAACAGTGTGGAATGGCAATTCCGGTCTGCCAGTTTGTTGGTCGGTCCCCTTTGGCCCACTTTGACACGGAGGGAAATGCCTCTGCTGCAACTTTTGGATGAATTGCCATGATTTGGTACAGACACTCATGGCTCCCAGAGGATGAATCCTAATGATGGTGGTAAACCTGTAACTTTTCCTCTCACACCAGCATGAAGTTCACATCTGCAGTTCTTGGAGAAATGTTTGAACACCTACTAGATGGATTACCATGAAATGTAATACAGGCATTCTTGTCTCAGACGAGATGAATTGCAATAACTCTGATGATCTCTTCCCATTTTATTCTATAGGGTCATCATCAGGTCAGAATTTCACTTTGTCCACTACTTTGGTTTATCAACAAATACCTGCAAAACTAATGGTATTCCCACTGGCCTAATAGTTGGCCAATGTGACTATTATACCAATTAAACTAACAATCAAACCAACTAAACTTGAGCGTATTAGCATTGTTGGTGTAAGGATGTGAGTATACTGATGTTGGTATTTTGCTCACAGCACTTCTATGCCCACGTAAAGCCCCACGGAGCTGCTAGTCTCTGTATACCACAAGCCTTGTTCTTTTAAGTTACTGCTTTGAATATTAAAATTGCAGTAATACATTAGTTACAATGCATACTGATAATCTTTTCTGGATAATACTGTCCTTGCCAGTCAAGCTCAGTTTTGTTGTTTGTGCATGACTCCCTCCCAGAGAATGATTCAGAGAAATTGAGACAGAAAGGGACAAGAGACAGTCTCCATTGGAGACAGATGCAATTATGATTAGACCAAAGTCAGAGGACGCTGCAATTCATCAGGCCATTTATGAGAGGATGATCAGATAAATGCTTTAGTAAATGTGGAGGCCAGTCACAGAACGGGGTGATGGATGTGATAGCCACATAATCCAATAAGTGATTGTGGTCCCCTGCACTGCAGCATTACAAACAAAGATATATTGCAGAACGGGAAGCCAGATTTAAAATTTTGTGGTAATTTGGCTACAGCAAACCTGCCTTTCTCTGTGTCATCAGTCATAATAGTGTTCAACCTCTGAACCAATTTATTGTGTTCAGCATAGTGTTTGAGAAATTGTCTGGATCTGTTACTGTTGGGATGTTTTGATATTGCTCCACAATCGGGATTTATTGATTGACGACACTTAATCCATCTCTGGTGTGTGTGTGTGTGTGTGTGTGTGTGTGTGTGTGTGTGTGTGTGACAGTGTGTGTGTGTGTGTGTGTGTGACAGTGTATGTGTGTGTGACAGTGTATGTGTGGGGCTCTGCATCTTTTCCAACAAAGCGCAATAATTTTGGGATTAACGGTTGATTGAATAGCTTTATGGTTATAATCCTGATTTGATTTCATCATATGAATTTTTTTTCCTTCTGCAGCTTCTATAGTCCACTCACTTTCATTCCAGCACATTCAGTTTATTTGGGTTTTACGGACCCTTTTGACACCTTTGCCTTCTGTCAGGAAAGAAAATATTGGGGGCAATAGTTATCCTCACTCATCTGAAAAATGGACTGTAATTTTGTTAGTTACCATGGTTTTAGTTACACATCTATTTAATTATAACAAATCCTTGACTTAAAGAAGGACAAGCCTACAAAGCCTCCCTTACTCTGTGGTTTAAACACCTATTGGTGTATATATTGCACATGCAGGCTAAAAATAGAAAACATTCACACTCTCATCATCAGCCCCTCACTCTGTTCTGCCTCCCCTTCCCCCATTATCTCCCCTTTCTCGGCACATCTCTCTCCTTCTGTCACTTTCTCACCCCCTTCAGATTCATACAGCACAACCCTCGCAGCACCGCACAGAGTAGGCACTTTGCGCATGCACTAGCAGGCACAGCCACACATATACTAGCTAAAAAGCACACACAACGAAGTGTGGCAGCTTTTTTTAAGCATCACATTTTAAAACATGTCATCTGCTGCTTGGATGTTTGTGTTTCCGTGGTAACCCTAGGCTATAAATGAGAATTATGTGTTGAGTACGTAATTATAACACACGCACACACAGTCAGAGTAGCAGCAACAGAGATTCCCACCTAAGAGGATCAGTGGTACAGTGCTAAGATCCCTCTCCTCTATTTCCAGTGTATCTAAATCCCCAATTTGTTCGATAAATGTGTCTCCATCTGCTTCGTTATCACTCTCTGTGTTTCTCCCTTCACCGACTCTCACTTTCCCTCCCTTGTAACCATAGCTGCATGTGTTTAATTACTGAGGTGACCTGATAAAACAGTGTGGTTATGTCTGTTGATTCCGCCCTCTCTTTTCTCTCCAAGAGCAAAGAGAAGTCAATCAAACTATTCTTCATTCTGCACAGTGCATCTGGTTAATACACAGTGACTCACTTTCTGTGCCCCCTCTCTGAAACCCACACCCGTTGTGGCTCTAACTGAAGAGTGTGACTGTTTATCACTATCAGATTCAGATAGCTATATATGACGGCGCCTTTGTGAAACACGGCGAGGACCCAGCTGTTCTCCCAAAACCTTTTTGCTTTCATATGGTCCATTTGTTGGGTTTTTTTTGAGGGTTAGGTTGGTGTATGTGTGAGACAAATTGGGCTTCTACTCTTTGGACCGTTAGTTTAGAGCTTCTTATTTGTTTTTTTTCATATCTTTGTCCTGTGCCGCCTATCCTCTGTGTCTTTTATAAAGAAGTGTGTGTGTGTGTGTGTGTGTGTGTGTGTGGGTGTGTGAATACGTCCCTACAGGCTCCCCCTCTGCTGATGATTGCATTGGCCATTTCCCTCTGAGGCTCTCCTCAAATGACAAATTCACACATCCGTTATCAGCCTCCTCTTTTCTACAAAATCAATAATCTCCCCTCAGTTTTCTCTGCATATATGGGATGGTGGTGCTGCAGTTGCTTTTAAGTGCATGCACATTATGTTGTGGATACCCACACCTAGCCACAGAGAAAACCAATAAACCTTAAACCTTTAGACCGTGGTCACAAGTCACGATGACGTGATAATTGTAAATGCTAAGAATTAACATACCAGAAACATAAGTAGAGAAGGAACATTAAATCAGCAAAGTGACTCAGTAATGGCAGTCATACAACAGTATATATCTAAAGATTTCTAACATTAGCCACCAGCTACGACCAAGGAAAGCTGTAGTTGCAAGATCTCTGTATGTATTGAATTAAGCAAGCATGTTTTATTTATTATTTGTAAGAGGAAGATTGTATTATTTAGTGTTTCAAAAGTTACATAGTTATGCTGATAGCCATGAAGTTTCTAGGACCCTGTAGCAATTCAGCTGTTGGAGGTGGAGGAGCCAGACGCTTTACAGCAGCAGGTCAGGGTATATACACATGAAAGTTGCGCAGGAGTGCCTTACAGAGTGACATGTTGTTGAAAGTAGTGGACAGGCATGGAGATACCGCCGACGTTTGTATAAAGAACGAATGGCAGCATGAAACATTCATCCATCATTGCACTGTCTCTGATTCTTACTGTACTGCCACCATCTATTATTCATCAGCAGCCGGCAGGGAGCAACAGACGTGATGAGGCTACTGTCGGTGAAAGGAGGGAGGCAATTGTGTACAATAATACACACATACAATACACAAGCATACACAGATGCCCTCAAAGTATGAGCATATACAGTACATTTATATGGAGATATATACACATTAATGATATGATATCTCTCTCACACATACACAATGGATGTGTAATCTTTGATCACTGCAGTGATTAATAGAACAAAGTACCAATGAGAGAAAAACATTTAAGATTAATATGGCCCATTAAAGATGAGTCTAATTGAAGTCATGCAGTTTAATGGAGTCAGTTCTCTTCAAGACACCCCACAAAAGAAATAAATTTGAGTTTGCATTTGTTTTGTATGCGTGTGTTGTCGGCTGGGCACGTGTGATACATGGCAGTTTTGCTGCCATTAAAATCAGCCCCTCCATCATTTTGCTTCGTCAAGCAACTCTCATAGCAGGGGTAATTAATTTCTCACCACTGCTACTGAGGCAGGCAGGGATAATGTGCCAAAGCTGACTAGCTCAGTGTGAGCATCCACTTCACAGCATGGAACCAAAGGCTGATTGCTAATAATGTTTACTAATTTTCCAGTGGATATGGTAACTTAAACCACATTGATCCCAGCAATTTACTGCTGTGCAAAGCAATTACCCTCAATGTTGATTGTTAGAAAAGCTTCATAAAATGTTAGAAAAGAATAAATTACTATAACTTAAAGTAATCTTGATGTACTATCCATAGTAGGTATGGGGAGTTCCAGGTCAGGGGTGACAGTTTTGTATAGGTGGTAGGTGGCTGGAGATAGCAGAGACTGAGGATAAGTGCTCTCATACTACACCCGCCCATTGCTCCCACCATCACTGCTGCAGCCATATTACAAAGTTGTTTGTAGTACATTCAGCAATGCACTGGTGCCTCTACCTTTATTCCTTTGTCCCTTTTGCCCTTTCGCCTTTAGTTTTACAAATTTCCTGTCCACTCTCTTCAGTTCAGTCCGGCTGTGTTTTCCACCCGTTCATTCAGTCTGATTTCAGTGCCTATTGAGGGCAGCTCCGTTAACTCATCCTCTTCTTCCTCTCCCACTCTGCAATTACTCATCTTTTCAGAGGGCTCCCGTGTTATTTTCCAAAAACGTAATGGGGGGTTGGAAGCCCCTGGGAGAGTATGAATGGTATAAGAAAAGACAAGGAGGAGAGAGATGACGGCGTAGGCAGGGCTGGACAAAGCTGTATAACGACCTAGAGACCGGCTGTGTAATCAGTCTGTCTGTCTCTTACCTCAACTGCTGCTCCAGGTAGCTCGTGGGGTCACAAGATCAGTGCTTTTGATTGGTACAGGGTTGTCACAGCAGAGTCATTTGGAGGGGCAGCGCTAGTGGAGGAGGAGCCGCCGGCAACCTGCTGACAGAATCTTCCAGATTGACGGGCTGACTTTCACCCCCTTGACCCTCGTCCATGAGCCCTTGTCCCGATGAGGCGGGTGGAAGTCGGAAAGAGCTATTTCTGGTATCGGGGTAGTAGAAAAGACACAATAAGTGAGATGATAAGTGGAAAAGAGAACAGTGGGATGGGGAGGTTGTAAAAAAGAAATCAGCAGTGATAGATTCGGAAGCCCAACGCAAATTCGAAATGTTTTTAGATTTGTCATATCCTGTATTTAGAGAATTTTAACACCTCACTACATCTAAGAGATTCAACCATAGAACAGATCTCCATGTGTATTGTTATGATTCAATGAACTGTGTTGCGGGTTCTGAACAAACATGTGCATATGACTCAGTAAATTACTCACAAGCTTTGTTGCTACTTATTACTCATGAGTAGCAGACAGCTATATTTATATTGTATGTTAGAGTATCATAGCTCTGGTTCTCTCCCCACCCTCTCTCAGCTTCATGATTCTTGGACACACTGTAGAGGATGCAGAGTGTTGTAGGTGGGAGAGTTGTGTAAGTGAAGAGGCGCAGAAAGAGATGGTGGGTCAAGTGGCCCTGATTATGTAAAAAGAGTCAGAGAGGGTTGGAAACACATGCTGCTGTACCTTTTTGGTGATATTAGATTACGAGAAGATCACACTGAGTGGGACACTCATAAAATGCTGGTTGAGTAACTCAGACATGTTATTTTTATTAACCTCTCTTCATCTAAATTCCTGTTGCTTTCTGGGTTAGAGTCCTTAACATGGTTTTTCTTTTAATTTAAACATATTCCCACTCTGTGTGACACCCATCTCTCCTCTTTTCATGTACGGCCTCATATTTTTTTTTTTCTTTCCACAGCTCCCGTCCTTTTACATGCTGCATCATTTAGTTTCTCTTTGAGATGAGTTCATGTGAATAAGATGGGAGGGCTGAGCCCTGAGGTGGAGGCTGTCTGAACAGCAGCACCGACAACAGTTCACCCCTCAGGGGCTGTGAGATGGACATACAGACAAGCTGTCCAACACACATACAGACGCACGCTGCAGTTCATCACCCCTATCATTTCATTTTTCATCTGACATCTGCAGTAAATTCATTACTCTAGGTTCATTCTACTTTCTTGCTTTTTAACACTTTTATTATTCCTTTTTTTTTTCTTAAACACCCACATACCCTCTAGAGAATAGGGCTCTCACTTATCCAAAAAAGTTTGAACAGATTAAAGGTAACATGCACTGCATTTGTATCATGTAATATTTAAACAGTAAGACTGTGGGCAAACCAGTTTTCACTCACACTTCATTTCTAAGAGGAAGGGGCCAAAAGCTATTCTCTGCTCTTCATGAAGCGACCCAGCCTTGTTTGTGCTGATTTCAAGATTGAACGGACTGCAGTGAGTGCAATAGTATTAATAGAGTAATCACAACGAAGTGTTTGATAAAAAGCTGTATCATTTTCCACTTATGAAAGGCTGGTTCTAACCTACTAAAATGGATGGTAAATGGATGGTGCTTGTATATCACTTTTCTACCTTGACAGAGTTAGAATTTGCCTCTCACTCAGCCATGTTATGGAAGGCACCGGCCTGGCAGCTGGGAGCAACTAGGAGGATCGACCAACCTCGTAGTTAGTGGATGACGTGTTCTGCCCACTAACCATTTTAGCTTGATGGCTTGTCCTTTTTTCAATGATCCATGCTTCCTCCTGATTTGATGGAAAAGCAAACTTAAGCAACGCAAAATCCTTTCTCTTGACGTGAGGTACGCCCCGCATTTGTTTAATTTATTTTTTGATTGATTTTTGATTGCGCTTTTGAGTGATGGTTTTAATTTTGAATAAAGAGTGAGAGTATTGCCCAGCACTGGCCAAATTTGCATTTAGATATCAAAGACATTATTTACAGTAAATGTGTGTTTGTGTCTGTTATAGCCACTTAATTTTGATATCATTATTATTATTGAAATGTTGTGGTGTATGTATCAGGGGTCAGTATCAGATTTGTCTGGATGTTGGCCCATACCTTAAAGGCACTGAATGTCTCCGGTATAAACTTGAAGAGTTCCACTGCTACATACATAACTGCCACTTGTCATGACTATTTCCACATCCCTTTATTCATCTCTCCCCTGTGGCATCCTGCTCTGCTGAGAGCACAGATATGGAGTGTAGAGGAAATAGAATCATCAAGCTCTAAAATCTATGCTTTTATTTTCCTCCCACATCAATGAACACCAGACATCTTATCCGACTGGAGAATTAGCCTATATAGTGGTAATGGGCTCTATATTCACAATAGATGACTGTGTGTTTTGTATGTGTGTTTTAGAGTTTGTGTTGCTTTATGTTGCTTGTGTGTACATGTAGGCAGGAGTCTTAGTCAGGCTCTGAGTGGGAAGTTGCAGGTGTGTGTTGATTTGGGGGAGTAGGAGGAGAGTAAAAACCATAATCTTACATGGTTGTGGCAAACCAACCTTATTCATGACTTTGAACCAGTGCTGCCTTAAAAGACCAGTCCAGTAGAGGGAGGGAACTCAGAACAGTCAGTGGATGGAAGAGAGGAGGATAAAAAGAATATAACAACTGGAAAAAAAAACCCAAAAACAAATGGAGAGGCATGGAGAACGGGAGGGTATAGAAGAAAAAAGGGGGAAGTGATCGGTTAGCTGGGATTGATCAGTAAAGAAGATCAGTAAAGAAGATTAGTAAAGAAGATTAGTAAAGAATGATCGGTGATGGATAACCGTTTGATTGATTGTAAATTCCACAGTCTGCCTCAGAAGGATGAGGGAATGGACAAATGGGTGAGGAGAGTTAAAGGTGTGGGGGTTGTGATGAAAGGAGGGATCAACTATGATTTCCCAGTAGAGTTAGAAATGGATGAATAAAAAGACTGTGGATGGAGATGGCAGTCGAGGGAAAATGAGCAGACTTAATTAAGTGCTTTAGCTCAAAGTATTTTAGTTGGTTGCCTAAGTAGTCGCTGGTAAACTGGCTGCACCTAAAACTTTTCCTTGAGCACCTGATGACATGTGTATTTTTAGGAGTATGTATGTATTTGTTTGTATTAGAGGAAAAAAAGCAAAAGACCAACTTAAATATGTCTGAAGTTCAGTTGTTTTCATTGTCTGTCTTGGTTTTAAATTTAAAAAAAAATTGCATTTGTTCGCTTTCTTGTGGAGAGTTTGACAGTATCAGTAACACTCTTCAGAAACACAAGTTTAGATGAAAGACAGGGAAAGGCAGGAGAAAACAGCTACTCTGGCCCTGTGCTAGAGTTAAAAAAAAAAGAAAAGAAAAAAATACAACTCACTAATTATATTTAAAATCTGAAGTGTAAAAATGACAAGTCGTGGTTTCACGGAGTGTTATATTCCAGACATTTGCAAACAATCCCTTTCAAATTGCTTGTTTTGTCCAACCGACAGCCCGAAACCCGAAGATATTAAATTTACATTGATAAAAAAACAGCAAATCCTATCATTTTAGAAGCTGGAGCCAGCGAATGTTTGGTATTTTATGCTTGAAAAATAACTTCTGTGATTAATCGCTCATCAAAACTGTTATTCATGATTCAATTCCACTGACTGATTATTTGAGCACGGATTTAACCTGTGGGAACGGAGAGAAAATGCATGGATGAAAAATTAAACAGAATGAATGAGAATTAACAGAATTAATATGATCACTGACAGAAAAGTAAGACACATAGAATCAATTAATATGCTAAGGATGCAGGGAAAAATAAAAAGAACTCTTGATGCCACACTTCAATACAGTATCTCTGAATCACTCCGTGTCTCTCATCCTCTCCACCCTGTGGTCTTGAGACGGATGAACGGCCGGCCTTAGGTTGATAGTACTAACTTAGCTAGCAGCTGGGGCCTGTAATGATAAATCTGAGTTAGCTCTAGGAGCATGTTTGCTGAGGTCTTGCTAACCTTGGAGCTATACTCGAAAATAGCCTCATTTATCTGCCAGCAACCTCCAGCTAATCCAGACCCGTCGTGAATCATTAATGACAACGCATGCAATTTGTGTGCCATCAAGGGGATTCAGAACATGATCTAAATTGTTTTTTGTTTTTTTTTTTAAGGCGCTACCAGGTCAATGTCAAGAATACCAAACACACAGGGCCTTGAGTGAAGGCTGCCTCACCTGCAGTTCAGCCTCACTCCAGGAAAGTATTGTATTATTTATTGTTTTTTTTTTTTTTTTATTATTATTATTCCTTTTGTATTAGTAGGGTACATGGTCATGGTCATTACATCATAATCCTGCCATTAGACATATGAGATATATAAGCCTATGAGGCTGTAATACAGTGATGTATAACCAGCAGGTTAGTACACATACAGAATTAAAAAGAACCAATATAGCATAGCATGTTGAGAACCGGGTGCTGAAGAAATTCAACAGATGTAGACATGAGAGGGTTGTGTAAGGAAGGGAGGGAGGGAAAAACGAGCGATGTGGATGGATGGATTTCGAGTCCAGCCTCCCATCCTGTTCCCAGTGGAGACCAGCGAGGAGGTGTCCAAGGCTGCTTGAACTTAGATTAGATGACTGTGCTCTCGCTGCGGGTTCCCTGGCAAATAGTACTGTACACATGCTTGCAAACCCATGCGACACACACGCATGTATACGCACAATTCCCTTACTCTCATTAAGATATGCCAAAAATACAAATGAACTGTTGTTCAAGTAAAATATTTCTTCTTTTAGCCACAATTTGGCACCTTTATTTCATATATTCGTTAGTTTTGAGGGATTTATCACTCTGAATCATTTTAGAGGCTCATCGCAGAACCTTTACATGAGGTTATTTGTAATAACAGAATGTCTTTCAGTCATTGATGAAGATCGAGTTCTTTTTCATGGGGGCACTGTATCAGCGGCAGTAGACTTGTTGGTGCACTAGACTCATGTTGAAGCCGTAAGGTCAGTGATCCCTTGACTCACCGTAACTCTGTACTCAGGGATCTGTTGGTGTGGTGTTGGCAAGCTTTCTCCATGACAGATGGACAGCAGACCCGATATTGTCCTGGGAGGCCTGAACCCGTGACTTTTAGCAGTGGGGTTCAGGAGAGGGGAGGATTGGATCACCCCAGGAAGGAGTCGGAACAAAACAGGAGAGGCAAGTCTCATGCTAAGACACATAATGAACCAGGTGGAGGAGCCTATTTCTCAGGTGGGAGGGTTCAGGAGGGGTAAGAAAGGAGGAAGGGAGGGGAGAAATGGAAAGGTGAGGAAAAGGGGTGGAGGTTGCAAAGTAACAGTGGAAAATTAGCATGACTTCAGCAGGATGTCATCACATGGATGGTGGAGCAGAAGAAGATGGCAAACTGGGTTGCAGCAACATTTGGCTGCAAAATGTGCAGAAAAAATGTCATGGCTCCACTACCGCCTTTTTACCAGCCTGTTATCCTGTGCCCCTGTTATTCTGTTCTGTTATTTCTGATGTGTGTGTGTGTGTGTGTGTGTGTGTGTGTGTGTGTGTGTGTGTGTGTGTGTGTGTGTGTGTGTGTGTGTGTGTGTGTGTGTGTGTGTGTGTGTGTGTGTGTCTTTTTGTGGCTGTGTCCTATTGTACGCGGGCATGGATGGGGATATGTGAAAAACACTTGTGATGTTATCACTCCCTGCCCTAGGTGATGCTTCTTCACCATATTTTCTTTTATTAAAATGCTGAGTATATCTATTAGCCTGACATCCCATAAGATTCATGTTGTTTACTTTTTACTTATTTACAGCCTAAAGCAAAGACGAAAAGGTTGTGTAAGTCGGGACCTTTCCCTTCATCAGACAGTGCTCCACAATGCCTCTTTTCATCTTCAATAACTGTTCACTTATGTTCCCTGTCAAACTTGATGTTAAATCCTCCAGATCTTTGTCTGATGGAAAATGAAACAGTTTGGATTCCTGGGGAGCCATGAAAGGAGTGAGAGAAGACGAGGGAAGGAGTGAGAGGGCAGCAGTGCGAAGCATGCACTGTCAAAGACTAATGTTGGGCCCAGTGATGTGCGGTAATCTGTCAGTGCTAACAGATTGTGTGATAGGGTAAATAGGACTTGTTGTGGTGCCTGGCTGGCCGTCTGCATCTTTCTCTCTCTCTTCTCTCTCTTTGGTATTCATGCCCTGTGGAATAACGAATCTGACAAATTATCCGGAGTGTGTCGCGGCTGGACAGCGCCATCTCACCCGCTCGCTTTTTCTTGCACACACACACAAACACAAAATACAAACATGCACACTCATAGATAAACAAATTAAGCCTGCAGTCAGAGGGCTACCAGAGAGAGATTTTGACACTTTTGCGGCTTTCTGTCCTTCCCATTGGTCCCATTGGTATTCATTGCTTTTTGGTTTGCATGTTTGTGTGTTTTCATGCGCATGCACCCCGTCACTCATTTAATTTCCTCTACTTGGGATTCAGACAACAAAGCCCTCTGTCCTTCTGTTTTGTGTGTCATCACTTTGAAATGTTTTGTCAAAGTAAGGAAATTCAATGAACCTCAAATTAATTTATGTGGCTCTGTACGTCCTCTTCCTCTACTGCTGAAAGTGGCAGGAAGGGAACAACACATGCACGGCTGTCATTTGGAACATACTAGTTTCCATTTGAAATTTTCATTTGGCTTCCAAACACTTTTGTACTATGCTGCAATTGGTACTGGGTCATTTTGTGATGGAGAATGTCTTGTCCTGTCTTTTATTATGTTGCCAATAAAGTGTTTTAGTCCTGTAGTCAGAAGTCATTTCGGTTCTTCGAAGATGGAATTGAAATAGTACAATGTGAAGTAAAGTCTTTGGTTGCAGAAAAGGTGATATTGCACAAATTCCTATTTTCATACATCAGTGTTCTGTTGAACGAGAGGTCCATTATGCATACTTGAAATGTACATTTTCATTAACTGAAAAAAACATTTTCATATGTTGAAATGTGTACATGTGTTATGAGATAGAAACTTCTTTTTCCTATATCATATATATATATATGCATTATAAAATTTCAAAGAAGCATTTCCCGGCGGGTCTTATACTGCACCCGGGCATCACAGTTGTCTAATATGAAAAAACCTTTTGTTATGTTTAATGATCTTTAGCAAGAAAACCATCGAAAATTGTAAAAGGCATCAGTGGAAGGATCCAGTTATGCTGTGCTTTTGGAAATGAAAGGTATTATTTATTAACTCTGGGTTTAGAAGGAAGTTTTTTCTTCCCCATGGCTTCTTGTGGTACCAGAGGATGACACATTAGACAAGGGATTACCAGTCTGGAAAAAGCTCACTTGTAGCTTTTTCTTGTTTGGAAATTCAGCACACCACAGCCACCCTCTTCCTCTTCAACTGTAGAGGACGCTGCCTGGGATTAATTGATTAATTATCGATTACATAAGAGCGAGTGCCTAACTTTCAGGACTGCTTAAGCAGTTGTCTCTTGTCTGCCCTAATTTTGCATGAAGATACACAGGTATATTGTGAGTCAACCAACAAAATACCAAATCAAATAAAAATTGAAGTACCATTTCCACCATTTACTTATATAACTAACTTTTTCACTCTAATAGTTAAAAAAATCATTAAATTATATCATAGTTGCTAATCATTAGTAATTATATCATAGCATCTACCATTGCCAAGTAGCATCTAGCAGGTAAGGGTCGACAACACTGTATCAGGAATTTTAAAAAATCCTGAAAAGTTTTCAAGTCAGTAGAGAGAAATTTTTAAAGTGTTTTCGATTGTTATTTATTATCCAATACAATACCATCGGGGGGCATCTGATCGGCTCAAAATTTCCCTCAGCAGCAGTTATCCCTCACTTATAGTGAGAGTCGTAAGAAATATCCTGAAGCGGAGGGTCTGGCAAGTGTTCCTAGGAGAACTGGTGCTGTTTTGAAGGGAAAGAATTTTTTTTTTATTTATACTGCACTTTGTATGAAGTAAATTGGTAAATAAAAAAACATTCATGACATTATGTTTGAAGGATTCCTCACTTTACTTTTTATGCCTAAAATCTTTGCACGGTACTTTATCTACAGGAATAGAGCACTGAATCCTTCTGCATGATATTATCACAACTCTTCCAGCAGTAAAGATAACGTTAACTAAAAGTTAATCTGAACTTGCCAGCCAGCCAGTCAGTAGTTGTCAGTGGCCATGGAATAATTAAAGATAATGGTTAAACAAGGGCGTGAGGAGAGTGGATAATAGATGTTGGTCAGTGTCTGCTCGGACACAGATCAGACAAACCAATGGAAGTAACATTGTCAGTTGAACTGTTAATGGAACTATGTCAGCAGGGGTTGCCACAAGCAACATAAGCTTCCGCCTAACAAACTGCTTTTGTTTTACATACTGAAATATACAGAATAACTTGGATTTGTTAAATCACACCAGTAGGTGCGCAGAATAACAGGGCCTTTCCCTGTTTTGACGGAGTCATCAAGTGCAGTGTACCTGTCTGTGGTCGGACTCGTCAGTGCATCCCCGGGTTTCTCAGCAAGAATGACTTTTCTTTGTCTTAAAATTTTACTTCATTAAAAATTCACAAGTTCATATAATTAAAAGATAGCACTTTAATGTCTGCATCTCTGTCTCACATATCAAATGGCAAAACCTTCACCGTGGAATAGTTACCCTCAGATTGGCAAACTATTCATCTTTCAGCCAGCTGAAGCTCTGATAAACCATGCTGCTTGAAATCCTTCCACCGCCTGTGTCTCTCTGTCTCACACCCTCTAACTTTCCTTTCTTTTTAAATGCGCTCACACTCTTCTTCTGTATACTTACCACTATACTGTAAACAGGCAGATACATACAGCACTCCCACTCTCGCATGACACCTATTTCTCATTATGATGTAAAAGTCTTCTACTTGTTTCACAATCAGACTCCATCTCGCACTGTCTAAGACAGTTGCATGGTTATCTCTGTTTTGTTTGTTAATTCATTTTAAATAAACAAATGAAAATGAGTAATAATTTAGTGGATCTACACGAAAATTACTGTCAACTTTTTTCAATAGTCAATAGTCTTTGCATTATTGTAGACTAAATATTTTTGGAGTATATGGACTTTTGGTTGAAAAAAATAAGATATTTTGAAGACATTTTGTTTGGCTGTGCTGAGTTGTGGTTGATGTTTTTGTTGACATTTCGTAGACTGAACTATGTAGCTCAAAGAAATAATTGGGAGATTAATCAATAATAAAAATAATCAATAGTTGCACTGAAAATTTACCCTTAGTACCCTTAGTATTTCATGCAAATACCAATATGTTTGTCATTTCACACCAAACTCATGTAAATCTAAACATTCTACCTAGATATCTTTTTTATAATGCTGCTTCAGCAGAGTTGCAAATTTACATTTTCACTCTTTAAAAATATTTGCTAATTACAGTACCCCACAGGTCAAATAACAACATCTTAATTGTAGATAAAAATCATAAATATTGTTTATTTCCCATATATGAAAAAAATCCCATAAATCATTCTTGGTGCGGGTGCTTGAGTATGAGTTCAGCTGAAGTATTTTTGCTGAGCTGATTTATGTATGAGCTCTGGGCAGATTGCCTGTTTAATTGTGATTCAGCAGAAGTCATAGCTCAGCACTTTCAACTAGGGTGCAGTCCTGCTTGGGAGGAAGTGTGTCATGTTGGGGGGAGTGCTCAGAGATTCAGGAATAGGCATCTCCTGTCATCCCAAGGCAATTCATCACTGTCTCTGCCTCTAATGTGAGCATAGTTAAACAGGAGGTGTTGATGGCGGCCGCATTTTTAATATTCGAGTCGATCAATAAAAAAAGGCTGCTTTACTTAATAGCTCTGGCCCTCGAGGCTGTTTGGCCCTGTTTAGGTTTCCTTCCGCTTTCCCGTGTAAACATAAATTAGCTGTAATTGAACAAACAGTCACATTTGCACGGCTGAACGCTTGCTGCTGTGTGCTGTGCGTCAGCCAGCCCTGACTCGGTGATCGCCACACTTTTCTCTCTCTCTCTCCTAATCTCACTGTCACTTCCTGTCTCACTGTCATCATGTCATATTTCTGCCTCACTCGTCGGCATCTCCCTTTCATTGGAATTAATTAGGCATTTTAGTTAATTACCTGTCTACTTTAGCATAATAGCGGCACCCCCGTGCAGTTGTTTTATGGAAGTCCAGACAGCCATCATTAACCTCCTGTCTCTTTACTGCCTTCCCTCTGTCTCCCTCCAACTGATTGTCTCTGTAGCACTTCCCCCTATTTAGTGTGTTGTTGCTGTGTGCTCGCCCGTCAGTTTTTGTTTTACCTTTTAAATATTTAATCTTTTCCATGTTTTTATGTTCGAAAGGGAACGTCCCACTTGCCACAGCTGGAACAAAACCATGATCACATCTACCATTATTATGTGTTTCTCCCCATTTACCTGCATCGGTCCTTTTTAAAAAAGCATATTTGATTTTTATGAAGCAAATCCTGTCACTTCGACTGGTTTAAAACACTGAGTCTCTCTTTTATGCCTTATTAAAACTGTCTGAGAGAAATCCCTCTACAGTGTGACTTTCACTCTAGGAAGCTCAAACTTATCTTTAATCTTCTGAAATAATTCTTGTACTCGTATTGTATGCTGGTGACTCCTTGTTATTCTGCGTGTCTGTTCCTCTCTGCCTGCATCTCACTGAATGTGTGTCTCTCTAAGTGCCCACTGTTGTCAGTATTATGCAGGGTCGGCTGTACCCAGGTGTGTGTATGTGTAATTATCAGTGCAGAGAGCTTGTCTCCATTCATTTTTAATGAGCAATGAGGCTGCATTGCCTCCATTAATAGAGAATTAGACTGTCCATCAGCTGCCACAGTTTATAAAAGTCTTGTTCTCTGCATCTGGGGTGTATGCTATACTGCAAGAGGCAGTTAATGATGCGGCGTCGCTTCCTGTCTGTGCCGACAATAACTCAGAGAGCACGAGATGGACAGAATGAAGTGAGGATGGAGAGGAGAGGGGAAGAAAAGAAGGAAGGAGAAGAGATGGGAAAGAAGACACAAGGGAGCCCCTTAACACTCACAACATTGTCAGTGTGAGGCAATGAGGCTTAGCTACAAGTGCAGGGGTTTCAGAGGGATTTATTAGCATGAGACTTTGGTGTAGGGCTTGATGATGTTAATAGTAACACATCTATCCGTGTGTGTGTGTGTGTGTGTGTGTGTCTGTTAAAGGAATATTTGAATTTTTATGTAAACCTGGGTGGTCTTTTTGTTGATTTAGCCATTACTTCTACAATGATAACTATCTCATTCCTTCATAAACTGAGATCTGGGGATATCATTAAACAACTTATTATAGGTGAGCACATCTGAAATATTGATAATCAAAACCTGTGATCACAGTTGAAGAAAGTTTTCTTTCTAAGACAGATCAGCTAATAATCCACATTTTCATTTGTTTCTCCTACAAAAAAGGCTGGTAAAAGTCGACTTTGCTTAGAACCTGTTTGAATTTATGACTCACCTACTTGAGCTCCTGGTCCTGTTGTATCATTTCTGTTCTTTCAATGTCAGTAGAGCTGCAATAATTAATTCATTAATGAACAGAACATTAATTAGCAACTGTTGTGATTTTTGTTTAAAAACAGCAAATTTGATGACATCACCTTGAGCTCTGGTAAATTGACACTTTGCAAAGCCACACCCCTTTGTTGTTAGCCACTGCAAGTGCTTTAAAGCTTTTAGAGATAGCATGGCACCCACACTGTCACTAACTTCACTCCCTGGAGAAATGTTATCCAGGTTTTGGAGAAACGATAAAGCAATTTCAGCAAGAAGCAAACAGAAGTGCCTGCAGTAGGTGTCTGAGGGATGTATCCATGATGCTAAACTTAGCCAGCAGTAAAGGAATGTGAAAATGTAACAGATAGAAGCTAGAGCCTAGAGATCACAATGTAAAAGTGAACCATCACATGGCAGTTGAGACAGGAATTAAAATTAAAGAACAATGCTCTTCCTGTAAAACAGGGTAAGGTCACTGTTAAAATAATTAAAAAGCAAAAGTACCTTGTGGATATTCAGTATAACTTCAGTATAACTTCAGTATCTAGCATAGCATAGAAGTGCTAGCCACAACATTTAACCATGTCTTGCTAGAAATCCACAAAACTAACCCGAAGATGATGAAAATCCAGAAGAATTGCATGAGAGTCTACGGAGCACAGCCATATAGTTGTCGTAGCCTGGTCTGAGCTGAACGATGCTACACTATGATTGGCCAGTCTGCATATTAGGAGGCGGGACTTGGTGAAGGGTCGGTTGTGATGGGCATTTGTCACTGTTTTCTGATGTTTGACAGGTCAGTCTATTAATCTATTCATTGAAAAAATAATTAGCAGGTTAATGATGATGACGATAATCATTAATTGTAGCCTAAAATGTTACAACATGCCCTTTTGCTACCAGTGATGTTGGAGAGTGAAATGCTCATAACTGTTAAATATGATGGTTGTAAGAAAAAAAGTACTCTGAGTAATCCTTCAACAACTGAAAATGCATGTATGAAAGTGTGTGCGTGTGTGCGTGTGTGCGTGTGTGCGTGCGTGCGTGCGTGCGTGCGTGCGTGTGTGTGTGTGTGTGTGTGTGTGTGTGTGTGTGTGGGCCAACCCACTACCAGAACTGCCTGGCACTGTGCCCTGTCTAAACTCCCTTGAGTGAGATATTTAAGAGAGGAAGCAATTTATTACCATAATACAGAGTAGAATTATGTCCCTTCTTATGGTCAGTAATGAAAAATAAAACGTTTTTCTGTGAAGCTCCTGCAGGAGATGCCAGCCATTACACACCAGCACTCGCACACGTGCACACAGGCTGCCTGTTTGCTGAGAGACAGGACTAACGTGCTGAAGCTTGACCTCTGTTCATTTCTAAGAGAATTGGAAATTGCATCAACGGAGTGATTAGTCAGGCGTCTTTCTTTGTGATACTGATAATTTAACCTACATTAACCCAACCACTGGACGATCACTTCGGCAGGCCATGGCTCCGCGTCGCTGCCTGTCTGTGATGGGTAAGGAGGAACCATTGAACCCTCACCTCAATTTCCAGGGAAATGACAGTGACAAAGATGGTATGTCGCTCTAGCAGGCGGGCTAAAGCTGGGTAACACATTGGTAATCTATAATGCTCACAATTGAACAGCAAGTGGTGTGTAGGCTGCCCTGCTTCTGCCTGCTTCTGTAATGTGTACCATATCCCTCTTCCTGTCACAGAATGAAACAGAGATTCAGTGAGACTGTTATATGGAAGTAATGCATATCTGGAATTCGTTGTTTCTGTTGTTTATCGGAAAAGCTATAATTTACATGACCATTTATCTGACTGTGCTTTGCAACACTCAGCCACTGTCGAGTCCCCTCATGATCTGTCTCTGGAGTGTGTTTGATTTAGTCTGCTTCGTCCAAATGTTTACCCGCAACGCATGACTGTCTAATGTCTCCCAGGAGACCCCTACGTCTATATGTGTGATGCATTGGCATTTGTAAATCAAGAGTGTGTGTCTGTGTGATTGTGTATATGAGTGAATGCAAGGGCTCTTTGTGCAAGTGCAACACTGTCACATACGTAGATCTCTGTGGGATCTCCATTCCTGTGCTCTTTTAAAAATAGGCAGCCTTGACCACTTGGGAGGGGCCACAACATGCTGACACATTGAGTTCATAATATACAAAAACACACACTCAAGCACGCACTCATATAGAAGTTTCATAATACTTTTTAAGGACTGCAAGAGTTTTTTTATTTCTCAATTTAAAGGTCAGTTGGGAGTAGAAAAGCTTATGGCCGGTTCATCTCTGAAATTAACACTAAGTGACCTTTGCTTTCCTAAAACATGTTTAGAGAATTTGTAAATCCAACTCGGATTGTTATTCCTGTTAACCTTTTGCCCTTGTGTTTTTTCCTCTTCAGGATTTCTAGTCAAAGAGGATTTGGGGCTTAAATGAGCACAAATGCCCTCGAAATGCATTTATACCCATTCTGATCCGTGTCAGATATATGTCATGCATGCAGGCACACTGACAATCATTTCAACTGCAACCTAATATGTATATTTAGTCAGACACATAGACCCACGCACAATCTCCTGTGGTAGTAGATAGACAGACTGATCAATAACAGCTCTTAGAACAGCTCTATATAGAAACAAATCATTAGCTCAAATGGCTCATTGCAGCAGGAGCAGCAGCAGCAGCAAGCAAGTGCACAGCATTCAACCTGAGTACTAATGTGTATGACATTATGCTTCAGGGTACAAATACATTAATGTTTATGTGAGCTGTAGGAGCTTTTGAGCCGCTGTAGCACAGAAGAGAGTGTATATCATACCAGGATGTCATTTCATAATCCTTAGGATGCATTTTGGATGTGTCTGCCCTTGTGGGTGTAGATGTGTGTGAATGTGATGGAATGGGGAGCATTGCTCACTAGTAACAATGTTCTCCCTTACAGCCTTTACCCTGTCTTGGTAAATGAACTGCATTACACTGACCCAGAAAGCCTCTCAGCCCAAAGATGCTACAATTGCCAAGAAACATTCATGCATGTGGGTGACTGTGTGTGTGTGTGTGTGTGTGTGTGTGTGTGTGTGTGTGTGTGTGTGTGTGTGTGTGTGTGTGTGTGTGTGTGTGTGTGGTCCATGCTCCACTGACTTACTTTAGAGTCCAGCCTTTCTGAGTGCCTACATTAGCAGGCACAGAGAGCGACCCAACCTGGGTAATACAGTAGCACAGTGGCTACCTGGAGGCCACAGATCAGCACAACAGCACTGCTTCCTGTGGCTTGGCTTTTTAGACAGAAGGGTTTGCTTTATTATGGTCTGCTTGGAATGTGTTTATGTGTCGAGAAATACAGAGGGGGGAGGGAAAGATGGAGAAAGAGAAATATAGGCATGTTTGGCTGGCTGAGTAAATATTTTAGAAAAGTCAGATATATTATGGAACCACATACAGTATACAGTTGTATGTTAAATATCAGTGTTGCATGTTTTAGATCTTCTGTAGTTTAGTCCAGTAGGATGAGTTCTTCAACACCTCATATTAAACAGAACTGTACAAACTGGCGTGACGAAAATGAATTGTGGGGCACTATCCATCCAAAATGTATTCAAGAATACTGTTGTGTACTGTATCTGCCTCAGACTCAACATTCATTTTCTGAAACATACTTTGAAACACGCTGGATTTTAACCTGATTTATTATTTTTTTAGGTTTTTTCCAAATCTTACCCAGTCGGCTTGGCTGTGAAATACAACTGGTTGTGCTGGCTGCCGAGTCCATGAACACAGATTAAAGAGAAATGGCCAGAAAAGAAACATATTTGTGTCTCCATGCAGTCTTTTGAGCTCATTGATCCTTTTGGTGGAAATGTATTGACCTCGACTTGGTAAAGTATTGATTTCCTTCAGGGGATCTATAATGAAATTAGTGGCTTTAAATTGTCCATATACCACAAAGTAAAAAATATCTGCTATAAAGATGTTATTCCAGAGGCTGTTGACTACAGAGGCCCCATGTTCCCTCAGACCAGCTCTAAAGGAATAATGAGTGCAAGTACCAATCAAGGGTTATTTGGCTTCTCACGATAATGAGAATTCTTCCATTTAGCCTCCAGTATAGAAGGTAATGAAATGTAGTAAAACAAGTTTTTGCACAATTAGTATACAGTATAGATGGTCAGACAAGTAAAAGTTAGGTAAATAAAAGCTTATTCTTCAGAAACTAAGACAGTTATGAAGATGAGCAGATCAATACCATGGCAACATGTACACACATTTTATATGCCAAGATGTGACTCTGAACAGAAACGCTCACAAACAAATGGAAAAATAAAACAAATACAGGCACATGCACATACACAATCTAAGACTCATTGTAGAACTGGTCACTTATAACCATGACCATGCAAACATTTATCTGATCCAAATATGCCACATGACACACATACACACATACACACACAGACACACACAGACACACACACACACACACACATCCATCAGTACATTTGAGGCATTCTGAGGTTTATTCAGTCTCAGTTGGGTGTGAACTCGCATGTGCAAAAAAAGAGAGAAATTTGCCAGCTACTCAATAAAGCGTTTTTTTGTTTATCCATTTTGATTACAAATCTTGTTTTCCAAATAGTCCAATAAGTGTGTAATCAAACATGCACAATGCGCACACAACCACCAACACAAACATGCACAAAGACATACACAAATTCTTTCATTCGACTGAGCCATTTCTGAAACCTGGGCTAATATTTGTATGGATTATTGGCCTTTGTGCTTATCGGCTGCCACCATATTGGCAGGCTAAAACCTTATTACCAGCCTATTGAATGAGAAAAAAGGTTTTTGACAAACACACATAGTCACGCACTCGCAAGCCAGATTCACAAAGACTGACAAACATTTGTTCCAACATGAAATGAAAGCACACTATTTGGAGCTGAAGTATGCGGCAGCATGATGCTGAGAATCAAGTGCTAGCAGAGCTGACCAAAAGTTTGAGGCAGGTTCTGTTTCATTCACTCTGCTGTAATAATCTCTTGTTTTCCTTTTCTTTTCTTTTCTTTTTTTTTTTTGCCTACGAGGGAAAGTAAACAAATACTGTTATGAAAATGCTACTGATTGTGGATGGAGGCAACCCTAGCTTTTTTCAGTTATTTGGATTTATAATAACATTATGAAATACCAATTTAAAACCAATGAAACCCGCGGGTTCACAAAGACCTATCTCAAGTTAAAAGGTCTTTATCATCCTTTCCTCTCTCACTGTGTTCCCTCTTACTGTGATGTCATCTGGTGGCTGCTGCGCCTCCTCTATTGATCAGCTGTCCCCTACTCTGTTGTATATCTGTCCATACGTGTCTGGGGCTGAGTTCACTCCCTCACCTCTGCGTGGTTTTAGCACCTTCTGCATACATACAAAGGAGAGGGAGATGGATGGCTACAAGAAGAGAGGGAGGTAGGGGGAGGAAGGTGTAGACGTGTTACCACTGGGCTTTAGTGAGTAATGACTGGTCTTATTGCTGGCAAATCAGGTAGGCTCTCCCGAGACAGAGATGAACAACCTCTGCATCCCCTCCTTCACTTCAACAGCATTCTCCTGTCTGTTCAATCCACACCTCCTGCCCGTGTTTCCTCCTTTTTGTTTTTGACAGAGATATACAGAAGACTTATTTCTGCTCTGGTTTGTTTTGTTTTTTGTTCTCCCATCTTTAAACCAGCCCCCTAGTCATCCAATAATGTTGTTTCGCAGCTCTCGTGCTCAGATTTCTAGCCCATCCCTCCTGTTGCAGCAGCAAGAGTTCCCATAGCAACTTTCCTAAAGATAGATCAAGGCTTTTAAGAGGACACAAGGACAAGCAAAATTACATAAAAGAACTAGAAAGGGAAATTCCTTTGTTAAAATGCTAACCACTCATTTAGGAAAGAAAAAGCAAAAAATATAAAAGTAAAAAAACCCTTTAAATAGTAATGATAATAAATACACAGTGAATAGAAAAATGAATGTGTCCAGTAGCATGGTAATTAAGCAGGTGGAGAAAATGAAGAAGCACTGGGTCGCAGATTCTGGGGTTTCGCAGCAGCAGAGTGGTGGTTGCCGGGTCAGTGGAGGGGAGATGCAAACAACATCCAAGGTGGCCTGCGAGAACTCCTTGGTTATGTGGTATGGACGTAGCCCAACGTCTAACAGTTCAGTGTCTGGGCTTTTGAAACATTCCTTTATGATAATGTGACCAAGGTGGCACCATCTGTTGTTCATCAAAGTAGCAAGTCCACTGCCTCTTTTCTTTCTGGTCTCTGATTTATTCCTCCACTCAAAACCGATTGAAAGCGATCGATGGTAGAGATGGGATGCAGAGTACCTTCCTCAGACACGCAACTCTTCACTCATGGAGGTCCCTTCAATTCCTCACAATCGCTGCTAGCTCACAACAGAAGCACAGCAGAATGTAACAGATAACATTACGCTCACTATAAAGTAGGACCAGAACTCACTCTACTAGCATGTTTACAGAGGGTGCAAAAGAAAAGAAGAAAGCTAAAAAAGTTTGAAAAATGAGAAAATGGGCAGGAATACCTGCAACCAGCTGCATGCACAAAATACAATCAGCAAACATTAAGTAGAGCCAACACAGACTGAATGAGACAAGGAAATTTGTCTGTTTTGCTCTCAATGACCAAAAGGGCTCTACGGGGACAGTGTATAATAGACCTGTTGCCATATCTATTACGGAGTCTGTGATCCAGTGTCAAAATAATGCGACAGTCTTGTTTTTCAAAGTAGGATATTGGTGCTGGGTGTCATAGTGAGCTATAAGTGGCTGGTTATTGACATCACGGTGAGTGCCTAGTCTGTCTGTGTGTTCGTTCCTCCTCCTGACAGCTAATGAAAAACATGTTTTTGATATGTCACTTTCACTCCCTCCCGGTGCATATATAGCGTATAGATGGAGACATGACTGACAAGTGTGTGTATATATGGATCTGCCGGTCTGCATGTGCAGGAGGAGACAGGAGAAATGACAAGGCAGAGGGAGAGAGAGAAAGAGAGAGAGACTCAACAAGAAGACGAGAGTGATCGGGTGGTGGAGGAGGAGGAGGAGGAGGAGAGCACAAAAATTGGTGGCATGTGTTCAAACATCAGGCAAATCTAGCAGAAAACACAGAGAGACATTCAGTAGGTCTCCATGTTCAAATGTCAGGCCCCAGGTTATTTATAGCCCATCTAATTAAACCATGCACTGTGCCTCTCTCCTGCTGTCTCTCTTTCTGTTTCTTCCTTTAATTCTCCCATGAATCTCTTTTTTACCCTTTGGTCCTCCTCTATCCCCCTCTCTCTCTCTCTCTCTCTCTGTCTCTCTCTGTCTCTCTCGCTCTTTCTCCCTCCCTGCCTCTTTCTCAGCTAATTTTCACGCACACTCTCTTCCTCTCACCCCCTCATTTTCCCATCTTGAGTTTCTACCAAGCTATCCTCCACAGGCCAGTCATTAGTGTGGAAATCCTATAAATCCTCTTTGATTGTGATGCTGCACTGTCTTTTATGAGAGTCTTAGGATAAACACAGACACACTTAATCTGCCGAGATTAAACTCTGTCTTGCCCCATCAGCCCGGTGACAGGAACACACACAAACACACACGCTCGCACACATATCATTTTAGTCTTGATTGTCAGCTGGCTTACTCTTGGGATGCAGTTGCCATGGTGACTCCAGATGTAGCATCTTAGGGTGTTGTTACTGAGTTTTATCAGCTCCATGCTTTCTTCCCCTACAATACTCTACCCACTCTATCAACACAGTCCCACATAGGGGCCAGATGATGAATCAACATTTAATTATGCATCCTTAACATGAAAGCTTCAGTTGAAGACACTGCTATATAGAGGGCTTGAGACTTCCCTCTCTGTTTCTCAAGGCTAACTCCACCTAAAGAAGAATAAAGGGAATAAAAAATGTTTCTGACCATTGATCAAAGCGCAAAAGTCATTCACAAATAAGTTTTAAGATTTTATTTTTTTCATGTGCGTTTGCACGTCACATATGCTGTACTCGCATGTGGGTGCCTAAAGTAACAGACCGCACAAGTTTAGCAGCATATTGCCAGTGATGAGGTGGTCGTCAAGGTATTCATCAACCTTTTACATGTCAAATTCAGGTCTTCACACTGCATGTACTGACATCACTTAACTCCTGCCCTTTCGGAGCTCGCCTGGATAATATGCACTGAACTTGTTTTCTCCAAGTTGCTCCATGGCCTTCTTAAAAGTGAAAACTGTGGAGTAGTTTTCCACTCATGGGTTTCCCTGTGCTTTGATAGCATATTACCATAACTTGTGTGGAAATGTTTGGAAATGAAATCCTCTCTAATGGAACTGCTGACAAATACTGCAATTATCCCAATCCTGAGGGAGCAGCAGCACTCTATGCATCCCCTGTAACACCCAGGTGAAAGCAGGAAATAGCCTGACTCCATTTCACCTAGCTTTGCATACAAGGGAGAGTGTTAATGCTTTCTAGAACCTGATTCCTGTCCAAATACAACTTTTGATTATACACAAGGCTCATTAGGGGAGCTCAGAGTCAGCCACAATTTTACTCTGACTTAGGGAAATGCATTTAAGCATCATAAAATCGAAGATGTCAGCAAGGCCGTCTGTGCTTTTGCTCTGGATGTTGATAGTTGCTGGGACAGGAAGTTGTTTCATATTCAGAGCCAGAGTCAATTGAAGGATTGGTAAGTCAGTAATTAAATAAATGACTGTGGACACTTTCATGTCCACTAGCAGGTATTAGTCATCAGTAGGCAGAGCGGGACAGCAACATTAATAGACACTATTTGAGAATAGCACACTGTGTCAGCCTGTGCCAGCTGTGGCTTTTTGCATGTGATGGAAATGAAAAGCTGAAATGAGATTATTTTTTTGTTGAGAGGCAACATGTTCAGAACTAATCCTAAATGATCTCCTGTTGAAATGTGGAATTATGTTTATATATGTTAGCACATGGTAACCTTTCTGCTGTTGTTTTACTCTCTGACTTCCTGCTGTTGCTGCCATCTAAAATGACAGGTGAGCACTGCAATAGATTCTTCTGAAATCAAGACATAATGCAACATACAAATTTGTTGACTGTGTGAAAGAACTCTGACCGGACATGCATCATCAGTGAAAACCAATAGATATAGCGGATCCCCTATCCTCACAGGCTTTTAGAATTACCTTGCTGTCTTTCTTTGTCTCTGTCTTTCGCTCTAAGCTCCAAGTCCAACACCATAACCGGCAACACTTAAGTCACCGCAGTAGTTATCGGCCTCTCGGTCCACCTCCATTTGAAGAGATGACTTTATTTTTTATGATGTGCATGTCGACAAATAATGACTTATGACTGATTTACGTGTGAACCCAGGGAGTAGAAGACTGATATACTAGTGGGATTCAGTGCTTAGGATTCATCCGCTTGCATATTGGAAGGAGACAGGTAGGATGGGGAAAAGAAAGAAGCCTCCGGAGAGACAAATTGAGACACAGTGAATGGGCATCAATCCGTCTTGATAAAGACAATGAGATTCATGAGAATTCCACGGCGTAGTTTTAGAATGGGAGAGAGTGGAAAGGTCGTCAGAGGAGATAGGCTGGTGACTCATGTGTGACTCTAATAATCCCTACATGACATTCAGTACAGTATGGCAAGGTGCCAGATGACACTTTAATGACAGTTAAATCTTCTTTATGGTGATGTACAACCACTTTACCTTTCAAAGCATAAAGAATGGTGTTTGAGTTGAATGTAGTATGTAAAAGGGCTTTCCTGCTGTGTTAGACATGAAATATTGGGATGCCAACCCAGCTTGGGCCAAATGAGGCCTCTCTGTGAAGAGTTGTTTTTATTTATTTATTTATTGGTTTCTTCTGGGTAATAACTGCTCAACCAGCTCCGACTGAGCAGTTATTTTCTGTTGCCGCTATACTGGTGCACAATGGAGTAGTGTATTTCAAAGGGATTGTCTTTCCATGCATCATTCTTCTTACTGAACTACTAGTAGCTCAATTAAGTTTTATTATAGAGCACTGGAAAGCCACTGACAGCCATGATCAGCTTGACGCTGTTTGTTTTATGTTTATATTGCTGAGTTAGAGAAGAAAACAACAGCGCTCCTCTTTCCAGAGAGAATCAAAATGAACAGTTGTTGTTCCCACACATCATAGGATAAATGCATAAAGTTTAACTCTTCTCAACTTTCCCAGGTCATGCAGAAAGACTCTTGAGTCTTTAGTCGTGGTACATAGCACCAGGATGATATTGTGAGGTTAATCCACGATGGATTGTTTCCATTGAGTCTGTATGTGTGAGTTAGCAAGATAGTCATGCTATTTGATATTGAGATGCTCCTCAGGTGCCAGAGAACAGTTGGATTATCGGAGGTTAGAATTAGTTAAATACAGAGGACAGGTTCAGAATAATTCAGAATTTATTGTGTGTTTTTAAGTGTTTGTGTGTTTATGCCCTTGAATATATTGGATTCATGCTCTCAGTGAAGATGGTAATACTTTGGGAAGCATTTGTGATAAAATTGGTGAGCAGAAATGAGAGTTAAACAAATTGGTTAGAAAATAGATGATACTTCATCCACACTCCTGTTCTCTGAGCATCAAATCCTGGATTAGACAGAGGCAGGAGCTGAAGCATCAAGTGTTTTAGATCATTTTATCCTCTTCTGTTTGTGCTTCTGTCTTCTTCTCACCACCATAGGTATGTTCTTGGTTCAGAACTGAATTGATTTATTGAACTGCATTTCATTTATAATGACCCCAGGGAAATAAACTTTGGCTTTGGAGGCTTAAAATACTTTAGCCTTGAAAGTTGTTGTTTTTTTTTTTTTTTGTTAGGGGGGGATTTGGATTTATTGCTCAGTCTCCATGATTTAGTTATATTTTTTTCTCTCCTAGTCTGCCCAATCATCCTCTTTGTTGCATTAAAATAAAATAAAATAAAAATAAATGAATAAAAAATCACACTTGTATGTGGCATTGGCCTTGGCTGATTGCAGACAATGAGCAAGAGAGGACAAAAGAGAGAAAGAGGAAAATAGAGATGAGAGAGAGAGGGGAGAGCGTTACTCCCATTATACTGGGTTATGTAATCTTCGAGAAGCGTTTTTGTTTGTGTTGGTTCTGCATCCACGCAGTGCCATGGATCAAACAGACATACAGAGCCTAATTGGGTTCAGAAAGAAATTTTGTTTGTGTATGTGTGCATCTGTTTGTGTGTGTGTGTGTGTGTGTGTGTGTCTGTGTGTCTGTGTGTGTATATATATATATATATATATATATATATATATATACATGTTTTTGTTACCTCTTTGGGACCTTTTCCAAAGCCTGGTCCAAATGAGGCAAAACGGTATTTCTCATGCCCTGGCTGAGGTTAGTGTTAGGGTTGGCTGTCCACAATGGATGGCAGTCAATGCAATGTCCTTACAAGGATAGCTGCGCAAACTTGCATGTGTGTGTGGCAACATCTCCTCTCTCTTTTCCCCTTCCTCTCTCGCTTTCCTCCACTGTTGCATAATTCATGTCTGTACTGTTCGCAGCACAACACAAGGGCTGACTTTCTCTATGCCTCTATTATAGTGTTGAACTTGATGATAAAACTTGTCATAACATTATCTATAAAATCTTTTCATGTTGCTGTTAAACATTCAGAAGAGATAAAGCTTATAAGTATTGAAGTAGGTAGCTTGGACTGGTTAAATTCTATTAACTATTAAGACACCCAGACCCTCTGACATGAAAAACTTAAACAAAAAGTTCATCATATAATTAGCAGAGAACAGTCTTGACATTTAAAGGACAATACTGGTCTCTCTTGACACTAAGACTGTTGTCGAAGCTGCTCCTCTTCTCTACATTATTCCTGGTTGTTTTTGCTCACATTTGTGGATACCATGGCCCGTCTTTCTCAGAAGAATCATTTGCTGCCATAATTGTTTTTACAATAAGACAATTTCCACTGACTTGAAATTGTCTGAGGTGCACAATCCATCAAAATAACACCAGCCATTATTTATTTGTAGCCAAATGAAATGTGTTCATATCAATAATCACAGTAGTTGTAACATGGCACCTACAGCAAGACACTTAGGTCCCAACAGAAAGCAAAAACATTTTTTTTTATCTTGTGTTGTTAGCATTTTACCTGTTTAACATCAGCATGTTAGCGTTGCCATTCTGAGTATGTTATCATTCTGTCTTAACATTAGCATTTGGCTTAAAGCATCACTGTACCCAACTACTGTACTGCCTCTTCATGCCAGCTGTATACATTATATGTCTAAATGTTTGGCGATAAAACATTTCTCATACAAAATTTTTAGTTGTAATGTATCTGAACACATCATATTCTCCTTGAACATGGGTTAATATTAATTAAAAAAAAAAAAAAAGGGTTTAGGCTTTTGAGAGAACACATTCTATGTATGTCCTGATGCTCTTGACATCCTTTACGTTCTCCCACATCATTATGAAAAAGAGGCATGTGAGGGAGGGGGGCTTGGTTAGAATGCCATTTGATAGCATATGCTGATTTCCATAAGATAACATTTCAGCTTTCTCACACAATTACAATTCATGCATGCGTGGACACCTCCATATAGGCTACACCTCACACAAACCAAGTTCTAACACTACTGCTCTTTCCCATCTTGTCAGTGCAGTTTGAGGACAAATAGTGAATGATGCAGGGAGAACGAGACGGACTGACAGTGGCTCAGAGAAAACACAGACAGAAAGTATTGGGCGGCAATGTGGGACACCAAGCAGAGAGCAGTGTGTGGCCAAGGGCTCTTGCCCCACAGTGGACAGGATGAGTGGGGGATAAAGGCAGGGTTGCAGCAGTCCCAGGAGAACAGATGAATACATTATTGAATAAAATTTTGACAGCAGCATGGCCTCTGAAGGCCCTTTCCTATAGGAAATGTATAATAAGGAGCTTGGCATATTTCCATAGCACTACAGTTCATACGCTTTAGTTGCATAGTACAACTACTATCCAAAGTATTTCAGTTACCATAATATCATAAAGTTTAAGTGAGTAAATGAATATCATTAAATACTATTGTTATAGCACAACTTATGCTTAAAACAAATTATATGGTCAAACAGTGAGGGACAGTTTTTCACGGTTTAAGCTAAGACCCTAAATTCCAATCAAGGGAAACTTTACTGCTACAGCATATAATGATAATATGGACAATAGTCTGCTTTAAACCTTGTGCCAACAGTTTGGAGAAGGCCCCAAACATAACAATGCCCCAGTGAGCAAAGCGTGGTAACCAATGGTTGGAGTGTGTAAGAACTTCAGTACCTTCAGCCCCGACAAAATGCCAATAGTTCATTGGTTCCAGCTTTTAAAATGTGAATGTTTGCTGTTTTTCTTTGTCTGTGATGATATTGGACTGAATATTTGGGGGGTGTTGCACAAAACAGGAAATTTGAAATTATCAGCTCGTGATTTAGGAAATTATAATGGGCATTGTTCTTTTATTCATACCAAACAGAACAATCAGACCAAACAATTTTTCAAGAAAATAATCATTAGTTTCAGCCTTGCATGCTGCTAGCAGCTAATTGTTGCTAAATGTGAGCAAATCCTTGCAGCCAATCAAATCTCATTGAGAGCCTTCCCAGCAGACTACAGGCTGTTACAGGTGCTTTTTAAGGCCATTAACTTCTGAAAGACTTGTTTAACAATCACATATTTTTGTAATGCTAGTGTTTACACATACTTTGTGTGGATGTCTCCATATTTTTGGCCATGTAATGAATTCCTGAAGAGGCAAACACACACATACACCTGTTTCCTCAGTGCTGAAATTACAGTAGATTAATACAGCAAGACACATCCATTGCTCTAAATGAATGTTAAGAGTAAATTCATGTGTCACTTTTGGCGAACATCACTTACAGTGAGCGTTTGAATATAAATGGGTGTGTGTAGCTTGAGATAAATCCCACACTGACAATGTCCCACTATGGGCATACGCTTTGTGAGATGTAAGGATGTAATGGAATTATGGGTTAACTGTCCGAGGACAGAGAGGCTAAAAATAGCGTAAAGCACAGAGGTGTGACTCCACAGGCCTGAAAAGAGGTCAGTGTGTTTGCGCCTCTCCTGGTGTGAGCATCATGTGTCTGCAAGCCTGTGTTGTTGCCTTATCTTTGCACCTGTTGGCATTCCTGACACGCAAAAGTAATACAGTCAATTCGTCTGTGTGAATACAGACAAGATGTTTTGACCCTGCCCATATGCCTGAACCATCTCTCCCTCTCAGCCCCTCTTGTTAGAGAGTAACCAGAGTCAGAGAAAGTCACAGCACACTGACGTACTGAGAAGTAAGATTTCCTCAGCTTCACAGTGTATAACTCTTCCTGTACTTTAGCCAAGAGCTGAGGGAAGAGCAAGGTGAAGAGCTATGAATCATCACCAGCGCTTTCAGCCGCAAAGCAAGTTAAAAAGGAATTTGTGATTATATGTGTTCTGTTTAGGGGAAGAAAAAAAGGGGAGAGAACAAGAAAGAAAGAAAGAGAATTAAAGCGAAAGGAAGAGAGGTGTCAGTATTGAGAGGGGAAGGAATTCTCTTTGTTCCTACTTCAAAGGCCACTCGTAGGCATCCAGTTCCTTTCAGTCAGGGCTCATTTGAGATATCATGCATGAATATGAAAGTACGACTTTGCTCTATGAATATTGGGTCTTGTGCAGGGACTGGATTGTGACAGATGATGTGAAGGAGGTAACAGAGATGTTCAGGTGATAATGAAGTTTAAGGAAGAGAGAAATGGACTGGTTGATGACGCCAGCATGGCACCGGTGTTGCAGGCGTCTCATTTCTGAGCTGTCTTGAAGGATGCCAAATGCAGTAAGTGTCACTGTATGTGTGTGAGTGTGTTTTTGTGTGCGTGTGTGTGTGTGTGTGTGTGTGTGCGCATGTGCATGCCTGTGCATCTATGTGTTTGTGTGTGTGTGTGTGTGTGTGTGTGTGTGTGTGTGTGTGTGTGTGTGTGTATACAGGAAATGGCCACAGGTGGTAGTGAAACACAATGTATTTCCAAGCAGCAGACCTCCTGGGAACAGAGCCATCCCCGTAGGGGTTTCATCACTGCCATTCCTAACACAAGAAAAGGTCCCAGCAGGTTGGATCCCTGAAGTTCACCTCTTATCTCATTCTCTGCAGGGCCCGGGAGCTTTCTCTCGTCTTCTCAGAGCACTGTGTCTGTCATGGCATTTTTTCTCTCTGGCTCCTTACAGACATGAAATCTGTAACATAGCTGGGTTCATCTGTTGGATAACTCATGGCCTTGTATGTATTTCTCCATTTTAGAAAAGCTTCCACCTTGACTGTAAAACTATCACACGGCCAAATAGAGCTTCTCACGTTATATTTAGCATCTGGCAACACTGAGCAACAAAGGAGGTTTATTTATTAGGCCATAAGAGACACTAATTTGACTTTGTTGTCTTGTCATTGGTGCAGAGAGCTCTTTAAATCAGACCAGTGTCCAGCCATTATAAGGTATTGTAGCTCATGCAAATGTCTCTTTTGAAAAGTCAGATCCTTCGACAGAAATTGACATGCGTTCTTGATTATATGCTGCATCATACTTAGGACTGTTATAATCTTATGCATGAATTTTCTAGCATTTTAACTGCTTTTCTATTTTTTTTTCTTTTCTTTTTTATGGAAAATGTCACCAGGTCTGATGCTTGCAGATTGCAAAGCAAAGTTTACAGAAAAGTTACTCTGAATCCTTTTTAAACATGATGCAAATAAATACAGTACAGCTCGTTTACTGGATTTCTGTGCTGGTCTGGTCTGGATGGGGCTCCATTTGTATACACTTAGGCACTCACTTATTTAAGTAAAGCTGTCTGCCTGCAGAGCAGAAACTTTCTGAAACTTTTTTCTTAGATTTCTTCTTATGTTTAAGGCATAAAGGATATTCATCTTGGATACAATAAAGGGTGTAGGTGCAAGTTAATGTGGAGGTCATAGAAATGAGAGACTTTTTGACTGTAAGCCTTCAGGAGCTGTGGGACTTCAGCACCAGATCTCTCCCCCTTGACTGTAAGCCACTATCCCGAGCCCTTTTTCTCAGGGGAACGAGATGAATCTTACAAAATATAAAACAATTCTTTCTTCCCAATTTCTTAGTCTGCCTTGCCCTTTTCGATTTGTCTTTCTCTTTTCCCTCTACTTCTGCTCAATTTCTAATTCATGTGCATATGCAACTCTCAAAATGCGTAGACAGCCATGCCTCTCTATAAAACACTTTCATTCAGTCTCATTCAACGCATTTCATGTTCTTCGATTCATGTTCTTCCTTAACAGCTGTAAGGTAACACTAAGAACTTAGCTTTAACAATAGTGGAGAAGGCCTCAGGCCGTGATGTGGAGCTGAACCACTCTCTCACTAGGGGAATAGGAAAACAAGGATGAATTATTTATTTCATCGTTTCTGTGGCACCTCAGGTGCTACAAACTATGCTGTAAATGTTTTAGCCAAGGCAAGTGCATCATGTCAGATGCAGTGTAATGGTATAAGCTAAAGGAGGACCACAAGAGGTTCCTTATTTGTTCCATTATCATAGAGAGCTTTCACACATAAAGAGTCTTTTTAGGAATTGATCTTCCATAGACATTTAGAGTGTTCATCGGACGTTAGTAGTTGAATTATAATGGCTGAAAGAAGTGAGTTTTCGAGTTGTGCTTTTAAATGACAGTACTGTACAAATAAAGTAGGAGCATGTGATTTTACACATAATTGTATTTTAATGACCATTTGTAGTGTGGGAGTAATGCTGGAAGCTATTTAATTTGCTGTGTTTTTGCAAAACCAGAAACTGTGTTTGACCTCCCCAAGCAAAATGTTAGGCGAAATGTAAGTTTTCATTCATCCATTATTTGGAAACTTATAATATGGTCCGATTTTCTTTTTCAAACTGGATTTAATGTTTAATATGGATTTCCATATTAAACAATAAATGACAATGCACGGACATTTTTATACTGTTTTATCATTTCATTGAATTACAGTGTTCTTACTATTTAAAGGCAAATTGTGTTGTTTTTCTTCCAAGTGATATTAGTGAATGTGACATTTAAATGCTATCATATGAGTCTAAACCCATTAATGATCATGCAACGTATTATTTAGAGTTGTCTTTGCTACTGTGATTTGCAAATGTGTAACTATTTGGTTCGTTCTTCTAAATGTAGTACACAAAGGCGATGTTATTCTCATTAGGACGCATGCTCTGGCTCCCACACACACAGAGACACACCCACACACACACAAACACCACCATGTTCAAATAGAATAACAGAAGAACTCGTATTTTTAGAGGCTTTGCTCATCTAGGTACGATGACATGCTTTATTCCCTACCTTCTATTCAAATGCCCCTAAACCAGTATTGGACTTACTGCTCATGAAGATGTCTCAATATGGCAAGTTTTTATCAAGCATGATCATGACATCACGATAATACTGTGTATTCAATGTTCCGTGGGTTAACTTTTTTTTTTTTTTCCCACTGCAGTTGAGCCTCCTTTTGATGTTACTGTGTTTCCTCCTCTTTAATTTCCTGCTTTGTCTGTTTGTGTTCACTCTGCCACAAGCCTACATGCAACCTGCCCACACCTCCCATCAGTCCCTTGAGCTCCACATGAAACACAACTCTGTTGCTCTGCAGCCAGCCAGCGCCTGCTGTTTTGGAGTCCAAGCAGCAGGCTGACAGTCGGCAAAGCCTTACAAGGCTATTCTCAGCTGCCTGCTGCTGTTACTGCTGACGACCTGCTAGACCTGTTCCATGGTATAGTGATGCAGTTCGATATGCAGCGTGGGCTGTGTAGGAGTCACAACACTTGTTTAAACACTCACTCTCTTTGGCTCACTGGAGCTCGCCCTGCATGCTGAATTTAGCTCTCCCGCACTGTCTTTCACGGCCTTCTCGCTGCTCCCTTTCTTGCTGCGTTGTGTTTTTCAGTCTTGCTTACATTCAGTCTTGTTCTGTCACTTCACTTTGTCCTTTTCTTTTGCATATTATATATTATTTTCTTCTTAGGCTTTTATTTATTTGTTCTGCACTCTTTGTCCTTCATGCACCTCCCTCTTTAGTTTCCCTTTTTTTCTTGAATAGCACATCACATTGTTCTAACATTCATGCCAGGGTATAGCTGCAGACTGCTCTCACAAATTTCTTTCTCCCCATTGAATCTCTCTTTTCTCACAAGGCATCTTTGTTTCTGTCATAAATATAAAATCTTTTTTCTTATAAAGTCCTGTGGGAGTGAAAAATATTTATTTAATTAATGTGTCTTTTTAGCCTGCAAAGGCTTTGCTGAGCAGGCTATGGGCACTGCAGCCTCAAGCCAGTCACTACCAAAAGCCATGCTGGAGGGGGCTACAGGTTGAAGGCAGAACAGATTAAATGAGCCAGGAGTCATTGAAGCCCCCAAGGGCACCACATTTTGCCCCAATTAATTGTGTTTGGCAGAGCGTGAAAGTCCAAGGTCCCTTCTCTGGCAGGAAGGAAAGAGGACAGAGAGGTCTGGTGTGGCTCACTAGTGCCATCTCCTTCCAGGCTTCTGCTTTCTTTTTCCCCGTCCTAAGGCATCTCAGCAGCTGGCCTGAGGCTCCGGGTGAACAGAGCTCAGAGACTGGAGAGTTTGAGGTAGTTTAAGTTTGCACCACTCGCTGATTTAGTGGTTCATTTAAAACAAACTTTAATGGTGTCAGTAAGTTGATTACATTTCAGCCAATTATGGGCGTTTTGGATCAGGGCTTGAATGTTGTGTAATGGAACACAGTTTTTGGCTACAAGGGACCTGAGAGGCTCTGGGTTATTGTGAATGTAATTGTGTGGAACTAAACAGTGGCGCATCATCCAAGCAGACAGCCTGTAGTTAGCCTAATGCAGCCCTCAGTGGTGTGTTGTTTTTTGTTTGTGTGTGTGTTTGTGTGTGTGTGTGTGTGAGAGTTTTGTTTTTTTGTCTATGTGTGTCCTTATGTCTGTTTAGGGGGCAGTAGTTAGAGTTTTGTGCTTCTTTGCAGTCTACTGGCTAAATGACAGAATTGGTGGTTGCCGAGGTTAGGGCTAAGGTTAATGTTTTGAATTGAAGGAAGTGTAACATCAAATTAGGTTCTTGTAAAGGTCAGTGCACAGAGTTTGACTCCAGAAGCTCTAGACCATTTCTGGTCTTTTTGGGCACTTTGGGCACTTTCACCATGTAAGTAAAAAACAATTTGTCATGTGGTGAGACAGAAGTCCTGTCATCTAACCTGAGACCTCGAAAGCAAGTGTTTACCTTGTGTGTACTGTCTTTAAGGATGATAATTGGAGATCTAAGGCAACCCTCCTAGATGAGCCCCCAGCCATGCACCAAAGTGACTAACTTAGCTTGAGCATTTGGCCAAAGGCTGTTACTGTGCTCTGAACTCACACACATGCATCCTTGCACATGCTCCTCCTGCATGCACACACACATACATACACAAGAAAGGAGCAGGAAGTGTTTTCCTCCAACCACATCAAATTATATGAAAGGCTAATATGGTAATGGGATAATAGTAATGAACAGTTATACTCTTACATGTTCATAATTTTCTCTTGCAGACTTGCAGTCTCTGAAATGGAAAAGCTTTCAGCTCAGCCCCGAATGTTTACCAAGGAGAACGGAGTGTCCATCTGTACTTTTTCCATAACTCTGTTAGTTGGTTGTTTTGAAGCTGCTGACCAAATTACAAACACGTTGGAAGGTTGTTTGGCATAGGCTGTTAAAATATTTCACAATATTTAACAATTTCCTTAATGGAGAAAGTAGCAGGAATATCTACATCTAAGTTATAAGCAGAAAGCTCTCCCAAGAGATAGTTTATCAACAGCAATAATAGTTTGCACATGAAGGGGCTTTGCCTTCTAATTTTCAAGTAAATTTGTCTTAAAATATTTTGCTCACTCAGGAGAGTGCTATAAAAACAGGATTTTAAATGAATACTTTGCTGTCCGTTGACACCAATTAGTTTGCGGAACATGCATTAATTGGAAAATGAGAAATAATTTATTTGAACAGGGTTCCCTTAGGTTAGCTGTTCTCCTCAGAACGTCTCTTTTAAGGTTCACAAGGATGGCCCATGGCAGTGGATGCCAGAAAAACATTGGACATAGACCAGGGAGCACAGAGTAAAGTACAGCAGAGTTTATATGCGGCGACGCAATGGCTCCCCGCTACTCTATGTTCTCTCAGCTTAGAGACAGATATGTACAGCAGCTGCAGATTTAGTGTGTGTTTCACCCTGTTACAGTTATTTTGTCCTCAGACAGACACAATTTCAGAAGCAGATAGCAATGATGTGTATCTCAGTTTTGTATGTGGCTGTAAGTTTATAATTGTCTGTGTATATGTCTTCGTGAGTGTGTGTGTGTGTATGTGTGTGTATGTGTGTGTATGTGTGTGTGTGAGTGAGTGTGGGTGCACAATCAGGTCTTGGAGTTGTATATTCCTTCCCCAGCAGTGTTGAAATGTTTTGACAGCGATTGGACTCAACGTACACAGCTCAGTGGAAGGAATGTCAAGCCGTGAAAGTCTAACTGTACTGGGTGTGTGTGTGTGTGTGTGTGTGTGTGTGTGTGTGTGTGTGTGTGTGTGTCTGCGGCTGTGTCTAAAGCCGCAAATATGCATATATATATGTAGCAAGTGTGTTTCTCGGCCACTTGCACACACGCACTGTCCACGGCTTGGATTTTCCTATTTATGCATTTTTCTCTGACACTTTGCTTGTGTGTTAACACAAAGGTTTCAGACCTTCCACAACCTTTAACAGCAAAAATGACATTTTTTCTTTCCTCTCTGCTACTGTTGATGAGGGTTTCATTTGTTCAAGATGCTGACCCTTTCATTGTCTGGGAGGGTGCAAAAGTGGATGCTAGGAACAGAGATGATTTCTGTATCGGAGGTTGGGGGAGGTTACTCTTGCTGTGAGTGTTATTGTCCTTGCTGAGTAAAAAAGTGTAGAGGCCTTTTCTCTTCTATTCTGTTTCTGCTGTGGGCCCAAACATTACAAGCTTCCTTGGCCCACATACATTTGCATGCTCTATCCATATGCACACAGGTACCTGCACTTCCGTAGCTTCTTCAGCTGCTTTTGCTAAAGTTAAGTGACCCATCCACGGAGAGCGCACATTCATGTGAATGGAGAGGCAGATGGATGGAAGATAAAAGGAAAAGATGAAGAGCCGTAGATTTAGCAAAAAGAGATGTGGTCATTCCAAGACGGTCAAGAGGAGAGTGGGCTGGGGAGAGGGCAGGGATTGGCTGACACACCAGCTGCTTAGGAGCGGTGACGGTAACAAGGGGAGCAGCAAGCAAGAATAGCCAGCTGGAGGGGGCAGAGAGCAGGGCAGAGCGAGCAATAGAAAGGACCAGCCATACCGGCTGTCAGACAATCTGCCCAAGCTTCAGATACAGGTGGGCTGAGAGATTAAAATTCTTCTGGGAGGACTTGAGCTAGCATGAGAGAATACAAGAGAGACATTGATGAAGACATAAAAAGAAGCTGGTTGTGTGTACACATGTCTCTATCAGCATCTGTTATGCCTGCAGATTTATTAAGGGTATAAGAGCATGTGTGCAAACATATGGCAATCCCACCTATGTTCCCCCATTTTTATTTGGAGGGAAAACAGAGCAAGACATGCACTGTAGCTATGGCACTTTTTCATTCTCACCGATGACGCAGCAGACTCTGTGTGTACGTGTTGCTACTGTTGTTACTGTTCATGACACAAGCATGGGCTTTCTAATAAACTCCCCCTTTTTATTCTTTGCTCTTCACCATAAGTTCACAATCCTGTATAACATCCCCAAATCTATCCATATAAAAAGTACTAGATTGTAGTTTTTTTTATTTATTATTTTTTTAAGAGCCTTAAAAAAGAAAACATAACTTGGCTAGAGAGAAGTGTCAGATCCTATACAGCAATATAGTGTACAAGAACACACTCGGCTGTGTCTGTTTCAAAGTGTGTGCCGTGTGTGCCTGTGCGTGTGCGTGTGCGTGTGCGTGCGCTAAGTGCGTGCGTGCCTGTGTGTCTGTGTGTCTGTGTTGCTGTGCTTACGCTTCTCTGGACAGGAGCCAGACAGGGATCTCAGCCAAAGAAGGAAGAGTTTAATACAGAGCACGTCTTAAAGGGAGGGTGAGGGAGCAGCTCATCTGCCCACAGAGAGTGGCAGAGGTTAATGCAATCCCTTTAAGTGGACATAGAGCCAGTTAAGAGGCAATCAAAGGAGCAAGAGAGTAAATAAGTCATCCATTGAAGCCCACTGTGGAGATAACCTCTACATCTGTATGTCATAACTGACAAAAATTCTGCAACATTTTTAGAATTGTCTCCTCCTTAATAGTCTTTAAAGTGTTGTAATGTTCATGATGGGACCAAATGTTAGTGTTCATGTCTTTTTTTCCCTCTTTATTTAAACGTCACAGATAAACTTGCTAATCGCATTTTGAAAGACATCATGACGTAATATTTTGATGCTATTGACTGATGCTTTTGGTTACTGTAAGAAATAAGCAAATCATGAAAGGCTTCTGTCTCATTACTGCATAGCTTTCAGGTGCATTTGTGATCGTTGTTTGCACATGTGTGAAGGGAAGTGAGGAGGAAGGTAGGTTGCGTGCGGCACAAGCTGATAGATTGGCTATCTGCAGCATTAGAGATGGCTGTCTGATGGATGGGTATCAGTGGCATTAGCACTGATGTGTGATGGAAATGATTTGTGATGCCTGGATTCCCCTGTCTTCCATCCCTCTCAGCTTATCCCATTACTACACCAAGGCTTTAAATCATCCTCAGGCTCTAGGTAATGTATGTTTGTGTGTGTGTCTGTGTGGCTGTGTGTATAATGCACATCCGTATGTTTGCATGCACGCACGTCTTTCATATTTACATGTCAGAGTAGGTATAATGTGCTTCAAACCAAGATCTTGAAAGCGTTTCCTTCCTCCTTTATTCATCACCATGGTTACTAATTGGCTTATAGTGCATTTTAACAAGTTGTCCTTTTCATATTAGCCCAAGCTTTCGTGGAATTGTTGCTTTTTCTGCTACACTAGGTTAATCCCCAGCTGTCTCACAGAGCCCCTCTTTGTTCCAGCCACACTTCCCTTGAAGGTTATTTTTACATTTGACCTTGAGGAAAAACTGACCTCCCTGAAATTAAAATTTAATAGTGCTTCCCTGAAGCCTGCCCTCTTTGCTGCACTTCCATCCACCCACTGCTTGCTCTCTCTCTCTGTCTCTCTCTCTCTGTCGCAATCCCAGATCAGTCAGGACGCAATCAGAGAGAATCAATACATGAAATTTAAGAGTAGGTTCAGCTCAAACTCTTCCGGTATCATTTTATATCAGAACGACTCACCTGACCGTCGGGTCACTGTTTTGTTAGGAAACAAATTATCAGATCATGAAATGCTGTTGTCATATTTTTCAAATGAGTTATTACTTTGATCCAAAAGATGAAGTATCTGGTGATTCTTAGCAGTTGTTTATCTATTTCCATGTAGCATAACATATCGACAGATATTTTAGTTGTTCCTGTTCTGACATTGTTTTAGTTAAGTCTAAAGTTTGCTGTATCCATTGTTGCTGCTACACAGATGCTGTAACACAAACCCAGTCCTCATTACATATCAGGATACATGACCAGCTAATTCACCCATCAAAACTTAACCTGGCAACCTGACACCTAGCCCACACCCACCTGACTACATGCTGTTAATGACAGCACTGCAAGACCGGCACCGTCAAAGATCGAATGGGTGTGCACGATTCGCACATTAACCTACATCTCAATTCTGATTCAATAACAGAGCTGGTCATTGAAGGGTAGAGTTGCAGTGTGGGATGAACCCTGCCTGGATATAGGCTTACAGAAGGAGCTGAGCTGTAACTCGGCCCAGCACTAAAGGGCCGTCATGTCAGTTCAAAGGTTGCCCTCATTTAGCAAAGGGGGGAAATGCCAGGGATGAATTAGTGATGTGCTGGAAAGCTCCAGGGGTGTGGAGAATGGGGACTCGTAGATAAATAACGTCTGTCATAGTAAAGTAAACATTGCGTGTGGATGGGTGCATGCGTGTCAGTGTGTATGTGTGGGTGGAGGTGGGTGTATGCGCGAGTGTGGGTGTGGAAACAGTATGTGCCACGCTGTACAGTGGATACTTGTGAAACTGTACAACATATATTTACAGTGACACTCCACAGCTTATTTCTTGCACCCACACAGCCAAACAAAAACACCTACATAAACACTTCCCCTGCCTGTCTCTGCTGCCTTGTTCGGCTCTCTTTCCTGTTGTGAGTCATCTGCCCTGTTGGAGTGTATACACACACACACACACACACACACACACACACACACACACACACACAAACATACACACACACACAGGCACACGTACACACAGGTGGCAAATTCCAACAAAGCTCAGAGCAGTTTTCCTGTATGTGTGCACAGACTGTCTGACATTTGGTGTGTGCTCTGGGGGCTTCTGCACATCCATTCCACCCCAGCAAAGAGCCATGTCGCTGGTTCTGCTCTCTCCCACAGGTAGCCTCCCTGGAGCTCCCTGGTTATCTCTCTACCTCCTGTGCCTAAAACTTTCCCTTGACTGCCCAGGGTGCTCCCTCTGTTGAGCCCCCTCCCCCTTTCTCTCTTTCTCTCTCTCTCTCTCTCTCTCTCTCTCTCTCTCTCTCTCACCCCTCACACACACACACACACACACACACACACACACACACACACACACACTCACACACACACACACACGCACATACCAAACACACATGCCAGTCTCGTCAGGCGGTGAAATAGGACAGGAGGCTGGGCTGGAGACACCTCTCCTGAGTCTCAATGGTGCCCTAGTTTCTCTCGCAGCCTACTTTTCTCAACTAACACATACACATCCAGTCACCTACCTTCATCCACAAACACTGATCCATGCTGATGGGCTGACAGTTGTAAACTATTGCCACAGTTGGTTGGGGGGGGATATTTTTGCTTCTACACTCTTTTGATCCTTGCATTTAAAATGTATACCAGCATTTCAAGAGCCCATCTAAGCCAGCATTCACTTGTTTGAGTTTTACCCTGTTAATTTTTCACAGATGAATATGTCAATTTGAGATGACATGTTGTTATCGCCAGTGCTTTGACCAGCCTACAGCAGATTTAGAGGCACCAGACAGCTCTAGTTAGCTGTATTGACCACCTCTCCATCAGACTTGGTCATAGATCAGTACAGTCGATGCTGCCATCCTGCCGGACACTGATGAGAGGAGCCATGTTGGCCATGTTCACAGTCAATAAGTCAGGCAGCGTAAAACAGTGTCTGATAAGCTCGGACTGCAGCGAGCCAATATTCTCGGCCTCAGATAAACAATCTGACAGAGACATCTTTGATTCAAGGAGAGATGAGCAGCAAATTGTGTGTATCAACTCCCGCTCTCCCCTGAATTCACTTTCAGCGATGGAGCTAAATCCACCCTTGTTGGATATTCTTTTGCTGTTTGAAGTAAAATATATTTCCCTTGCATTTCCATCCCTGTAGTGTGTAATTTCTAACTTGCGCATCATGAGAAAGAAAAGTGCCTCTCAAGTCGTGTCTCTCAGACAGTAGTTGAGTTTGAATTACACTTAAACCAAATGAGCTGAGTGTTCACCCCTGATGAGTTTTATTAGTGTTAATGCTAACCGTGCTGGCCCTGCTACTGCAAATGTGTTTTTCTATCACTAATGGGTAATGCAGCCCCGCTCTAATGTAACCTGTCGCTGATGTTAATGTAACCCTTTTAACCACAGTGACATGGCACTCTGTATGCTGCTCAGTGTTGCAGCACTCACAAGGTCCCCATGGCAACAAGTAACATCAAAGAACCGAAAATAAGAGCCGTCTATGGTGTTGAAATGGAGGCGGGATGAGAAAGTATTCAGATTTTTTGGGGGGATTCCCAAGTAGCGCAGAATTCCTGACGCTATCCAAACCAAGATTCAACTGTGAGATATAAGACTGGAAAGAAGGCACACAAACAGAGGCATCCACATGCACGATTATTTCTCTTCCTTTCACACTACAGTAGTTTTTTTAGCGTGTTTCTTAATGGATTGAATAGGCAGCAATTTCATCAGCAGGGTCTGTGAGCTGCAGGATGTGTAACATAATAAATAGCTTCACCTGAGTGAACCAGAGATTAATTAATTTCCATCTCCTTTTGGGAAAAAGTTCGATACTTTAGTCAAGTCGGTCATTGTAGACCTCTGAGAGCATTTCTTATATCAAGTTTGTCGGCACATTTGCCTACTTATTGACAACCTGACATTGGATTCGGCTGTGAAAGTCTGCCGGCAGCTTGCTGGCAGAGAGCTGAACCAAGGCATAAAGAAAAATCTGTAGAGAAATAATTATATCACCACTGAGTTTTATGTTATTGTATTACAGTCACATGCTGTACCAGAAATGACAAACAGCACCACACAGGGACATTAACTACAGTTGATGTGGAGGTCTGCACGCACAAACACTAACGCACACATTCATACAAACTAACCCAAAGTAGCACAGAAGCACACAAAAGTGCATGCACTCAATCTCTTTCACAAACACACCCCCAAAAACACCAACTTAACCACACTAAAACACATGTCCCAACTCTGTGACGGCTGAAAAATGGTCTGGCCAAGCTAAACAAATGCAATCACTGTGACCTGGATGGAAGGCAGAGTAGACGTGACATCCTGAAATGTGCTTTACCATTCTCTTTCCCTTTTTCTATCAATTTATCTCTCCTCCCTCTGTCTCAGTTCGTGTTTGTCTCTGCAGGGGTCACCCTCGAATCCCACAGCAGCCCCCCCCCTCCCTTTTGTTTCCTTCTCACTGAAGTCTCTTTTTCCACATTTGCATTTCCCTCCCTTCCCCTTACTTCAATGTATCTTTTTTCTTTGCTGTGTCTGTTGCCTCTTTCCTTTGATCACTGTCTCTACAAGGACCAGCCATTCGGTCACCTTGCCTTTACGACCGTGGGCTCACTGCAGAGCGGAGATGACCTCTGAACTCTAGGCTCTGACCTTTCTCATTCTCCCCTCATGTCAGGCTCTAACCTTATCTCTTCACACAGCCTCACTTCATTTCATCTCTGAATATCGGTTCCAGCCGGGGTCAGGTACACATGGAAGGACTGAAGTGGACTGGTAAAAGAGAAACAGATACAGTTGGCCCAAAGCATGCCTGAATGGAATTATAACACTTTTTATTTTCTTATAATCTGTTTTAGACATAGTATGTTTAGTTACTGTGGACCTGCTGATAATAACAGCCAATCTCTTACATAATTCTGTTTCTTTAAGTATACCTCTTAATTGAGGTATAGATGAATCACCGCAGCTTGAGTAGAGAATATTTTGTTGAACTAGAGTACCAGTTTTATAGTCTAACTTTAGTGTGGAATATGAAGTCTAAAATTTTTCCACAGGACAGTCCTATTTCTCATCCAGTTTCTATATTGCTTGAGTGTCCTTGCGGATGTTGAAACACTCTCTCCCTCACGCAAAAAACACACATGCACACGTACACACAGAAAAATATAGAGAAAATTAAAGGGAAAAACTCTGTAGGGTTGTAGGTACAAAATTTCATGGCAATACATTCAATAGTTTTTGTGATATTTCTGGACAAAAGGGGTGGACTTAGTAATTGCTTTCTCATTCCTTTTCATTATTTCCCAAACTCTCTCCTTGAACTGCAAACTGTAATGTCAAAAACTAATGGAGTAATGTAACACCGGAGCTGCGCAGATTGTACCTGCAATGCCGGCCCTGTAAGTCTGATTCCCAATTCAAATGCGTGTTGTGTATGCGTCTAAATTCTCTTTTTTCGTTGCGCCCAACAAAAGAGATTAATCTCAGAGATCAAACATTTCCGGAATCAAAAATTCCAGGTGCCGTTAGCTCTTGTTAGCAGCTTAATTGAACCATATATGGAGGTAACCATGACACAGCTCCTTTAGCCTTTCTACCCCTTTCCTCTGCCACACTTGTAAAAATGTTCAGTGGCTTAGGGTCACAGAGATAGATGGGTTCCTGTTTCAATTACCAACAGCCATTACTGGTTTTATCCGTACATCCACTCATATCTGCCCTCCAGGGCTTGAAAGTATTTAGTCACTTGTAGAGATAGGCCTACTATCAGGACTGTGTACGTAACCACACTCACACACATTAAAAATTACCATGTGCACATAGATATGCACACAGAAAGATGCACAAATGTGGTAATTGTACTACTTTTTTCAGTGAATTGAGCAGGCAGTGAGTAGTGCAAGCTTTGGGGACTTTCTATCTCGGATGTAATTCATATTTAAATGTTGTCATGCTCCTTCTCTTGTGGTAATTGTGTTTGCACTTCCTAGTTACTCTTGGAAGTGGAGTCACTGAAGCGTTCTGTTGATAGCAGACTGGTAATCATTAATTACAAAGACAGGCACACACACACTTTCACACACTCACATGCTCACACAAATGAGCAAAGCTTGTAACCGTGTCCCTGGCAATTGTTCATTGGCATCCTGGCAAGTAAGTATAGGCTTACTCACACCCCTTAAAGGGAATCTGCTGGAAAATAACATCTGTAAGATCACATGTAGGTTTCTTAAAAGTTGCTTAGAGGCTTGGAATCGGATTTGCCACTCACTGCTGTTTTTTTTTTTTTTTTCCAGAGCAGGAAAAGCAGAATTTGAGCAATAAAGTGGTCCGTGGATGACACTTCAGTAAGGCGGGCTAGTGCCGACCACCAGTTACTGAGAGATATATATGTGAATAGCTCAAAAATATATTTGTATTTAAACCTTAACCCTGTATTACCAGGTTGGCTAACTAATGGCTCCTAGCTGGTGGATCACATGTTAAGAAAAACTAGCAACAACTAATTGCTGGGGAGGTAGTGTACAATGGGTTTCTCTAATCTTTATCTCAGTTGGTGAGAGCGGGGACAGTGAACCAAAAAAGTAAAGTCATGGGACAAAAAACTAAAACAATGAGCTGAAAGACGCAATGAAGCTCCACAGACCTGAGGGGAACTGCAGAGTCAGGTGATACGCCACTGTAGGTTAATCAGTAAGACTCCTTTTACATGCAAGTAGTAACTAAAAAAGACACTTATATGGTATTTCTCAAAAGACGTTAAAGGTTTTCTTTTAATTGTTTTTCTTTGGAAGGAAACAAGATCTTTAGCAGAAAGCTTCTTAAGCACTGGCCTCAGCCTTGTGATGGTTTCTGCTTGCTCTTGTCCAGTTGATCCTTCTTAGTTTAGATTTACAAAGCTACTTCTCCTATTCCACTTGATAAACGTCTGTTGCTATATTAGCTTTTATGATTTTGGATAGTCAGAATCATATAAACTTAGGTTATGTAGGGATAATTCAGAAAGAGCCATGTGGTAATTGGAAAAAACATAAAACATCCAATCTAAGAACACCTCTACATTTTACATTGACAATGGAAAACCACAAGGCCTACAGTGAATTATCCTGCTTGTACAATGGTTACTTGCAAAATATTTAAAAAAAATTGACAATTTTCTAATTATGTCTACACATGAAAAGAAACTTTGTGTGCTGGCATTATATTTCTAAACCTTTTGATAAATATCATGCAACTTTTCTGTAAACAGAAGCTGTTAGTAAATGTGAAAGTCTATCTAGTATTTTTCATTTAGCAAAGTGATAGAGATGCTACACCAGAGCCGTACAGTTACCTGAAAAAAAAATGCAGTACCTTTGGCCAATCAAAATCTAGCGTTCTCTCTTTTGTTGTGGTAAAACAAAATATAAAGCATGGTGCTGTGAAAAGTCAGCGCTGGGATGAAACTGTGCAAAGTATCAAAGTTGGTTCATTCCAAGTCAGTATGTAGCAAACTGAATGTGTTGCGGAGAAATGGTGGCAATCCCTCAGCGTGATTCACTGTGCGATTGGTTGTGCAGTGAGTGATGATAATGACCTTTCCTCTATGTTCAGTGCAGTGTGAGAGTAATGCCCCTCACTTCATCAACTTATCTGTGTGTGTTTTTTTCCTCCCATTCCCTTCTCATCATTTGACATATGCAAATGAGGAAATAATCTATATGCTCCCTTACAGTGCACTCTGGAAGACTAAGAAATGGGATTTTGCCATAGTCTGGCAGTTGCGGTAGCTTTTGTGCTGTGGATAAAAAAAGAAAACACTAACCATTAAAATGTAGCACGTAAATAAAGGGACTTTTGTAGATTATTTATTCTGACATAATGCGGCCAATTACCAGGTAGTGACTAATTATTTCCATTTACTCAATGGCTCAAAAGTTGCAGTTGTTTTCAATAATTCTATTACCATCAAACACAGATGGTTATTTGTATATTCTCCATAAGAGGAAACGCAACGCTGCGCCAGCGTTGAACTCTAATAGCATGCACTAGAACAAAAACACCTTTCTCAGGAAAAAGTTTTATGATGCAACAAAAGCATTTAGCTACCGCATAAGTAGCAATGTAGATATTGCAATTACAGTGTTGTAAATGTGCCACAGAAGAAGTCAAATGTGAACAATTGGAATTGGAGCTGAAATGCTGCTGCAGCACTTTTGTAATGCCCTTACATTCTCATTATTGCAAAGGAAGTCCTTTATTTTGCATTAATACAATGCTTCAGTTCAGGCTCCCAATATCTCTCAGGCCCTGATGACCCATCCACAATACAATGAAGAAAATAAGTTACTTTAGTCCGTTCCTACTGTAGATGATGCAACATTGATAACTGAAGTATTGCACAAACTTGAATGAAGGTTAAATTACTGGAGGAGCTATAAAGGCAGGTGCCCAGAACATTTTTTCATTTTCACAGATCAAGTTTTAGATTTCAACTGTTGGCATTGTTAAAAACTTTCACAATACTGATTTTCCAATTTGGAGTGGTTCAGAACAAGGTCACTGATGCAATTAACATGCCATTCAAAGAAAGAGCTTTATACTGATCTACCACATTCATAATTTTATTCAGTTTATTTCTATAGCCTTGGCATCTAAATGTTTTTTTAATGGGTGAAAGGTAGGGTGCTATGTTCTTTCATCGGCAGTTATTTATTTACTTATTAATTTACGTTATTCTTCTACTGAATAGTATTGTTTGTATCAAAGGTCACTTGTGCCTCCCCACACCACCCATCCAAACTGTAATTTGCTTAAAAGTTAATCAGCAAATCTTTTCTGGCCATATTAGCTGTGTGCAAAAGCCATTGCACGGTTTCCTGGTTCAGACTGGTTGTAAATAGGTAAGATACTGGCAGGACTCTCCAGTCACTCACCTGGAATGTAACTCCTCTTGTGATGCAGCAATTCATAACAAAAACACAATCTGGTGCCTTTCTATTGAGGACGGTCTCGGAGAGAGTAACTATTTTTGAACCTTCTTAACTTTCTCAGTAAGCCCACTTGTTAAGCAATCAATTTTCTGAGTTAAGCCTTAATCGAGCTCCATGAATCAGGATCACGATCAGAGTTCATGTCTATGTTGAGCTGTCTTAAGGGAAAAGGGAGATTATTCTAGCTCCAGTGTATCTGATTTAATCCATATTAAGACATCTTTTGAGGCATATTTAACCAAACATTTCTAACCCTCTGCATGTTAGCATCGACGCTGTCTGAATCTCTTTTCTGCTGTCCTCTTATGTTATCTTTTTCTCATACTGCTTCTTACTCTCCCTCCCTATCTGTCGACTTATGTGTCTCCCTACCTGTTGTTCCTCCCCCTCCTTATTTCTTGCTTTCCTGCAGTGACATTTGTGGGGGTGATTTTAGATGTTTGGCCCATCCCTGAAGAGCATTGTGTCATCAGGCTAACTTCCATCTGAGTGACTGTCCATGAAATGTCAGATGAAAGTACAGATGGATGAATGGTTGAGTTGAGGGTTAGAGGCCTGGAGAGACAATCTTTCACTCTGCTGAACCCAGAAGAGCTAAGCTTCGTTGGTCTGTGACAGGTTCCCAATAAAAATGGAACTCATAAACCACTTATGGATATTTTTATGAGGCATCACCGTCTATGGCCACTGTTGTAACACATGTATTTTTCAAAGTCAACCTAAGCTTTGGATATGAGTTATTAGATATGAGTTATTAGATATGCTGAAATAAGTCTGCTTTCTATATTCTTAATCAATACAGTGGCACTGAACAGTTTGATGGGAGGAGAACTGCATTTGGATCATACTGTTACTGCCATTATTTGAGTCTGGAGCAGCAATGACTTATTATATTGGTTTTGCTTTTATTGGCAATTTAGTATTACTAATTTTGAATTTTTGGTAAATTCCTATCACAGTGATATGATCACATGGTGAAATTATTGTACAAAGACATGTTATCCAATTTAATGAGTTCAGCCTAATTTTAACTGAAATTTTTAAAACGAGTTCTAGCAGTTGAGCGCTATGGTAGCTCTCCATGGTGCTGAAAGGCCCTAGCTTTCTCAGCAAACCTGCTATGAACTGAAGACTATGTTGAATCCTGCACCAGGATTAAATGTAAGACAAAAATATTAAGATTGTTTTAAAATGAACATATAGGCCCTGGATATGATGTGATTGTTTCTTCTTTTTTTTTTTTTTGGTTTTGCTGGCCGAAAGATCCATGTAAGATTCTTGGTGAAATCTGAGTCGGTATTTTATTGTTGTTCCTTAACATACGTCTAAAAAAATGAAAGAAACAAATGAGCTAGGAGGCCATAGAAAACCCATTAAATTTTTGAGATATATATAATATATATTTCAATTTGAATTTTTTTTTCTGTGAAGTCTGGTGTGTGTGTGGTTTGACATTGGCCTTTGTGGAGGTCTGCTCCACAAAGGGGACATTGCTGGGTACATTTTCTGCCAGGGAAATTTTCTAGTTTTAGAAATGTTTTAGTACAGTGTTCCACATCAAGTCCCCATTTTTTCTACTTTCCCTTTCTTTTTCTACCTATATAGTCATATGTTTGATAACCTGATAATTTTTCATTATTTTCATTACTCCTTGATAAAGAATTAAGTTTCTAAACATATATTCATATTTATCATTGATGTTTAATCTTCCTTAGGGGAAACGTGCACTAGGTGCTTTCAGCTTCTTTCCTCAACATGTATATTGTTTTTTCAATTATTTCCATCTCATGTCTTGATGTAAACGTGTTAGGCACACACACACATACTAAACATACTTGTTACACACAAGCCCACTCACTAACAATGAACGCACTGCTACTTCCAGTAGGTGATTTCAACCCTCCAGGGGGTCAATACACCGCAAGGGATTGTGGTCCAAATACAATCACTTAGGCTGTCTCTGAAGGGCAAGGAGAGAAATTGAAGAAGATTCACATGGGATTTGGTGTGTGAATGGAGACCCTGCCCTGCCCCCCCTCCCTTTTTAATATAAGCACCCTATCCTGAAGATATTAATAAATATGGCATTATGATCTTGCTACACATACATAAAAGGAGATGATGATCCAAAAAAAAAGTGAAAACAATTCCTAGCAATTAAATTTTACTTGTGACTCAGCTCAGAACAGTTAATCTAAAGCTTATTGTGCAGATGGTTTTTAGTACACCCACACAAGAAAAATAATTTCATTTTTTACAAAGAAGATATTTATATTATTTGTGGGCTATAAACAGTGTTAGTCTACACAGTCCTTTGATTATGGCCACTTTCATACTTGTTATTGTTTATTACAACTGTATGCTGGATGGGGGTATCAGTGTGAATTTAAGGGGATGAGCTGTGCTCTCCGAACCTGATAAGACATGATCTGCCATCATCACAAAACTGTGTGTCTGTCAGCCCTCGGACCATCTGTGATAAGCCCATCCATCACACATACCTCACAAGAGCATTCAGTCCAACTCAATAACCCCCCCATCTATCCTTCCTAGACTTTATTAATATAACCCACAGAGGAACAGCTCTCTTATGATGGGATGTGACAACCCTGACCGAGAGCTGACCTGCCCACCTGAACACATTGCGCTTGTGTGTTTGTGTGTTTGCATGTTTGCGCGTGTGTGTTTGTGTGCACGCGTGTTTGTGTGTGTGTTTGTGTTTGTGTGTGTGTGTAATATGTGCATGCACCCTGTAATTGCTTATATGTGAGGAAACACATAACATGCAAGAAACTCATGGTTGTTTGTAAGTGTGGTATGAGCAAGAGGGGAGGGCAGGGGCAGACGGAGAGAAAAAAATAACCCATGGGTGCACTGTGTCTGCTGAGAAAATATCTGACCCTCCAATATACTTCCTTTCACTGATTATCCATCTTCTTCCTTTCTGAGGCATGTACCTCCACCTCATTCCCCACCATCAGTGTCATCTTCCAAAGTCAGATAGGGCCCCTGTTACAATCCAGGCAGAAGGGGGAGAAATTACATCTAAACTCACTTATCACATGCACACACATGCACATGCACACCCTCACCCCACTTATTACAGCTTTCTCTTTTTTTCTTTTTTTTTTTAATGTGTGCAAGCCCAGCTGGTATCATCAGAGACAGCCCAGCTTGACTAAATGGGAGCGGCAAATTGACTGTAGTATTAGGAGAGAAGGGTCTCTATCCGGCAATCTGATAGGATCCCATTAAAGAAGGTTTGCAGATGAATATGATTAGCTTTTCATTCCTCCTAATGGAAACATCTTCTGGAGAGGGGAGGAGATGAATTGTTTTGTAGTGATAGGGCCTCTGTACCACTGATGGCATTGTTATTGCCTAATTTGGGTAGAAAGGCCATTAAAGTTCTTGAAAGAGATGATGAATGTTCTCTATAAGTATACTTACAGCCATGGCTGTGGACCAGCGGTTCACTGTGTGTGGGCAGTGCTTTGCTTTGTTGATGCAAAAAACCACACTCCACTTAAATGGCTTCGTATGGGACTTGTATTTTCCAAAATATCTGACTAATGAGTATGAGGTTTCATCTAATGTTTCAAAATATTAACTGAGTGGGGTTTTTTGTGTGTTTTGTGCTTTATGTGTATGTGTGTTACCATTCAGCAATGGACTGTGACAGAAGTGCTTCATTACATTATAAAACAACTATGGTGACGACAACTTCTTAAGAAGATTACACCAGTGCTGCTCTCTGTGGTCTGTCAAAGTAGAGGAATTTGAGTTCTACTGAGCAACATGTATCTGGTTATCTGCAAGACGTGGAGGCACATTTCAAGCATTGTTAGGGTTCCTCTGGCTGTTTAATGTCATTGCTACACAAACAGCCTCATTCTCATTTAGCTGCTGTAAAACATGCTGCTTAAAAAGGACCCAAAAGTAACACAGCAGTAATGACATTTATGATTTAAGATTTCTTTTTAAAATCATTTTCAAGGCTTTGTTTGGAAGGATTGCAATATATCAAATGGAAGTTTATAACTCGGCATATACAGACTGATGTGTATTCCCACATCTGTATTAGAGTAGTTTTTTATACCTCCGTAAGCAGCAGCTGAGGCTAGAGGCATTATGTTTAAAGTTTCTCCTTCCATATGTTTGTACATATGACATCCTGTTCTTGTGAACGGAACACCTGGGAGGAATTGCTTCAAATTTGGCAAAAACACTCACTTAGACTCACAGATGGACTGATTAGAATCTGGGGGTCAAAGGTCAAGGTCACTGCCACCTCTAAAAAAACATTTATGGCCATAACTCAAGAGTTCATATGCTAATTATGACAATTTAACTCTCTATAAATTTCCTAATACGATAAAGTGATGACATTTTTTATCCAAACTCAAAGATCAACGTATGTGTGACATATGTGTTCTTCTAAAACACTTTCCTGGCCAATGCCAATAATGCCATAGCTCAGGAACAGAAGGGGAGGTTGTGACCATATCTCCTGCAACTTGACTTTGTGGAGGCACACAAACACGAGGCAGGAATTCTAGTTGCATATGCATATGTGCCCAGCAGCATGTATATGCAAAACTTTGTGCCTGCTGTGAAATGTCTCCATCATAAATAGACAGTATATGAGCATGCGGTTTGTGTCTATTCAAAGTACGGCTCACTGACACCACTGCATCTCTCATTTTTCCATGTTTCTGACACATCACATTGCTTTCTACAGGAATGAGTGAGACGAGACAGAGAAGCGACCGATTCACTTGCAACATTTTGCTGCTGCCTGTTTGGCTTTGCTACTGTTGTGACTTTTCCCTTCAGCCCAGAGCACGACTCAAACTGCAAATTTGCAAAAGATATGTTCAAAGATGAGTGTGTCCATGAATCATTTACTCACTCGTCTCTTTAGCCAAGAGAGTCCGTAATATAAGCACTAACATGTGTAGCACATCGGCTTCATAGTAATGTACAGTTTGAGAAATGAAAAGCTATTATTTTCACAGTGATTTGCAGGTTTGCCCAGAAATCACTATGAAGGACCACAAAATTTGGGTTCAAGTGCTGCCCTACCTTGACGTAACTCTTTTCACAATCAGTCTTGACATAATTATATACATTGTAATGCTGGATGTTTAAAGGCTATTTGTGTCAGGTTTATTTGTAGACTGACTTGGAGTCAGTTCTAATAAATTCAGTTTAACTTCTTGTTTGGCTGGAAAACAAGAACAAATTACCTGCTCTTTTCACTCATGAATAAGAAACGAACACCATTAGAAATAAAGGTTGCTTTTCCAGCGTAAGTCGTGCTCTCTTAGCTTTTGAATTTCTTCTCCTTTGTCTTCTTGCTTCTCCTTCCACTGTTGATTCCTGCAGTGCGGCTTCTTCCTTGGAAAAAAAAAAAAAAAAAGGATTTAATATACTTATTGTATTGCTTTGTCTGTCTTTTAACTCCAGACGGGGTTGCTTTTGATTTGCAAATCTTCCAGACTGAATTGGGCTAAATGACTTTTGGGAAATGTCCCTGGTATTCACAATGTTCTAAAGGTTAATAGTATCTGCTCTTGGCAAACGAGTCCATGGACTTGACTGTTCATGGTTTGGTTGTAGCCTCCATCTTTGTCTCTCGAAACCATGTCAAGTCCACAGGTCAAGCTTTACTCTGGTAGGGATGAACACGTGCAACATTGAGAGGCATAAAAAGAAAGATGAAAGTCTTGTACATAAGGATTAAATGGGCAGCAAAATGAACTGGTTGATAGTGTATCTGTGCACGTGTAAGTGTGTGTCCTTGTGTCTGTGTGATGTGGATGACCCCCAGTCGGCTGCATGTGGCTAAGAGATTGAATTACCACAGACAGATTTTATTAGATGCATAAGAAGGTTCACTAAATTTATCCTCTCCGTCTTCCTATCACCTTTCGCAGTTACGGAGACATGGTTCCTAAGACGATTGCAGGGAAGATCTTTGGTTCCATCTGCTCTTTGAGTGGTGTGCTGGTAATTGCCCTGCCTGTCCCTGTCATCGTGTCCAACTTTAGCCGCATCTATCACCAGAACCAGAGAGCAGACAAGCGGCGGGCGCAGAAGGTACAGGTGAGCACAGTTGTTTTTTTTTTTTCCTCCCTTCAACTGGGCCCAAGAAGGTCGGACCTGGACCTCCAGATCTCCTCCAGGGGAGCTCTGACATTTCTCTCTCCCAGAGGAATTGACTCCACAGGATTCAGATCTTCCCTAAGGCTAGTAAAGATATGTGTATAATGTATATTCACTAACAGTATATTGACGTTAGCAGGAGCTTTGTGATGCATATTCAGTGAGTATCGCCTCACTTCAATGGCCCTTGTCTCTTGAAATACATACCTAAACCCTGACCTTCCTGTTTGCTCTTTGCACTGCATAAATCATTGAGATGTAGAGGAATATTTCTGGTAACTAGACTTATTAGAAAGTGGTGCTGGATTTTTCATATGGTAATGAAAAATTGTTGAAGACACAAAAAAATATATTGTCCCAATCAGGTTATTACGGTGAGGTTTTATGTGCACACAAAATTTTCTGCCAAAGGTTATTTCACATGATTGATTTCTAATGTAATCTTGCTCTTCTAGTTAATATTAAGTGGCCAGGCTCAGCTGGAAAAAGATTTCATGCTCTTCCATGCAGGAGTCAGAATGTAGCAAAAATCGAATCAAAACCTGATTAATCATATTGATCAGATTTCATCATACAACATCTACACAGTCTTAAAGAAACAGATTATCAGAGTTTCAATGTTTTAATCATATATATTTAAAAATCAGTTTTCAAAGGCTTTAAAGTTAAAAATTTGAACTTTTACTTGATTGCATGAATATCTTTGTTGCATGAATAACTGTTTTGACTCTTAGGAAGAACTCTTATTAAAATTAAAATATCGAATTGACAAAATATCCATTTAACTCAAAAAACTAACTGATTTCATTATTCCAATCTTATCCAAAAACCCAAATCTAAATTCTAAAATGCCTGTGGGAAGAATTGAAAATCAGCGGTATTTCCCCTCCTCGCATGATTTTCTTTGTCGGCCTGTTCTATCTGAGAGGAAAATGTTTTTCTTCTTGCAAGTATCACAATAAAACGCAGACAAATTCATAAATGGATTATGTAAACTTGTGTTTACACCGTGGAAGGTTTAAAGATCCTATCTGCCTCCGGGTGAATAGTCCAGCCTTTAGACGGTTACAGAATCATGTTGTGGTATGTCCGTGAGCCGAACTGGGCAGCAGCATCAGCTGGCGCTCATATAAACCTGGGATGGTATGAGAGAAAGCCTGACAGTTTTTTGTTCTCCTGAGATAGATAGTAGTGTGTTTGTTTGGATCTGGCAGACATGCACACACTGGCACATATTTTCAGAGTCCATTGCTCTCTCTCATCACTCTTGTTCACACCTCTATCAGGGAGGCTTTTTTTCACTCCTTTTGCGTATTTCTTCTCCTCTCCCCTCAGCTCTGCTCCTCTGTCTCCATCCAACCTCCCACCCAACCCCCTCTCCCCCTCCTTCCCTCCCCCTTTCTGTGATTACTGCCATCCATCTCTGCACAAGCTTTCTAGTTGTAGTTTAAATCTGTTTAAAGTCCTGCAGTTTGACCGTGGCCTGACCGCTGCCCAGTCTTAACTAACCATAACCTTCTCTGCCAAGCGAGACTCCGTTGTAACACACCCAAGTGTGCGGGGATGAAAAGAGACAGGGGGACAGAAAGAGGGTTGGAAGGTTGGGAAAATTGTCTAGATTGAAAAGAGGTTGGAACCGATGAGAGGAGAAGGGGGGGGGCAGTGAAAAGGGAGGCAAGGGAGACGGGGGGGGGGGGGGGGTAGAAAGCGGGGGGAGAGCTGGAGGCGATATGTGTCCTAATGCTGTGTTCTTTCCTGAAATAGCTATCACCCAGATGAGGTGCTGGCTGGAAGGAAGGTGTGTGTCTGTCCGTTTTCTTGTATACGTCTGTGCATCTGTTTGAGTGCATAAATGCATAGCTCTGTGTGTGTGTGCACGTGTGCGTGCGTGCGTGCGTGTGCATGTGTGTGTGCGCGCGTGTTTTCGCAAGCACACCCGCCACACATCCATCACATTTCCTGTCATTTTAGGCCTGACCTTTGTCTGTTCCACCTTCCTATGAGTTCTTCGCTCAGCCGCAGTGTGGTGCAGTGTCCTACACACTGCTCGGCATCAGACACACACCTCCAAAAGTACCAACCAACTGACCAGTGTAGCATGACAGTGCTGTCGTCATTAACCAGTACTAAATGACTCCCTCAGGCACTTGAATGCCTCCCTGCCTTGCCTGCAGTGAGGTCAGCAATTTGCTCAAGCACCCATACATCCACTGGATAGGTTTTCTCGGTTTCATAACAGCATGACTCAAACGCCTTATTATTGCCTTCATAATGATGTTGCTCTTGGATGCCTTGATCCTTGAGAGAGTTATTACTACAGCAAATCAAACTTTAAGTGCCAGGGATGATGATAGGTTTGCAAATGTGATATTTTATAGCATTTAGGAGATGCAATCCTCATACCATCTCTATCTGTAAGTAGCCCAGGGAATTAAGTGTTGCTTAGCATTTAAGCTTAAAACCAGTGGAGCGTGTCTTCAGTTAAATATTGTTCTAGCTTTAGAGGTAGATGTTTTGGAAATTATTTGTTTTCACATCCCATCTGGTTAACTAAAACAACCTTTCCTGACTGTCTCATCTTATTATCCTGAGGAAGGCAACGTGGTTCTGTCGGAAAGACCATTGCTACGGTCCAGACTGAAATATCCTCAAAGCTTTTGGATGGATTGCCACAAAGTTTTGGTTCCCAGAGGACGGCTCCAAACGACTTTGATGAGCCCCTTACTTTTCCTGTACACCACTATGAGGCTGATATTTGGACTTTAGAGCAAAATTCTTTGACAACGATATGATGGATTGCCCTGCAATTAGATACAGATATAGCATGCATGCACATAGCATGGTTTTAGATGCTTATCGTAGAATTTTTAACAACTGAAATGGATTTTACTGCCCTTTATAACAGCTGTTGTTGACGTGTTCAGCTCGGTGCATGTTAAATCGTATTAATGTAATGTTCCTTGACTCTGTGTTGGCAGACTGCAGTCTATCACACTATCAAAGATGGTAACCCCAGTGTAGATGGTGTATGATAGAGCCATTAACATTGACAACTGATCTTTAATGGCCCAGCCATGCGTTACTCGGGCATGCCATATTCTTCAGTACCCCATTACTACCCTCTACATAACATGTATTGTTCTTTAATGCTCAATAACCTTAATGACACATGACCTTCTCAGCCATTAAGCCTACCGTTTAGCAAGTGTCACTGATCATTTACCATGGCAAAACGTCATTTGCTCAGCATTTATTACCTGCATGTGGTTATATTTCAGAGAAAATCCATTCTTCCTCAGATCATTTCTTAGAATAAGGCTATGTTTAACTGAGAGTAAAATAGGATAGCCTTTCAAGATTGCCTTTCACAGTACTTTAACGACAACAGGAGAGAAGACAGGAGGAAAGGGAGGGGGCATTATTGAGGAGAGAAAGTGCAGCACTGGTCCCTCACCATTTTCCAGCCTCATCTGTTCACCTCCTGCCCCCCCCCTTTTTTTTTTTCCGCTCCTTACATGCTTTGCCCCAGCCCTCCATCCCCCATCAACATCCATCTTCGTTCTGGTCTAATTGTTAGCTGTTCTGGGCTCCCATTACAATTAGCCATCCATCTGGGCGGTGGTAGAGAGACAGCCCCTGATCTATCTCACTGCACAAAGGGAAGATACATGAGGATGCCACTAGTTGCTGGGTGGCAAGAATGAACACACAGCTGGGACACAGACATACTCTCTACTAGGTCTCCCTATAGTTCTCACTGTCAATACTTTTGTTCTACAGTGAATTGAACACACACTTTGAGCCCTTCCCTTTCTTTAAACATGATCTCATAAAGTGATCTGAAACAGTGTCCAATCTGCAGGGGTTACTCTTTTGTTGCTTCTCAGAAGTTATTTGCATAAAGGTAATAATATCTTAGGGGAGGTCTCATCACAAATTCTTAAGACATCTTAAAGAGGGCAAGATTTAAATGGAGAATCACAAAGGGCAGGTGATACAGAAGGTTTGAGCGATGGGAATTAAAATGAGCATAATTTCTAGATGTACCTACGTTAGTCTCCTGAATCTGTTTCCCTAATTCTGTGAATATCTCCTCAAAGTTGAGTTTCGCGTGACAAAAGGTTCTAATGGGAGCCCCGATTAAGATACAGCGAAGGTTTCCATTGACTGAGATAGATAGCAGGGGTTGAAATGGAGAAGACAAGGGCCTTTTTTTAACTTGCATTATGTTGTAACCACACTGATCTATCTTTACCCAATAGGGAATTCCTACAGGAAAGTAAGCAGGCAATCACAATTGTGCAACCTTCACCCTGCCATGTAGTTTCATAAGTCATCCCAGATGGACTTGAACCCTGGTTGAAAAGGACAGAACCACCTTAACTCCATGTCGTCTAGTAATAAAAGAGTTGACATTGTTATTGAGCGACAGAGTCCAAGTAGGGAGGAGGTTGGGGTCGATGAATGGCTCACCAGAACATCACACTTTAAAACGCGAGACTGTCGATCTTTTCAACCGACATTTAACTTTTTTTTTTTAAAGCATGACTACGATTGTTCTGTAACCTTAACCACATGACTATCAAATAAGGAAGATTCCCTGACCTTAACAAAGTACAGAGTTATTTTTGAACAGTGACTTTTATATCAAAAAGGCATAGAGGAAAGGTATCATCCCGCTAATAGCGGCATGAGATCAGAAGACGCTTCTACATATGCATCATTCTAAAGAGCAGTTAAATATGACATATTTCGTCATTTCATTTGGAGGACTTGTTGTCTTCATGATACAATATTCATTGTCTGAACCTTGAAATGTGTCATTCCCATTTAATGTCTTTCACACAGAGAGTAAAACCTTCTTTGTTTGATAGATTTATACATGTGTCCTCTATAATTAAACAAAACACATATATTAACTCCCCATGAATGTACAGTACAGCGTTGAGTTGAGCAGTTGTGGGGCTTGATTTGGCTAAACAGTAGATCATGAATCCAACCTCAATTGTAGAGCTGCAGAATCTATACATATCTCCCATTGCTTGTTTTCCATTATTGTGCCTGCCTCCGTGATGGATTCAGTTGCCATCTTAATTTTACTGCCTTGTTTTTTTCCCACTTTGACTTGAAATCTTGCTCAGGTTGGACCAGTTTTTGTCCTCAAACTTAGTGAACAGTAAAATTACTGTCTGTTGCGGTTCATGAGCGTTATACCTGCTAGGGGATGACATGGAAGATATAAAACAAATCAAAAACAAGTCCCCTTCTCTACCTCTCTCTCCTGCTCCCTTTGCTTTAATCAGCTCGCTATTGTTTTTAGCCCTCCCTCAGAGGGTTGAAGTCAAAAGGTGGAGATGACCCCTGGCTGAGAGTGTTTTCCCCTCTAGACAATCGATAAAATCGTCTGCACGTTGCAAGAAGACAGACAAAACGAGAGATCAAGGAATGTTGACGGGGCACTTCACTGAGGAGGGGTCAAGAGTTGTACTAAGTGAATTATGTCCTAAGCAGGTGGGAAAAAACAAGACATCCTAAATATCAGCATCACAGCACAGCTCACAGAGCAGAGCTGTATAAAGAGGAGGTAATCCAAGCTTAGCAAAGGTATTTTGTCTTTGAGTGGTGTTAGTCCGACATTGAGCTGTCTTCGCTACAGAGGCAGATTTCTGCAGGCCAGAGATGCCGGAGGACTTGATTTCCTCTGAATCACCTCTTGTTATCGTTTCCTGCCTCCGACTCTCAGATGGATTTTCTGAGAGTCAAGTTTTCCCAGATTTCTCTCCTCATTTTCCCCTTTTCCTCCCAGGCTCTCCTCTCCTTGAGTAACTGTCCCTCTCTCTGTCTCTCTCTTTCCATCATCTTTGTGTGTATGTATTATCGTAAAGCAACATACCTCAGAGGAAGTAAATGACTTATTTTATTGTGACAGAAATGTCAGCATGTATAAAGCAGCTCTTAAGATGAGTGGCAGCTGCAAAACAAAATGAGCCTCTTTTTAGTGTGTGTGTGTGTGTGTGTGTGTGTGTGTGTGTGTTTTGGGGGTGTTCTCATCAGATGGTCTCCTCTTTCACTATGGTTCCAAGGCAGGCCTAAGGCAGAACCTAATCTGGTCTCATAGCTTGATTGCTCCACTTTTCCGCTCAGTCAAAATCCTACACTGGCAGTCTAGCAAAAACTGTAACTCACAAGGTGCCTTGAATGTTTTAACTTTTACTTTCAAGTAAAAAAATAACTTTCTAACAGTACTTCCTGGCAATGCTCAGTGGAGTATGGCATGGGATCTAAGTGGATATGTAGCTCTTCTTTTTTTAATCATATGAGGATATGCCAGTTTAGATCCCTCAGCTGGCAGCGCATGGTGTTAAAATGAAGCATTTCTGCTGGCTTGCATCCTACAGCTGTAATCTTTAGAATGTGATTGATCCTAAATTGTGGCTCCAAAGCGGGAAAAAAGAAAACAAAGAGGAAAAAATGTGTTTGGACCACTTTATTGGCCTTGGTGTGTGCGAAAACAGCTGGACGGTTTCGAGGAGTGATACTAAGCATCACACTCTAATGAGTGGTTGGCAGGGGTTATATTATTTTTGATTTTTTTTGTAAGCTATTGTTTCTCCTTTTTTTTCTGTCAAACCGAAATTAAATTTCTTTTTTTTTTTTTTTAAAGCAGACATACCCACTCTGTAAATCACATGTCTTGTGTAAGTGATAATTTTCAAGTTTATATTTTTTGGTTTCATTTTGGTGCCCACTGTCTTTACATTAATCTGTATCAAAACAAAACAGAAGTTCCCAATCTACACAACATCTGTAGTGTATGAGATAGATTTTACTGTCCTTTATGTATTGATTAGATGCTCATTTGCTTAACAAAAAAATAATAGATTTAAATGGTGACCAGTATTCAATATTTTAATGTATGTTACATAGAAAAATTTTGTATCAAAAGTAAATTACTGAGACTGCATCTCTGGCATCCAATGACAGCTTTTTGCAAACCTATAGTTATATTTATGGTTTATTCTATGTGAATACTCTTCTAGTACTGAGAAATGTTTTAAATATTCTGATTGTAATCACCTTTAATGAAACGAGCACTTTAGTATACATCCTGTGTGTGTGTGTGTGTGTGTGTGTGTGTGTGTGTGTGTGTGTGTGTGTGTGTGTGTGTGTGTGTGTGTGTGTGTGTGTGTGTGTGTGTGCGCGTCATGCAATTTAACTTTCTACATGATATTCTATATATTCGTAGGTATAAATGAAAACTCTTTGCCCATGGTTTCCTTACACTCCTCTGTGCTCTCAATAGTGCTTCAGCAGCAATTCAGGGCAATCAGTCATGCAGTGGATATGCCTGAAAGCACGGATGGCCCTAAGACACAAACACCCAGCTCCCAAAGGCCCGGAAATCTATCAGAGAACCGCAGAAGTAGATTCAGTCTAGCAGGACATGTTCTTAACATCCCCTCTATTGCCCCTGCGCTGCCTAGCAACCATCACCACATTCACAGGTTTCCTGTTGGCATGCTGACCCCAGGGAGACAATCCCATTGGCTGATCACAATGCCAGAAGACAAAGAAAGGGTTATCCCAAAGGCCTGTGGGAATGCTGTGCCAGCACATCTGTACAAAGGTGTTAAGAGTGTGAGGACACAAAGAGATCTAGGAAGCCTTGTCAAGGTGAGCAGAAGGGAGGGTGACCGAGGCAAAATGACGCAGGAGAAGTAAACCATTTGAACAAGCCGGATTTGTGGTTCATTTATTTGTTTGTTTGTTTGTTTGTTTGTTTGTTTATTGGGATCCCCATTAGCTTCCACAGATTGGTTGCCAGTGTTCCAGAGGTCCAAACAAAAAACACCAACGAATTAAACAAACTATAATTTAAATCACACCGTATCAATAAAACATAAAAGACAAAACAAGCCAAAACACAGAAAATAGGTAAAACTCCTCTACATAGCAAAACAAATGAACAATAGTAACCTACAATGAAAACAAAAAAAAAATTGTCAATGGTTCAGAAACAGCAGCAACTAAAATATCATCTATATGAAATTTTCTTTTTAGTAGCGTTTTCAAAGAAAATCTACTTTTGGTCTTTCCGTTGTTGATGGGGAACATATTCCAAACAGAAGAAGCTCTATAAAGGACATTTCTTATCTTACACTTTGTTTGTGGACTTGGCCCCAACCAGCTCGTTTGACAAGTATTATATCCACAACAAAAACCTGTGCATACTAATGTTTCACAAAAGAAGTAAGCTATAGATCCTATGGTATAGATTGGCCACTGTGTATGTATGTGTTCACACGCACCACTCTTTATCTCCCCTGCCTCACTTTAAATTACTTAATCTAAGCATGAGCCACCTCAGGTCATCAAACATTACAGTGTTTTAAAAGGAAGTCAAGTGAGTGGATGAGCTTTAATTACCATACATTACCATACTCTTTCTGAGCCAGGTATTGTTTTTTACTTGCACTCTATATGGCTCATATATGGATGTATAAGAAATTCTGCTTTGAAGACGCGTTGTGCACACGTCAGCGCATCAGGAAATATGCAAACACACGTCCACAGACTCAATTAACCCCCCAACAGGGTGCGGGTCTCCCGCTCGACGAGCTCACTGCCGGCTCATCATTTACACAGCTCACGTTATCATCGACCAATTTCCCTTCAATGAATCCATCATGCTATTTTTAAAATGCTGAAAGCGAAGCAACAGAGACTCACTCGCACTTTGTAGCTGCACCGAGCCTGACACCCAGCTGTTGACTTTGATGGGAAAATGGCAAGCCTTTGAGAAGGGAGTGACTCAGATTACGCTATCCTGTAAAAAGCAGTTGTTCCGGCAACTGAGAAATTTATGGAGACATATCTTTAAGCACAGGATTTCTTGCACACAAGCTAATGTGCACTCAGGGCACTGACGGGTCTATAGATGAATGCTGGCCAAGCTGGTGCAGATGTGCAAAAAGAGGGAAGTACACAACCGAGAATGGCTTCACACACGTTCAGTAGCAACAGTGCACAGGATGTTGGAGTAGAGTCCTTTCAAGAATTCACTCCAAGGACCAGAGAATTTTCTGTTCTTCCTCGTATTTCTTCTCCTTTCCTATTCATGCCTGTTGCTGTGTGCCTAACAGGACAGATTTGAAGGCGTGAGAGAAAGGCGGTTGGGGGGGGGGCTTGACTGTGCACTGACGATGCTCAACAGGTTTGATAACTACAGATGCATCTAAGCCGACACTAATATAGTGTAGAGTATCATGGGCCTGGACATTTCCTTGATTTTTTTTTTTGCTGAACAAAGCAGCACAAAGCAGCACAAACACAGCCCGAATAAATTGAATTCAGTATTTTAAATAAAAAATGACATTTAGCTGCTTAATTCATACAGGATTTACCTGCTCTGCTCCTAGCTGCCTCTCTAACTGATTTTCAACCCAGTGAATGTGTTATCATGTAGTTACTATAAATCATTCATAAGTATCACAGGGGATCAGAGGGAATTTATCACAGGAGATAAGAGTGAATGTGTTAGTAGCATATGTTTGATTTATAAGATCACAACTAAAATATCAAGCATATGAAAGTGCTGTAGCTCAAATCGGTGGGATGTGGCAGGAGGATACCCAATCATTCTGATATATGGTTCGGTATAGGCACTGACTAACAGGTGGCCTCTGTGGTCTCTTATTCTTTGCAGAAAGCCCGCTTGGCCAGGATACGAATATCCAAGACAGGAAGCTCCAGTGCGTTCCTCCACAGCAAGCGCAACGGCCTGTTCAACGAAGCTCTAGAGCTCACGGTGAGAGAAGCCTCTGAAACACACAGAGACCCCATATGCTTCACTGGTGTCTCATCGTGATTTTCCACAGGATTACCCAACCACTCACAACACTCTTTTTTTTAAATTATTGTTTTACTGAAAAAACACAGAAAGTCTGACCTTTGTATCTTCTTGGGAACAAAATGGTTCTGAGGATTTCAGAACTGGCAAGTCATTGGACGCAGTCCTTGCATGTCCATCCTTTAATTATCAGTTCCTAGAATGAACCCAGCATCCCATCAGAGCAGCTAACTGTGGACTGATTCAATAAGCGGCATTTCTAATTTGAGCATCCCTGAGCCCAGCTGCCCATCTGAGGAACAGGCTTCAGGCAATGCAGCGGGAAATGTAAACACAACTCAAGGATGTTCCACGCTTCACCAAAATGTTGTGGTTCATGAGCACTATAGTGGCCCGAGGCTGACACAGTGCAGAAACAAGTGCTGCTTTCTCCCTCTCACCCTATGTGGGTCTTTCTCTCTCTCTCTCTCTCTCTCTCTCTTTTGTTCTCTTTCTCTCTCTCCTCAGTAGCAAGGAACTGTGGCAGCAGTGATAAAGACAAATGGAGAATTTATATTGATATTGTCTTAAGACACAATATAAAGCAAAAGCTGCAGGGTAGATTTTATATAGGTGGTTTTGTTTCCATTTATCTTAAATGCAAACAGTATCATTGGTGTAGCTTGTCTGCACAGTAAATATTGACTGGTAAAGTTGCTATATTGGATGAATTTATTACTTGTGATTATTTCTTTAAAAAAAAAGTGCTAAAAGAGATTATTGCCAGTCAGGAGTCAGCAGAAGTTTACAAACGTTATAAGTGAGTAAGGACACTCATTTTTGCAGATTTATGTATTATACAGAGAAAAAGACATGGATAAACTGTTAATTTTACTCCATATCCTATGAAGATTTGGTTTAATTTTTTTTTATTCTAGAGCTGCATGCCTTATTAAATTAAATGATAAGGGGTAATTATTCCTTTGGGCAGTGCATGTATTTCTTTAGTATGAAACTTGACGTCCAAATTCAACAGTTAACCGTCCATTAACTCATATATGAAGATATATGCAGGCTCAAAAAAATGTTAATTGTTGTCCAACTGTCATATAATTCTAAGGCAGCTATTTACTAATAACATGAACAGCACCATGCAGAGTGACAAAGTGTGTTATGTCACTCTGCAGACCAAGCTGTTTTCACTCCTACAGTATGATGGCCACCTGGGTGGTGAGCCATAGCCGCCCCCAGACAGACTGCTGATATGGGCTTGCAGTCACATGAATATTGAGACAGGAATAACTCAGCCTAAACACCTGTGTTTTACTGCGGTGTTAGGTACAGATAAGCAGCATGAACACAGGTGAGCGGTCAGGACAAACTGAGTCATCAGCACAGGAATGGACCCTCTCAGCAAGAGGCTTCTGCTTATAACACCGGTTGCCCGCTTAACAAACAGAAAATTGCCTCTACAAATCTTCCAAACGTGACATTTGACTTGCCTTATGGAGGTGCTGTGAAGCATGTGATATCAGGGCAGTGCTCTTTTGGCTCTGTTTTTTTTTTTTTTAAACTCAACTATAGATTCTGCAGGGAATGACTGATGCAACCCATTGAAAGTCTGTGTATGTATGTTAAACACTGCTGTACTTCTGACAACAACAATGATGATACTCTGCAATATACTGAAGAGACATCTTCCCAGGCTGAAGCTTAGGCTATTGTGGCAAAAATTTATGATAGTAATGCAAGGTAATCTGTGTTTTCTCTGCACTAGCTCCTCTAAAAGCCCTACCTAGATTTCAGATGTATAAGGATATTAAATTTCAAATCCTGTTGTCAAGTATTCTTTGAAATATAAATGAAAAGGCATCTGCTCCGGTGAAATAAAAGCAAGCAGAAAACTGAATGTTAAAAGCCTTATATGGTTTATATCTCTCAATACTATCTTTCTTTTCTGCACAAAGAAAATGTTTTCTACAAGCTTTAACTGTTCCCCTAAAATGACTTATTGGACCAATTAAACAATATAAATGTATGGATTGAAAAATATGAACAAATTAACTTGACACTCAAATGTTTAATTTTATTTATTCTAGCAGCTTTCTTTGATTTCTACAACAGTCCATAATCCACTCATTTTCCGAATCACCTAACCACTGCCTAGAAATGCGTTTCATGTCCAAACCAACACAGAACTAGAAATAACACAGTTTTGTTTGTGCGCAGGTACACGCACAAATATAAATGTAAAAAGGCCACGTCATAAAAAATGAGGAATATGGAAAACAAGTCATTATTGAGTTGCCTTTGGCCAGCCTTTTCAAAAATAGAGATGGAGGCAAAATGTCACAATGGAAATTTTTCTAGGAATTGCATATACTGTGTATCCATTAGGAGTGACTTGTGCTCAAAGTCTCCCTTCCAGCACAGATCAATTCACTGGCTCCACTGATGTTAACAGAAATGCCCGTAAGGCTGTGAGAGGTAATAATAGTAATGTTCCCTGTGTCTGACTTGCGTGACCGCGGCCCGGATGGCTGCATGTTCTCAACTCTGAACTATGACCACCTGTAAAACTGTAAAACTGATGTTCTACTTTTGTCTCCTTCTCTACTTGAAGCAACTTCCATACAAGATGAACCTTTCAGATCAGGTACAGAGACGGCAGCCGGCCGCACACCTCCCACCACTGAATAGTGTCTTCCTAAAAAGAAATGTAGCATATCATTCATTTTGAATGTGTGTGTTACAGAGTTCCACTGAGGAGGAGCAGCGGTTAACTAAGTCTACTTCTCTATTAGAGAGCCAGCACCACCACCTACTGCACTGTCTGGAGAAAACCACTGTGAGTGCACACACACACACAGACACACACACACACACAGAGATTACACACACATTACACACACATTTGTTTTCTCCAGAATCACACATTGATTTCATTTAAGCAGATTCTAAGATATTCATTTACTATCAGGATAAAAATTGTGCAATCATCCATACATTTCTCTCTGGCTAAAGATCATTAGCTTAAAGTAACTGACAGCCAGGGATGATGTGTTAGATCTACAGTATTTGTATGTGCATGGGCAAGTGCAACTCACTGTAGCGTGATGTCCAATACGGTGCCTTTCTCTTACGACACACGCTCATCTTGCCTGTACGTGATTGGCAAGCACTGGCTGATTAAGCCTGCCACAACACAGTGCATGGCAAATGAAAGAATCTAACATGCAAACACACATTCTTCACCGTACAAATGTTTGGAAATGTACCCTGAAAGGTCCAATATGGATGTAAGTTAAAAACTGCAATAATCATTTTTCACACTGGAAACACAACACCGACATTGATTTGTTAAGGGTCGTGTTTGTGTCTACCTGGTTTTAATTTCACCTGATATTCACTTTTCTTTTAGCTCTGTTTTGTTCTTCAGCAACTCCTTAGAGAGTCATCTGGCTCTTTAGCCGTTAAATTCTCCACTATATTTACCAGCTAGTTTCTAACTTCAACCTAACTGCGATCTGAAGCTGGGCAGGTACAGTACAGTGTGTTTTAAGAGCCTTATCACTGAAAACCATGGCCTGCTGTAGCTGAAAACAAAACTGATGGGAATGGTGAGAGTGAACCAAAACTGTTGTGGGCTCTAAAACAAAAACAATAAGCTGAAAGACGCTAGTAATATGCGATCCATTGTTAATATACAAGAACTGATTGAAGGAACTCTGACTGTGGAAAATTGATTGATTCTGCTAAGCTCCACAGAAAACATGTTACCTATGTATGCATGCATACGCACACACACACACACACACACACACACACACACACAGACACACACACAAACACACACACACACACACACAGACACGTGCACCTATAAAAAAAATAATCACACATTGTCAGAGAAGTTATTGACCCAGGCTATGAAGCAGAAAATTACTATATCAAGCCATACACAGTACATAGTCATAAATATAAATGTTGTAAATGTCACATCTTTTTTATGACTCTCTTTGTCTTTTCCCCTTTGCTGGTCTCATTCTCTTTGTCTTTGTTTGCAGAACCATGAGTTTGTGGATGAGCAGTATTACCAGCAGAGCTACCTAGAGGCGGGCCTGCAAAATTACCCGTCTCGAAGCCCCTCCCTCTCCAGCCAAGATGGCGTGACGGGCACATGCTGCACCCGCCGAAGCAAGAAGCACACCCCTTTACCGAATGCCAGTGCCCCAGCACACATGCAGCCTTTGACACACACGCACACACACCAACAAGGTTTGCAGGAGCTCAGCACCATCCACATCCAGCCCCTCAGCACCAGGTATGATCAGGATTCCCAAAGGACAGAGTGAAAAAACTCTAATATCCTTCAATTTGTGGGCTGTGATGGTTCTGAAATCGGTTTAAAAGAAAAAAACAAAACTCTTGGTAACTCTTGCTGCTTATTTATAATAAGATTTCTGAGTTACTTTTTGAAAAAGAGTTCCCTGAACCTACCGTACACAAAAAGATATTTTCGAATCTGGGCGTAATATTTCATAAATCACAATGTTATTTTTTTTCTCAAATTTTTATCTCAAATTTTCCGTAGCATTTGTATACAGGTAAAAGTGAAGAAAACATCCCATGGAAATCAAAACTTTCTTTGAGCTTTCCTATAGTTTCCTATAGTCTGATAGTTTTTCCGAATTAGCCACGATGTCACTAATGACCACTGACAACAAGCTGCTAATTTACTGTAAGATTATCCCCACAATGTTAACTGAATGTCTCTTATTTTCAGTTATCTATGAATCTGAGGAAGGTTATTTTGTCCCGAGTGGGGCATTAGAACAATTCTTAACCTTTATTTAACCAGGACTCATCATGACAAGTTAAAGTGGCGTAAAAGTGATTTTTGACAACATAGTAGTCAGTCAGACAAAAGCATAATAAAACAGCCATAATGCTGTCATCATCATCGATGATCATCAGCTTCTGACGTGTTTATAGTTACCCTGTTTGCAAAAAAAAAAAAAACACCTACTTGAGCGAAAGAAGACAGAAGAAACAGAGCAACAAGAGCTTCCCGTGGGAGCCGCTTTTATGGTAATTTGACAAATGTATGCTATTTATTCACCTTCCGCCGCTGGTTTAGTCGGCAAACTCCAGAGGAAAACATGTCTAGGCACTCAGATGTCTTCAGCAGCCCCAGTTTACTTTGACTCTGTTGTTTTCGAGAAAGGCTCAGAAACCACTTTATGAGAAGCTGAAAGCTGCATGGAGATGTAGAGATGGTCAGTGCATTTGGCAATACAAGCATCCCATTAATATTATACTGACTCATATGGCCAGAATGGTAATGTTCGCTTTTTCACACTGCAGCCCCGAGGGATGCCTGTTTTCAGGGCTGAGCTATGAACACTAGTAAAGCTCCACCTGCTGATTTAATTTAAACGCTGGATTTTCAGGGGTTTTGTTCATTTTGAACAGGGTCTGTATGAATAACTGTCTTGATTAAGGGGACTCCAAAGGAAGTTGAAGGAGAAAGAATTGGTGCAGGACATAAAACCATCATTCAAAAACCCATCTCCCAAAAGGCCAAGTCTAATTTTCAGTGAAACATTTCCGCCTATGTAGGGCTATCCTAATCCTTGATTCTCTCTCCTTCGTTCTATATAGCCGCTCCAGTCTCAACATGCGCGTAGATGAACCAGCACCCCTCAACTGCCAGAGCAGCCAGATCACCACAGCAATCATCAGCATTCCCACGCCGCCGGTGACGACCCCTGAGGGCGACGCTCATCTGCCGGCGGGTCCCGTCCACCAGAACGTTGTGAAGGTGTCCGCACTGTGAAGACTTAGAGTGCCGACACGTCACACAGAAAGACGGATAAAGACTCATTGAGACAGACTGAGGGACAGAGGAGGACTGGGAACTATGGAGGGGAAAGCATGCGGAGTCCTAGTCTAGCCGTGGCGGAGCCTGCCCTCTGCTGGTCATGTACTGTAACGACACGGACTCCCTGTACAGACGGAGGATGGCTTTTAGATACAGTATATTCATGTTAGTGGTCGGCATGCATGTGTGCGCGTATGCGAGCGTGTGTGGGTGAAAGACTGGGAAAATACACGAAAGGGAGTCGTTTTAGATGAGGAATGCGAGAGCGTGTCTCCGAGGTGTCGGAGATGAGTTCTCAGGGTAAGTCATGTGTCACTGTGCACAAAGCACCTTTTTATGATTTTTGCTTCAGTTTGACTCTTAGGGTCTTTTTTTTTCTTTTTTTTAAAACAGGAGATATAAAGGAAAAGGAAGAAAACTCAGAGGGAAAGGAAAAAAAACAACACATAATCAAAGGGGGTTTTTCTTCCCACGGATTTAACCCTGCCCTTTTGTTTTTGTGTCATTTTGGTCCACTTACGTTGTCAGTAGTTAAATATGCCACCGTTCCTTTTCAGGCCCAATATTATTCCACTCGAATGAAAATTCTTTAAAAGATGAAATATGATAAGTGTGTCTGTGATGGCGTCACCCATGAGTTTCATATTTGTGAATGAGCATATATGACTTTTGCTAGATAGAGGATTTGTGATGTTTTGGATAAGAGGTATGTGCCTCTGTGTGTGTGTGTGTGTGTGTGTGTGTGTGTGTGTGTGTGTGAATGTGATTGTCTCAGTTGAAACAAAACTTGTGTTGCAACTCTTCTGGAAGTCCCTATGGCTCAGTATATGGTATATTTGACTAGCTGCCACTCTGAATGGCTCGCTGCACATATTTCTGTCCGAAATTCTCAGCTACAAGCCTTTTACACAACATGTGCCTGTTTTGCTGGAGTAAAATGAGATTTATTTCTTTTTATAATTTTCCACCCCCCCCCATTCTTTTCCCCTTTTGGCTCTTATAGCCCGACAGACCTCAAATAAGACGATTCTCTAGCAGAGAAAAAAAAACAAAAAAAAAAACAAAAACAACAAAAAAACAAAACAAACAAAAAAAAAAAAGATTCAAATCACCGCAATTAAAAGCACAAGGCATTTACTGAGAATTTCTGACACAAATCTGTCCAGAGCCCAGGTTCTTTGTGAATATTGTTAATAGAATATTTTGTAATATTTGACCATCGTTTGGCAGAACCAGTGAAGCTGTCCTCTCGTTCTCTCTCTCTCTCTCACTCTGTCTTTCTCTTCCTCAAGCTCCTCTCCCTGCATATTTCTCTCTCTCTCTCTCTCTCTCTCTCTCTCGTTGTTGTCCCATTGTATCCCTCCCTACTGTGTGAACAACAGTATGCTTTCAGCAGTCTTTATAGCTGTTAACGTTTTTTCTTCCCCAAACTCAGCGGGCATTTTTCAGAGCTGTTGAGTATGTGTACTCTATGTGGTTAGGAAACTTGGTGTTTGTACTTTTCGTCCTCCTCGGTGTTTCAAAGGATTTTATTTACTTTTACTTCTGGAGAACTTTAAGCAGGGAAGTCTGTTGTAACGGTGACCACGGACACTCAGAGGACACTGGATGAGCCATCCACCGATTTCTGTCACCTATCTGTTCTGTCTCTTCTCTCAATTCACGGACCCACCCTGTAACTTATACCTATCACCGAAATCCCATCAAAGTTGACCTTTGTAACCATGGATGTTGACCTTTTTGCTCTGCTAATCTCCTAGCTGATGCTGCTCTTTTGGCCTTTTTTTCATCTTGAATGTCATTCTGAAACCGACAGCTCCAGAGACAGTTAGGTCTGTCTTTGTTTAGGTGGATGAGCCCACTGCTGGGTTTTCACCAAAATGGGGCAGAATAGCTTCAGTCACAGCAGACTGAGCATCCACTTCTGCTCTGCACAGATGAAATACAATGTTGATCAAGAGCACACAGACAGAGCTAGAGAAACACCAATATATCAGCATACTGTCCATCAGCCAAGAGCATATTTCAAAAGCAATACTGGAATTGGTCGAATATTATGTCTGCCCATATGTAGCCGATGTTTTTTTCTCCTGTAGACGTATACTGTATTTAAAACAACTGTCAAACTAGCAGCAAAATGTATCATGGTCTTTTTAAGAAAAAAAGAAGTATTTAATTAACTTAAGATAGGGTTATCTTAAAAGCTTAACCAGTTTTACACACACATTTGTACTAAGACTTAAAATTATGCATATCATTATATCATATCTACCCATATGGGTGGGAAAAAGAGCGTATTGGTACCATATCAGTGCATCACTACACAAGACCCAAAGGTCTGTTAGGCTCCTCTGTCCCGAGGTTAATATAAACCTGAAGAAAGCCAAAAATATTCTGAGTTGGAAAAGGGTGTGTTTTACCTCTGATAGGCTATTCCCACTAGTGACCTAGTACTACTGCTGGTGATATACTACTGTACACGGTGACAAAAGCTGCCTAGATCCAGTATTAGTGTTTAGTTGAATTGTGTGCAATTTTACCTGGATGGAAAAAAGAAGACTAGCACAGACAGGCAGAGCCTTTTCAGCGTGATTTTAAAACTGGGGTTAAAGACATTGACTTCATATTCACAGCATTGAGTCCGACATTTAGAATCTATGGAAAACTACTAACGAGGATATGACATAGGCAACGGCAGAAGCGAGGTTCCCTATATTTTTTTTGTTGCTAGGACCGTGATTAAACGTGATTTATTTCCTGCTTCCCTGTTTCGAGACAGGTTGTTTTGTGTCAGCTGCACTTTCCAAATGACACAGTTTGAATTATTATGTAAGCATATTTCCGCTCAAAGTGTCAAAGGATTGCGTTTTTATTTACAAACAACAAAAACAGAGGTCTTGTGTTTGGTTGTGTTTGTCCCTCTTTCTCTCTTATGTACTCTCCTTTGATTGTCTTTTTTCTGGGCTGAGTCAATTTTCTTCTCACTCTTTGCTTTGCCCTCCTATGCCACCCGTCGTCGTTGAGACTACTGCTGTGCGTATTTTGTCAGGTGTTGGATATTATGTATGACCTTGTCTTGTGTCCCGACTGTGAAACGCCTGATAAAACATCTATATCTGCCACAAAATATAAAATCTGTGGGCTCTCTTCTTCGCATGCCTTTGAATCAGTGTGTGTATGTGTGTGTGTATGTGTAAATGCAAAGCAGTGGCTTGTGTATATTTAACTTCTGTAGTAATTTTAATGCAGCCCATGTGACCCAAAACGCTCCTGTCAAATAACTGAATCTTCAGGCTCTAGGTTTTACTGGACATCCTGGGATGGAGGAGAGGATCTTGCCAAGTTCAGAGCGAAACTGTCTGGTGACTAAAGTGTAGATGAGGGGATCCACCGCCGCCTGCAAACAGGTCAGCACCATGGCTGACGTCTCCAGCTCCGTCTGCAACTGTGGGAAACACAGCAGAGAGCTCAGGACGTTGCAAGAACACACAGTAATAACCCTATTAATTCTGGGCAGCAGCCACAGTATGATCAAGGGCTGTGATTGATAAAGGATTAATTTGTTGGGTAATTTTTGATGAATTGTTTAGTCAACAATGTCCATCTCAGTCTCCAGAGACCGAGTTCATATTGTCAGATTGCTAATTTTGTTCAACCAACTGTACAAAACTATCAGATTCGATTTGCAATGATAAAAATTTGTGAAAAGCAGCAAATCCCTTTTTTTCTTGATAAATTTCTTAATGGATTATCAAAATTGCTGTTGATGTTTCAATCTATCATAGCTACTACTGTGATGATTATTGCAAGTTGTACCGCGTAACCAGGGTCAGAGATACAACTGTGCAATGCAGTAGTCCTGGAAAAATAATTTTAACCTTGTTTTTGCAGGGGTATTTTTGGAGAATAGTGCTTTTTATTTAGCTTAGTTTTATTTGGTTACATTGTCATTTTTTAAACTTACTTATCTATTTTTTCATTTTAATGTTTTGCTCACCACTTTTGGAGAACAAATGTTAGAAACCCCGCGAATTACTATGTATTGCAGGAGTGGATTACAGTGTGCAGGATTTCTGTTTTCAGAATGCAGTACTGTGTGAAGAAAACAAACAAACAAACAAACAAACAAACAATCAGGAAACTGCTACACTCACTCTGCCCGTGTCCTGCCAAGAGAGGACATTCAACAGCAAAAGAACCACCATGGGCACCCAGAAGAGCGTGGACGCGATGATAATGTACCCGAAACGCTGAGCCAGCCTCCCCTCAATCCGCTTCTTCCCCCGCTCCCGGGCCCCGGGGGTCAGAAGACACACCGCGCCGACGATCTCCGGAGGTCTCCGTGGGGCGCCCTCCGCGGACGCGGCCGCGGCCGCACCGGGAGCGCCGGCCTCGGCCACCAAGAGAAGCGTTTTGCGGGGAGGCAGGGGGCTGCCGGAGCTCACGGGGGGCAGGCACCCGAGGGAGCCCCCCGGGGCCGGAGCGGGGTCGCCCAGCCAGCCCCAGGCCTGCCCCGACACCGTGGGCCTCAGCTGGACTCCCCGGCTGAACACCCGCTTTCGGTGCCGCCTCACGACCCCGAATATCCGCATGTAGTGGATAACGATCAAAGTCAGAGACAAGCCCCAAACCGGCGCCAGCACGTAGGGTCCGAAAGGGTCGGAGTAGCGCAGACGCCCCTCGCCGTTCCCGCCCATGTGCGGACGGCAGAGCATGTAAAAAAGCGCCTTCTCCGAGAGGACCAGAGAGACCACGGCCAGGGCGAGGCCGCATGCCCAGATGGACAGGATCCAGAGACGGACCCTCGCCTTCCTGCCCTCGGTCTGGAACGGGAAGGCGATGGCCTGGAAGCGCTCGGCGCTGATGCCGACCAGCGTGAGCAGCTGGACGCAGCTGCACAGGGCAAAGGTGAACTGCTGCAGGGTGCACACGGACGCCGACCCCCGGCCGCGGGTCTCCGAGCGCAGGAGGGAGAAGAGCAGCAGCGGCGTGTCCAGGGCGCACTTCAGGAGGTCACTGGCGGCCAGGCTGACCAGCAGCGCGTTGTTGCAGGTCTGCAGGCTCTTGGTTCTGGATACAACCCAGCAGACCCACAGGTTCCCGGGTAAACCCAAGACTAACGTCGCGGTCAAGACCGTGCAGTTGAATGGGAGAAACAGCATGTCCACGCGAGTCTCGTTGTGCGCGTCCGTCTCGTTCCAGAGAGCCAGGATGTCCATGATTTCACCTGCGTGTCGTGCTTCCTCTCAGTAAGCATTTAAATGAGAAATCCCCATTTTATTCATATCATTCAAACCTTCTCAGGGCCACGATCCGCATCAGTGTGCTTCGGCTCAGAGTGAGCGTAAAATGGCATTCATCCCCCTGCATTATGATTTAAATTGGTTACATAAGACAAAACGTTGAAGTGGGCCTCTGGTTTAAGTGAATGTGTTCAAGGGTGTTTGCCTTTTGTGTTTCCCAGCAGTGATTGGGTGAATTGGTAGGTAGAGGCTGATTAATCTGTAATCAGGAGCATGTGGAGTTGTCTGACCTTGCTTCATCCACCCCCATCCCCACCCCCCAAATTGCTGGTGTATACCTACACAAAGAATTTGAACATAATCTTTTTAACCTAAGCACTGTGTGCAATGGATTCATATTAAAAGCAGGGTGGAGTCATAGGGTAGTGACTGTGTAGAGCCAGAATAGAAAAGGGTTTTGAAAATACATGCTGGTAATTTATTAGAAAAGTAATTGTGACATACAGCACGTGACATGAATTCGCTAAAAATACACCAAAAAAAACTTAAGCATAGTGTGTTAGATCCCGAAGTGCAAAAATTGGTCAGCAAATCCTGCTGACCAATCTTTTATTTATTTATTATTTTTGCAGGCAATGTTAGCAATGTCATGTGTGCACACTTATACTAACCCCTCAAAAAAACTGCATTATTAGGAATCCTGGTCAAGATTGTAGACAAGTCATTTTTTCAGGAGTTCCTCCATGTAGACAGCATTCATACGATAAGCCGCCATCCAGTTGTGAGCCATATTGTAGTAGCTTTGGTAACCTTGTTCTTGAAAAGGAGACATGGAGGCGTAGTAATCATTCCAGGCTCTGTAGCACACTCGCCAGTAACTTTCAGCACTCAACTCCTCCTCTTCCTCATTCCAGTCCCTCTTTCGCTCTCTATTCGGCCTTTCTGAGAACTTCTTGCTCTGGTTCCCAGTCTCTCCTCTCATCCTTCTTGATTCATTTCTGCCAGTCTGTGTCCGAGTGGCAGGATCGGTTTCCCCGTTTGATCTGAAGCTTGATACAGTTTCAGGGTTTTCAGGCTGAGACAACGCTCTCCCATATGATGCAGGGGTGGTCGGGTGGTGCATTTCGGGTGCAACAGAAGTATAAACTTTGGGGCTTGATTTTGGTTTGGCCACAGTTTTTGTTTTTCTAGCATCAGTCTGAGGTTGCATCACTGCTCTGCGTTCACCTCCTTTAGTATGGTTTGAAACTCCCAGTGCCTCATTGTCCTGCTGCTTCTCCGTGTCCGACTGGGGGCTTAAAGAACCAGAATTTGACTTTGGAGGCAAAGAGCTTGGTTTCCAACATTCTCCGTTTTGTGTTAAACTTTGAGCTGTGTCGTCACTGAGAATGATAGACTCTCTCTGTCCATCGTCCTCTCCACCTCTGAACTCCCTGATGACCTCCACTGATCTCCCCAGCCCTGTGGTGATGAAGCTATCAAAGTCCCGCTTAGCTTCCTCAAAAGTGATAAACTGTGGCCTGCAACTCTTGAACGAGCTGAGTGGAGGGATCTTCGGTAGATTGTCTTGCAGCTGTTTCCGAGTCAGCGCCAGCTGAGCAGGACTAGCAGGAGATGCTTTTCCAGGACTCTCATCACCATGTGCTCCTCTCCCTAGTGTCAGACAGGTCTTCTCTGGCTTTGTTGGTCCACTGTGCTCTACAGTTTGGTCTTCAATGGAGTAGGCTTCAGGCATTTCAGCCTTGACATGCCTCTTCCTCTCTGTCCTGGAGACAAGCTGGGGTAAGGAGCCTGGAGTGGAAGCCTCAGTGCAGACATCCCAGTCACACGGCTCGTCCATCAACCCAGGCTCTATGGTGGCTAAAAAGGACAGAAGATCGATGAGACCGGAACCACTTTCCCCAAATTAACATTAATTTAAAAGGTTTTAAAAGCCGAAATCTAGAAAAGAAAGGAAAGAGATACACGCGCAGCTTGCAAAACCCTTCAAAGACATGGATGGGACTTACATGGCAATGCGGACAAACTCAGGGCACACTTTTGAGCAATGGCCATCATCTTGTTCTCCTCCTCACCATAGCAACAGTATGTCACAGCCAGACCCTGAGTGCCTACAAACAAGATGTTATCCTGATGAGAGCCCATTCGCATAACAGGAAGGGATGAACAAGGGTGTGTGAGCTGTGTGTGCAGGGATGGCAGGCACACACACAGAGACAGCTCAGGCCAAAAATTGAATTACCCTCTGTTTGAGACCACACACAAGTTGAGTCGAGATAATTATAATTAAATGCACATGATTAGGTAGCTATTGACCTTGCAAGGTGGGTCAAACCTGCTAATACTTCAGAGACTGACGCTAGTCTTCAAAATGGTGTTTAACATGGTGAGAGAGAGAAGGCAGGTGGTCAAGCAAATCAACTCTGATTCAGAGCAACAAACCAGGTGAAAGAAACTGTATTATACCACCAGGAGAGACACTGATTTCTGCACAGACTGCAGCACTGGACTGGCAAATTGTCTCCTGGTGTATGACAGCTGTTTTTGGGTTTTTTGGCAATGTTGAGAATTTTCAAATGAAATTATTCTATCTTTAAAACATACCTACTGAATAAAAATGAATAAATTCAGCACAATGAAGCATTTTCTCTTTAAACTGTTGGTAAGTAATAATCACCCTGAAGCTTTTTTAATTTGGGTTTTGAGTCAAGTTGGTTGGTGAAACTGAAAACAGGTTTTCTCCCTCCAAAATGTGATTAAAAGAGAGGACCGGCTCTGCAAAGAAGAGGCAACTTCTCTACAGTCTGTCCCCCTCTTGCAGTATCATCAGCCACCTGGGATGCCTGACAGGGCAATTTGGGAATTTGGGAACGTGAAGATAATGAATATCAAAACAACACTGCTTATTGTTGTCTTTGTCTCTGGCTTCCACCACAACCAAACACTGTTGGATACAGACCAAAGCGTCCCGCCCGTCCGATTCTGTGCATGTAGGTTTCCCAGTCCTGCGGTACATCCAGGTTTATCACTAAGTTGACCTTCTCTGCATCTATACCTCTGGAAGTCTGATGTGAAGAAAAGGGGAGAGAGAAAACAACCAGGATTAAATCTCAGAAGCTGATCACCTAAAGCCTCCCAGCCTCGTATAATAGCCATGAGAGGTACATAATGACAAGAACACAAGTAAAGCGTGACATATGGAAACCGGCGCGATGAAAGATCTGCATGTCTCACCAGGTCAGTGGAGATGAGCACCCTGCATTGGTACTGCTTCAGTTTTGACATTGCCTCCAGTCTCTGGTCCTGACTCAGACCACCTGTATTGGTCAATTCACAAAGTCATATTCAATTCAAACAACTGAAATCAACTCTGCTAAGACAGCCAAAAATACAAAACCTGTGTTTTCTCTCTCTCTTTCCCAAAGGGGGAAGACAAGACAAAAACAAATTCTAGAGCTGAAATTATCTGTGAGTCACAATCAAGTTTTTTGATAAATAATTTTCTTTCTTCGCAGGAAAAATGACAAACTCTCTCCAGTTCCAGCTTCTTATTTGTGAGAGTTTGCTTATTTATGAAAATAAGCAAACCATTATTTTTTAGTTTATAGTTTAGTCTATAACTAAAACATAACTATTTTCATAGCTTAGTTTTAGTTATTTATATTTAAGAAAATAGGCAAACTCTAATAAACTGAATATATCTTAGGGTTTGCAGTTCTGGTCAGACAAAAGCCATTTGACCAAATCACATCAGGTTTAAGGAAACTGATTAACATTTTTATGACAGTTTTTACCACCATTTAATCATGAAAGTAATTTTCAGATTAAATGGATAATAAAAATAATATCTGGTTTCAGCCCTACCTAATCCATATCAATCATGGCTTTAGGATTATTCGCAGTCAGTAATTCTCTCAGACATTCTGCGATGTCAAAATTAATGACGAGTTACATGAACCCAAGGCAGTGCCTTTCTAGGAGTTAAAAAAAACAAACAAACAAACCCTGAAGTAGCCAAATTACAGTTTCACAAACAACAGAAAAGTATCAAATATCTCCAATTCTGAATGAAGTTTCTTTAATGAGGGGCTCAAGTGTTTTGCAAAGCCTGCCTCACCTGAGATACAAACAGCAGGTAAGCCTTTGGAGGACAGGATGTCTGCCAGCTGCTGAGCTCTATGGGAGCAAATCCAACATCATTTCATTAAACGGTTTCTCATCATCAATTTTCAGATATATATACGCACACAAGCGCCTATAAAGAGGAGGGTGTGCAGTAAAATATTACCTTACCTTGTATGCAGGTTGGAAAATACTAGGGCTTGGTTGAATGGAATTTTACTGAACAGCTCTAGTAAGTGCTGCACTTTCTCCTCAAAAACTCTGTGAGGTAACGGATGTGACTGCACCAGCTTGTAATACTGCTTCAGACCTGGCATGGGGGGAGGCCACATAAGGACAACATGTATGGGAGTACAGTCATTCAAGTATAACTGTAATGGAGTGTACATGGTCCTGGAGATCTGTGGATATTAAGGCCTGTCTTCTTTAAAAATTTGTATTTTGATGACTCTCTGTTCGCCAGGACTGTACTTAATTGTTGGCATATGTACATATGTAAACTAGACACAGCTGACCTTCCAGGTAATTTGCTTCATATACAGTAACATTTTCACACACAAGTTTTTGTGGCTGTCATTGCAGCACACCTGACCATGAAAAAGGGTTTTACCTTTGAGGCCCATGTCACTAGGATTGAGTCTGACAAAGGTGGGATCTCTCATGTAGCGGGTAAGGTGCTGCGCAAGGGATTCTGGGTAGGTGGCAGAGAGTGCAAGCATCTGTTTGTTCACAGGCAGAGAGGAGAAGATCCAGCTGAGGAGGAGTGAAAGGCAGGGGAGAGTTTCAGCACACGTGGGTTTGAAAATGTGCATTAATGTATTACACAGTATTTCATTCATGCTAATTTGTTATTAGAGGCTTCAGTCTAAATACTCTGGATAATTGGCAACCTGTACTCGATGCACCACCCTGCTAGCAAATCATTTGACATGAGTACGATTAGAGATATGTGTCCATCTCACTTTATCTGTTCCTGGAAGCTGCCCTCCTCTAGCAGCTTGTCTGCCTCATCCAAAACAAACAGTCTGATGCTGGCGGTGGACAACATGCCCAGCTCGATAAGCTGCTTGATACGACCTGTGCGCATAACCAGAAACAGTTATAAAACACAAGCAACAGCATGGCGGTTATGCCTCTCTCTCTCTCTCAATATACCACTGGCCTCTTACCGGGTGAGCCCACAGCCACATGGCACTTCTTCAGATGGGGTTTGTCTTGACTCACAGGCCTGCCCCCGATAAAAACATGGCACTCAAGTCCCTCAATGGCACAGCCTATGGCCATCACTACTGAGTGGATCTGCACCGCTATCTCGCGTGTAGGAGCCAAAACAAGAACCTGCAGGAGGAAGAAAAACAGGGGTTGTTTGTGAACAAAGTTAGCTGTCAACAGCCACTTACATACGATTGGAAGCAAATTAAAGACAGACAGGTGCTGAGTGGTTCCCACTCAGTAAGACCCTACAGCTAATAAGATTACAGCGGCAGTTCATCAACAACACCAGATGCAGGTCTCCTTTATCAATAACTGCCCCTTTTCCATTGATAACTTTTTACACAGAACAGATAAACCTCATCAGATTAAGATAGCCCAAAACCAAAGTGATTACTACTCATGACCATCTGTTGTTGACAAGAATGGGCAGAGTAGTAAACTACAAAATAAAACTTTGTTTTCCCCTCGGAGGACTTTTTTCTTTAGCATTTTAGGGACATCTAAGGTCTGATAATTACTCATGTATCTGCATGTATAAAAAGTGAGGTACTTAAAAAAAAACAATTACTGTGGGAGTAAACCTCCACTCATCCATCCCCACCTCCCAAAGGAATACACACATTCCTTTATACACTCGGACATATACAAGGGGAAAGATACACTTCTCAATATTCTAAGAATCATCCTGATTTCCACTGAGGAATAGATCCACTCACCTGAGTTGCAGGATTCTCCAGGACCAGAGAGTCCAGGGCGATAGTGCAGAACACGCACGTCTTCCCCGTGCCAGACTTGGCCTGTACAATCAAATCTGAAACAGCAGATGGACAACACAGGGCCACACAATTAATCATGATTAACCGTGATCACTACTTTAACTTCCACAGTTAATTAAATTAGGCTTGGTGCAATATTGATGCTTCATGTCTCAAGTGCCTAATCAGCCACATCCAATCAAGTGCCTCCTATCAACAGTTAAACTGACCAATCACAGGTGTTTACTTCAAGTACACGAAAATTAGCTGCTCTCAGACTCACAGCTGCAAGTGCTTTTGCACGACACAGACAACCTGCAAGAAAAATGAACTTTGTCGCAATAAATTGTTTTATCTGGTCACGTAGATGTGGAAGCAGATTTTATTGTACATCTGAATGCAGTTTTTTTCTGAAAGTAAGATAATCAAGTACAACAAAACAATTTTGGTGATGAAATTAGTGAGAAACACTAAGTTGGTCATCATTCTAGCCACCGTTGTCCTGTATCGAGCCCCAAAACTGACAAAATTTAATAAAAGGCTGTCAGAAAAGTATAAAATGTAAAACTGAATACGTATAATAATACTGTGAGTTAAATAATTCAATTGGAATCTAAAAAGAAATATAATCTTTTTGCTGGAATATAAAGTAGAGAATTTATTTTTACACTTCTATATTTTAATTCAGGGCTCCAGCTCCATATCATCACAGAAAGACAAAGTTAAAGGGCTCAGCTCTCCAAAATATTAAAAAAAAAAATTAAAAATTAAACATTTTACTGGAACTACAATGTAATCAATATGTATTTAATTGATGGCAGAAATCTGACCAATGGATCTCTCAAAACCTTGATATAACCAAAACTATCTGCATGCTGAGGTGCCACGGAGACGGTGCGGTAAGAATAAGTGGTAAGTTGTCATTTGTTATCATCACATGGATAATATACAGAATTTTAAGACAAACGACTAACATCGCTCGCTTTGCATAAGCAAGTCCAGTTTATCTGGTATCAGCAAATCCTTAACTGTAGTCTGTATACACCAGCCAGGTGGGCACAGCAAGATATGTCTTGTTAGGTTAGGTTTAATGTAATTTATTTTTCACAGCTCTTGAGGATTAGAATATCTGGTAATTTTAACCTGAAAATGTTTAGGTCAGACTGTAGAAACAGTTTTTATATATATATATATATATATATATATATATATGAACACACATATTCAATGTTGTAATAGCCATTTTTTCATTTAGTTACTCTCTTATGTTCATGTCCATTCACAAAAACTAGGGCTGGGAGTCCTAACAGAATGAGACTGACACTAATCACTCAACACACTTCATTTGCTGACATAGGTGTATATATACACACCACAAACAAAAGCCAAAACACACGTTTGGCATTTTTGGCTGAAAAGTGGTTAAAAAAATGACTCGTTTGATTATTCTTAATCCTGCAGTTTGGCACAAGATAGCTAGATAATAGCTAGAAATGGCTTGCATCCATGCTCATTTTAAACAATGTGGCACTAAGATTTAAAAAGTTACATGATCAGTCTTCATTTTATGCCACTTAGAAAATAAAGTCCCTATAATATTGTATAAAGCAAGCAAGGACATTTCTGGGAAACGTTAAATATATGTATATATTGTTTTTCAGTCTTGCAGAAGACTGAGTATCTTTTATGCAGATGTTTAGATGGTTCTGAGGATTTTAGAAATACCTTTAAAACAACAGTAAGTGTTGTGAGCCTGCTGGGGTCTTTCCCCCCCAAAGATCTATCGTCATTTAATCGTCCTTCTTATTTATTGTTTAATGTTTAGCTGTGAGATGAGCTGACTCGTGTAATGTAAATACACGGGGCACAAACCGGAGCTAGCATGAGATGTAGCACTTGAACCATGCGATAACTTTACGGGTGAGCACCTTTACACCTGCACCTTCACCCGTTTTGACCCGTTTTAACCCGTTTTAACCCGTTTTAAACGTCCAGGCACCAGATGCCACCTGTTCCCGACACACACGCACAAACACACACAGACACAGACACACCGGCACGGTCTTGCGGACCCACCGAGCCCGCAGCGGCCCAGCGGGATGGCCTTGAGCTGGATCGGGGACGGCCTCTGGAAGCCTGCGGCGGACAGTCCGTCCAGCACGGCCGGGGACAGCAGCAGGGAGCCGAAGTCGATCCCCTCGGACGGCAGCACGTCGTCGGTCCGCTTCCGAGCGTCCACGTCGTGGGCCGCCTTCCTCACGGAGGAGGCCATGTCGGCTGAGCTGTTTTAGCGCCGGCGATCGAGCTCGGCCGGTTAAAAAAGCGCCCGGGAGCCGCGGCTTTACCGCCCCCCGGTGGCCGGGAGGGGAACCGGTCCTCCAGGCGCCTCTCTGAGCTGTGGGTGTAGTTGGTTTTAAAGGTTGAAGCCGGTTCTGTTTCTGCTTTTAACCAAAAACCAAAGGAGCTCATCGGCGGTATGAGGGAACCTGAGAGCCCGTGGACGGACTGTGAGAAAATGGGCCCCTGGGCGTAGACATGTAAAAGGCCCCTCAAACCGCCCTACGTAGCAGCAACTCAGCTAAATGGAAAGAATATCTCATCTTGGTCATTTCATGTCTATTTGTAGTTGCTTTGCATCTGTTTGTGTTCGTGTTCGTCTCTGTATGGCGGTTTTCTTTGTCTTTGCTGTTGTTTTTTGACGACTAGGGGCCCAACACAGGTGTTTCACAGAAGAGGTCTTATAGAGGGCCCTCGAGCAGTTGCCTGTTTTGTTTGTTTGGCTGACAGACTCTATTTGCCCGTGTAAGCAATGCTACAAAGAATGAATGTTAAGTCTCTATATTCTGAGTAGCTCAGTATATGCAAAAATGTGTAAATATGAACAAACTAAAATGCTCCTTCTGTGCCTTTATCTAGCAGGTGTTCAGTTGATTATGATCCTAAAACCCATATTGCGTTACCAAATCCCTGCTTCATTCCTTGGGGGCAGCTGTAAACCCAGCAATCATTGAAAGTGCAGTCTTACAGGATATTAGAGGGAATTATTGTCCTCACAATCCGGATCTTTGGATTTGGTTTTCAAATATTAAATGTCATTGATCCAGAGCTTCCTTTTACTGGGCTTATTAAGAGTGATCCATCGTCATCTCTTCTTTCAAGCTGCACTTGAACAGCAAACATGCAGCATCTGAAGAGAGATGCCTGCTTATTATGATTTTGTTTAGTTTTTTATACGGTGAGGCTGCTGATTTGACCTGTGGACCTTTTGGACTCGAGTTGGATTTGTTTCGGATTGTCGGGGGACCCCTGACACATCACTCTCTGACCGGGAAGCAGCGAGGATCCCCACGGTTTTACCCACGAACGCCATCAATCCTTCGCTTAATATACACTGAGCCAAATGGAGACTGAAGGAAATTTCTCATCGTCTCAAAGCTCAGTCAACACAGAGCTTCTCTCTCAGACTGGCTACACGGTGCTTGCCGTTATCATGGGTGTCTTTTCTGTAGCAGGGATCATCCTCAATGTCCTGGTGATCGTGGTGACACTGAGACACAGACAGCTGAGGCAACCACTCAGCTACGCCCTGGTTAACCTGGCCATATGTGACCTGGGCTGTGCTGTGTTTGGAGGTCTGCCCACCACGGTAACCAGTGCCATGGGATACTTCAGCCTCGGACGCTTGGGCTGTGTGTTAGAGGGCTTTGCGGTTGCCTTTTTCGGTGAGCCAGTTCAGAGCCGGTCTGCAATCTTTTTTTGTCCGAAACAGTGGTTAGCATTTCAGAGTTTTACTTACAAATTAGTATGATTTAATTTGCACTGAGGAGCACTCGAATCCTTTACTGAAGTCAAAGTTAAACTTAGTCTTCTTTCTTTTCTTCAAGGTATAGCAAGTCTGTGTACGATAGGAGTCATTTCTGTTGAACGCTACATAGTCGTGTGTTATCCCATGGGTGCAGTCCTCTTCCAGACCAGGTATTAACCATCAAGCTCTCACTTGGCTTGCATCCCGCAGAGTGAAAAACTTGATAGCTCCACCAGTGCGCGTCACACCATCTCTGTTTTCCTCAGACATGCGGTTGCCGGAGTGGTGCTGTCCTGGGTGTGGTCGTTTGTGTGGAACACTCCGCCTCTGTTTGGTTGGGGAAGTTATGAGCTGGAGGGGGTGAAGACGTCCTGTGCCCCCAACTGGTACAGCCGGGATGTTGGGGACATGTCCTACATCATCCTGTACTTTTCCCTTTGCTTTGCTATGCCCTTCTCCATCATCATGGTGTCCTACACACGACTCTTGTGGACCCTTCGCCAGGTGAGTGATGGACACAGGCTGGACGTATAGTATATTTTTGTTGTTTGTATCAATAGAACAATGAAGTCTTTTCCACTCGTGCCTTGATTTCTTAGGTGACCAAGCTGCAGGTATCTGAGGCTGGCAGCACAAATCGTGTGAAGGTGCAGGTGGCACGTATGGTGGTGGTGATGGTGGTGGCCTTCCTAGTCACCTGGCTGCCATATGCTGCCATGGCCTTAGCTGTTGTCATAGACTCCAGTCTATATATTGACCCTGTTATTGCTACCATACCTGTTTATTTGGCTAAAAGCAGCACAGTCTACAACCCCATCATATATGTTTTCATGAACAGACAGGTAATCCTTCATCACACACATTTCTCTTCACACACACACAAGCAAAGCCATAAAAGGAATTCAGGCATACAGTATATAATCATATGGTTATTTATCTGTGTGCTGTGTGTGTCCTATTCCAGTTTCGAGGATATGCTGTTCCTACTGTCCTGTGTGGATTGAACCCGTGGTCCTCAGACCCACAAACGTCTGAAGGTGAGACCACTGTTGCCACTCTCAACAAGAGCCAAAGATTTTCACCTAAAGAATCTTTAAAAGAATGAATGTATGTATGAATGCCCATGATCTAGCTCCTAAGGCAGCACCAGATCATCTGAACCACTTTGAACCATTAACCAACCCCCTCTGAACCGGACTACAAGGACAGATTCATTTTATGACTTAAAAATATCTATCCGAGACGAAGGTATGAAGGAATGGTGCTATAAATTCTGTAAGGTCCTGTTTAAAGAAAAAACATTAAAGCAGCTGTTCAAAATCATGAGACTCCCTGTAGCCCAGACCTGTCTCTCTGAAGTTGTCACAACCTTTCATGAATTCTGACAAAAAAAGTCAATCCCTTTGTCTTCTTCTCTGCCATTGGTATTGTTGATGATGAATTACCCCGTTTTATCTTATACTGGGAATTGTGGTAAATGTGTCAACTTCAACAGGGTGTCAAGATTCAAAATTTTAGAGATTAACCTCTTTTTTATGTTAATTACAAATTCCTGCTAAAATGGTATGCGTGAACATGGTTATTCTGTTTATGGATACCTTTAAAACCTCTCTACAGCGTGAGCAAAAATAATCTCCCTCCCTTAGGTCTTTCACTCAGTGGCTGAATTACTTGTGTTAAGAGTGTATCATTACACATTTATCCCAAAATTGAGAAGCAAAATAAATCGAGAAATTTTAATTGTATTTTAACCGCCTGTCACTGAACAGGCATATACAGTGTACGTAGTTGATGTTGTCAACTGTCATATCTTATAGTATTTTATTTTCAAAGGATTTACGACAAGAGAAAAAAGTACTTACATGATTTTTGATTTTTTATTAGGTGCACACATCCCCTTTGCTTCTTAAGGTCTGTGCTCAAACATGGTACACACCCATCACACACAATCAGACCTTTGTCACCTTTATGGCTTTCATTGATATAAATCAAAATGATCAGTGTGTTATACTCCTTTGCAATGTGATACTTCACTTCAGCCTTTTGGATCCAGAATGTTAAACAGCAAAAAAAGAACAAAAAAAAAGAACCAAAAAAAAAAAAAAAACTGTCATCAGTTTAGTCAAGTCTCACAGTTTGATCATTCACAGTCATATCCCCCTCTCTAAATAAACACAAATGCAATCATACTCATCCTATTACCTTGGCTTTTTATTGATTACAGAAATATTGCTATGACTTTCATTAAAGAAAAGCAAAAAAAAAACCAAACAAACAAAAAAGCCAGAATGTGAATAGCTGTATCAAACCTGTACACTTTTGTATATACAGAGTGAGGGATCATCTATGTACATGCTACATACCGTCACACTCTGGGTAAATAAGTAGTCCGTCTGACAGGCACAGACATGGGATCACTCTACCTCTTTTGAATCCATTTCGAGAAAAAGCTGCACAAGAGACCCGACGTCGGTGCCTGAGGGGCAGGAGACTCTAATCTACACCCTCTAGCTGTCTCATAGATACAGTACATGTTGACATGTCAACTGTTTGGTGTGTGAAACAGTTGTGTGCTTGAACACCTGGTGCCTGAAGGACTGACTTTGGTCCTGTTGTTTCTGGCAGCCTGAAACAATAACAGCAGTAAACAACAGTGTGTCTTAGCGCTTCGAGTCCTGCTAAGCACTCAGAGGCTTTAGTGCCCAGTTAGACGAGCTACATATAGACCTTGCGCTTGAGTCAAATTTTGTCACACAAACTATCTGGTCCCAATGCTGGCAGCACATCACATTGTTGCTGAATACTGTCATTGTCATCATCTTTATTGAAGGTTCAGTCTCCAGATTTACTGAGGAGCCTTTTTAATGTAGTGTTTGGCGTGGAAAAAAAATCATATAATAAGATCATGTCCCATGCTAAATTTAAACCAACTGGAGGTATCTTCCAGCAGCAGCTATTTCACATACCAGCTGAAAACATCTGTGTGTCTATTAAACAAACATGCTTAAAGAGAAGACAAGTAAAGACATGGGTAAGGTAGTCTCTGAACAGCAACATCATGGTCAAACTAACAGAGAATGGGTAAAACAGACGACCGACAGGTTGATGTCGAAAAGGGATTCTTCTTCTTTAGTTCGAAACAGCTTTGCAAAGGATTTTAGGCCATGCTCGACATACTCTGCTCAACCGTGGGAGACATATACAAGACTAGCTGTACCTCACAGCATCCAGAAAACAACACTTGCAATAAGTCCTGAGCTCAAGGAATGTGCAACACGTCCCCAGGCAGTCACCAACTGTTCCAGTGGGAACACAGTAAAGAGTGAAAACAGCATCCTGGAATTATCATTGCTTCTGACAAGTAAAAAGTATGATCATAAATACAGATTTTTAAAAAAAAAAGTTACAAATAAATGCACATGGAGTTGGGCAGGAGAAGGTCGGGTTTGTTTTTTTTGAATGGTTTACTCATGATCTGAAGAGGCAAAAAAAAAAATCAGGTGCAAAGAGAACAACGACATCAACAGCTGTACACCACACAACAAATTAGGACAACTTCTGAGTCAAGGCAAAAGAGGAAGGGGTTGTCTAAGAATAAGCAGGTGAGGAGTTGTACACTTCCTTTACCTCTCTGTCCTTCATTGTTGTCCTTCTTGTGTACTGGAACTGGAGCGTTCATGCAGTGTAGTGTTCTTTACAGCATGTTATTGTGTGACAAATGAAATTATGGTCTACGACTGGTCTGTAAGTAGCAGAGTGCTTTTAATTGTAGTGTAGTGGTTACCAATACGTCTGCCCCTTTTCCTATGGTTAGTGAGTTGTCTGATATTTATTTTGGTTCATTACTTTGATTCTTCTTCATTCTAATATTTATCATGTACTTTACATCCTACTCTGCTTGAGTGACTGATGAGGTAACATAATGACAACCACCCTGACCTGGACTGGACAATAAGGTGCTAAAGTTTATCTCTGTAAACCCCAATTATCTACGCACTCTTAACGCTCAAGAGAACTTTCAAGTGTTCGTGTGTGTGTTTATGTTAGTGTATTTATGAGAGATGCAGAAAGACAGAGAATAAGAGAAAGAGAGAGAGAAAGAGAGAGACATTGTGTTTGTGTGTTGTTTTTAACGATCGTGTAGTAAAGGGTAAAGAGGTTAGGCGCGGGTCTAGGGCTGAGGTGCAATATTCAGAGTTTGGATTCAGGCTGAGGCGCATTTTGAAAAAGCAGAGTTCTACAGCTCAGTTTCTTTATGTACAACAACAGTCGGAAACAAAAGAAAAATCGCAAAAGAGAGCTCCGGGGTTCCTCTCTCTTTCTTTGCCTTTTAACCATGCCCACTTTCAGTCCTTCTTCCTCAAAGCTCACTGATGCAGCAAGTTCTGTTCATAAAACCCGAGTCAGCACACATCCTAAACGCTGCCCTCTTCCGGACAGCAGCAGTAGCAGCAGCAAGGAGAAACTGGTTCTCTCCCACTTTTCTTCCAGCATCACGCACTTCTCTCGTTTTTAATTTTTCGATCTGTAGGGTTGAACTGAGTCTTTATTTTTTTTTAGTCAAGTATGATTTCTTCAGCCTTTGTTCCACATTGTTTTGTTTTCATCTTGATATTTTAGTGTTTTCTTCTTCAATGTTTTTTGTTTTGTGTGTGTGTGTGTGTGTGTGTGTGTGTGTGTGTGTGTGTGTGTGTGTGTGTGTGTGTGTGTGTGTGTTTGTACGGCAGGGTGTGTGTTGCTCCTTCAGTGTGTGTGTGGCAGGGTCAGTGAATGTATGTCTGACAGGACAGCTCCATGTGTCACTGTCCTCCTCACCTCAGCGCCCCCGCCAGCACTAAAACAACACACTCTGCCTCCTGTTCTTCCCCTGGCCTGAGAGAGAGACAGAGACAGAGAGAGACAGAGAGAGACAGAGAGAGGGAGAGAGAGGGAGGGAGAGAGAGAGAGAGAGAGAGAGAGAGAACGTGAGACATTGAGATAAAGAAACAGAGAGAGAGAGAGAGATGTGAAAAAAGGTTTGGATCTGATTTGGACATAGAAACACAAAGCACCACACACCTTCAAATTTCACTCCAAGCCAACAACACAAAATATACACTATTGGACCAAGAGCATTAAACTCGCATAGGGCTGAATCAAATAGCTATTTTCATTAAAGATTTAACGACATATCAATCAATCATCTGATCAGAAAACCATAAAAAAAAATGCCTGTCACTATTTCCTAGAGCCCACTGTGATGTCTTCAAATGTCTTGTTTTGTCTGACCCACAATAAAAACCTAAAAAACATTTAATTCAGTATAATATGAGACAGTGAAAAGCAGAAAATTCTTCCATTTGAAAAGCTTGAGCAATCACCTGTTTAATAAAAATAGTATCAAGTTTGCCGCTGATCGACTATTCGGTTTAAAGACCAAATGTTGCAGCTCTAGACAGGGGCATTGATAAGCTGCTGTAACACCCTCTACTCTTCCAAGGAGAATTACCACCAGATTTTGAACCTGGCTGCAGAGATTTTCTCCCATTCAGCAACAGGAGCATTAATGAGGTCAAAGCACTGGTGTTGGGTGAAAAGGCCTGGGTCACTCCAAACTCAAAAAAAACCCAAACACCTAGGGACGTAGCTGCCGCTCAGGGCACTGAGGTTACGACCCAACCAAAAATTCTACCAGAACTCTACTGCAAGTGGTTTAAAACAACATGTAAGACTTCATGTTGGGAAATAAAATTTCACAGAATAAACGAGAAAATAATCCAAAAAATTGGGGTGTCCTGGTGGCTCAGGGATTAGAAATGCTGATCATGTTGCAGGTCACACCTTCCTCTGTTTCTCCTCCTTACCTGCAGCCTTTTACAGATGGCTATCTGGAAAGAGACAAAACCTGCCCCAAATAAGATGCTGTGTGTACGGGCGTAATTACATGTTGTAACAGAAAAAGCCCTTCCCCCAACTGTTGCCACAAAGTTGGAAGCACATTATTGTCTAAAAGCTCTTGACCAAAAGTGTATGGACAGCTTCTTTTGACCATATAGTGTCCCTGTAGTATTACCACTATCAGGAAGACATTTAGATAATTACGTTCTGTGATACGTCCTGTGATACTGTGTGTGTGTGTGTGTGTGTGTGTGTGTGTGTGTGTGTAATCTGGTTGAAGCTGAAGCTAAATCATACTTACCAGTTACTCTTACACTGACTGCAGTAAAACAAACACCCTTATCCATGCTGATAGAAAGTGTATTTACGACACACAACCAAACAAACACGCACAAACCAAACCCTCACTTACAGACTTTACAAAAAGGCTACATCTCTCGCTGCAGAAACCTAAACAGGACTACAAATGAAAAGAATCAAATGACTCCCCATTCTTGGATCACAATCTTTTCCATTTTGAATATATTGTTGCCCCTTTCATCCTTGCAATAAACACTAGGAGTGGCTTACTCTAAGAAAAAGAGGATTAGGTAAGTGAAAGCTGAGATGATGCCTGTGGCTGCAGGCCATGAAATGTGAGGGTGGACCAGCAGGAGCAAGAATGGGGAGAGGGAGAGGATTCAACAAAAGAAACGCAGAGAAAGAAAGAGACAATAGAAAGCACATGAATGCGTTGCAGGGTTTGAAATCATATTTTGTGTTGATTCAGGGTATTCAATGAGGGAAGATGTGAGAGTTTTCAGTCCGATTCAGCAACGAAGACAATGTGCAGATTGACAGAAGACAAGGAAAAAAAAAAAAGAGAAGGGGAACTGATCAGAGGACAGACAGAATGAAAGAGACCGTATTTACCAGAAGGATAGGGGCCACTCAGCCAGTGGAAGTGGAGGAGAGATTGTGACTCTGAGCCCTGGGACTGGCTGCTTCTCTCTGGAAGTACTGCGAGGGTGCGGAGCCTAGCTTATGGGCCATCGCTTTTTAGGGTCAGGGGGAGGGTGGGGAGGTTGGGAATATTGAGGTGTTACGGAGAAGTTGGAGCGGGGTACACAAGGGAGACAGAAAGGATTAAGGAAAAGATGAACATTGTGAAAGAAGAGAGCGTGGGTACCAAGAAAGAGAGGGGACAGTTCATCAGAACATGACAGAGGCAGCGGAAGCAGAAAGTAGGAGACAAACACAGATCCAGACTGTGATTAACACAGAAACACTGAAGTAAACCTGAGCAAATGTCAAAAAGGCACATCAGGCATGCACAGTTAATGAATAGTGTTTCAGACCAAGTTAACACTTCTCGGCTACACCTAAGTAACCTTAAGTAACGTGACTGGATGCTAAGTCAGTGGTGTTTCCGTCTTGAGTTTGAAGTCTTTAAAGTAAATTAGCATCTTTCAACATCACATTGTTAGATTTATATGTGAATTATTAGCATCTACTTTCAGATCTGCAAATGTGTAAAGCAGTTCTGACCTTCGGTAAAACCTTTATTTGTACAGCCTGCCGTTCACTACAGTGTCTGTCAAAATATTTTTGAAAGTCTGTGTTAGTTCTTCCTGTCATCTAAGGGGCAGGCCAGATAAATCTGTATCCTTGGGGAAGATTTGTTCACTCGCTTCCTCTTTGAGTGCATAAATAAATCAATGTCAGCCAAGTATACTCTGCTGCTATTAAAACAAGACTAGAGTCTACAGCCATACTAGCGGGTCGGTGTAGCCGTACTAAGGCACAGTGCTTAAGTGCTTTAAGCTAAATGCCATTTCTAGAATGGCAACATGCCAGTATGTAAGCATACTAACATTTGCTAATTAGCACTAATCACAAACTACAACTGAAGATGATGAGAATGTCATTAACATTACAGGTATTTGATCACAAACCATTGTATTGGAAAAATTGAAATATTGACCTGAAGATGGCACTAGATGAAAGTTAAGGGATCAAGTTATTACAATTTTCCCGACATGTACTTCTGTCCCAAAATCCGTGGCAATTCATTTGATAGTTGTCGAGACATTTCCCTAAAAAGCCAAATATAGCATTTCCTATTCCCCCTTCACAGAGCACAGCTATAACTCATAGACATGCAATAATATTTGGAGGTAAATGGAGATAATGGCCAGAAACTTACATCACCCATGTTTTGCCAATAGCTTTTTATTTAACATTTGGAGATGTGGATCTGTATGTAGTGGAAGCATGAACCTGGTGACAGACTGGAAAACTGTGTGACATGTATGACCACACAGTGGCATGAGAGACAACATAAAGAAAAGACAGAGAGAAAAAAACAAGAGAAGAGGAAGAGGAAGAGGAAGAGGACAGGGAGCAGGACCTATTCTCTATTGCATTCCCACTGGGAATTCCTCATTCACTGCACTGTTCCCTCCGTTCTTCTGTCTTTGTGGACTTACTTGACTCTGGGTAGACTGAGGATCTCTTTCCTGGATCTCTCTGGAGCTGAATGCCTTTTACAGAGAAGATGGAGGCAGCTAAAAAAACAAGAGAAGGTGGGTAAGTCAGTGCGTACGAGAGGAGCGATTTCAAGAGATCCTTAGATTGTATGTACTCACTGTCGGCCAGTGTTTGAACTTGCTCTCCAAGACTTCTAAAATATGAGTGTCTGAAAGCATCTTCGGCCGATACACGCTTCTTAGCCTCAAACTAGAGACAAAGACGGGTATAGAGTCAGGACTGTTTTATCTAATGCTATAGGTTTACATTTGTTAGAACTATTATCGGTATACGGCATGTTCTTTACCTGTAGAAGCATTGAGAGCAAATCATGACCATCGTTGTCTATTCTGTGACAGAAAGCATAAGAGAAAGTGATGGAGAGGAAGAATGGAGTGTCAGTGAAGTCAAATGCTGACATAAGCCGTTCAGATCAGTGTAGTGTTCCTGCCATTTCACCATAGACAGAAATGCTGGACTACAGTTCCTCCAGAAGATCAATCCTGTATCTCATTAAAAATTAACTTATCACAGTCACTTAATCTACACACACACACACACACACACACACACACGCCTATGTGTTCATAGACCCAAATCTACGGACCTGGGTGCGTGGTTGACGAGGGGCTCTGCATGGTATCGGGGGAAATTGTACGTCTTAAACTCCTCACTGGTGGTTATACCCGGCCAAGTCTCTTCTGTAGGTGTACCTGTTGAAGAGCGAGAAGATCAGTCAATACATGCGGAGTACACACACACACACACACACACACACACACACACACACACACACACACACACACACACACACACACACACATTCTTAAAAGCATCAATTATGCACAAGCAAATGCTCATCAAAAATTCCACTGGGTTCATCTTACCAAGGATGCGGAATATGAGGTGAAGCTCATCCTCCACAGTTGACCCAGGGAAGAGAGGTCTGCCTGTGATCATTTCATAAAAGATACAGCCCACACCCCTGGACACAGGGACAGAAACAGTGGGATGTTACATGACCTAAAATTGTACTACAGACCTTTGTTGAGGTGCACTGAGTTAAATAGAGGACGCTGTTGAAAAAAACAAATGAGTCCATAACTATTTAATGCAGGTGCAAAGCTCAAAGAAAGTACAATTTGAGCAAATATGAAGGGAATTCCAACAAAACAAAGCTATTTAATAAAGTCCATAATGTTTATAACATAAATTAATAAAGTGCTGAACAATATGGTGTTGAACCTTTTTACCTTTAATGACACTAAGAAAGGCAAACAAACTAAAACTGTGGGATTTGTCCAATCAGTCTTCTAAATACTGTAAGAGGTAATGCATTACACAACATATCATCAAATGTACAACACCCCACCGATGATACAGAAATAAGCCATGGAAATTTACATTATAACTGGAAAATTACATGTTATAGGACCCAGCAGCTTCCTGAAAAATCCTCCCAACCCACTGAGTCTTTGCACGTTAACTGTGAACTGCAGTATGTTGACAGTTAAAATGAGGGGGGGCATTAACAGAAGCTCTTCAGATACAAACAAAAGAAATACAAGGACAGAGAGAATGTGATGGTTTTCTCTAAAATTGTATGGTTTTTTTTGTAGGTGTGTTTGCTCACCACATGTCAATGGGCGTAGAGTACTCAGTGGAGCCGAGAAGCACATCTGGTGGTCGGTACCATAATGTCACAACTTCATTCGAGTAGGTCTTTGTAGGGACAGACTTGGCTCGTGCCAAACCTGAACAGAAATACAAAAAAAAATGAAACTCGATTACACAAATATTGCCTCATTTATTTAAGGTGGTGTTGGGAAAGCACGGGTGAACAGGTCCATAAAATATCCTATCAGAACTCAACATACCAGAATGAAAATTCTCTTAATGAGTAGTCAGAATTAAGAACACTTTGAGTTACAACTGAAGTTGAGTCTTATACACTTTGTTATTGCTCTATGGAACTTGGACATTGTTTTAAATGAAAATGGTGCATCATATCTATTTATTTAAACCATCCAATATTATAATACTGCAGAATTAATTAGTAATTTACAAAGCATGACTATCACTAGAGTATGTGTGACAGTATGTCATGTTTCAACTGATACCTAAGGAGGGCAGTGTTGGGTTGCTAGTCACTATTCGGGTCAATGAGCTGCACAGCCTCTAGAGGTCACTAGAGGGGCTTTCAAACTCATGCAAAACAGGTTTTATTAAAGAAAAATGGATAAAAGGCAGATTTTTGTTAGACACTGTAGATTATCAGCTAACAGTAGCTTTGAGTCTAGGTTTCACCATTTTGGTTTGATAACTGCAGTAATTCCAACGGAGAATCACTCAAAACATCAAAGCCGTCCATGTTAAAAATCACCGTTTTCAACTGCACTCTCTCTACTCTGAGCATCTGAAGAAGTCAAACCGACACAGAAAGTTTGAAGACAATTAAAGAGACTGATAGGGTGTGTCTAGTAAAAGTGTGCTATACCAAAGTCTGCCAGTTTGAGCTCTCCTTTTTCGTTGATGAGCAGGTTCTGGGGTTTAAGATCTCTGTGGAGGACCTTCCTTCTGTGGCAGTACGCCAGACCCCGTAACAGCTGGAACAGAAAGATCTGGAGAGGAGAGGAGATTAGTATGACTTATTATCACAAGCTTAATATTAAACTAAGCCATTAAATCAGGGCAAGACAGATTCTATAGCCAGGAAGTATTCTGTATTTAAATTGTTGAAAATATGATTACATTCAACAACGGCGACCATTTGTATTTCTCTGAATTACCTTGACATTGTGAACACTCATGATGCTCCCACAGTCATCCATGTACTGCTTCAGGTCTTTTTCCTGATAAGAGCAAAAGAAAGAAAGAAATAAAGAAAATGTAGATTTGCATTAATATATCCTTAAAAACACACACACACACAGGCAATAAACATGAAGACATGATAGTACAGACACTCACCAGGTACTCAAACACCAGTGTCAGGCACTTGTCGGTGTGGATAATGTCATGGAGAGTGACAATATTAGCGTGCTTCAAGTCTTTAAGTAGAGACACTAGAGGAAGGAGCAAATCAGACACTGTCAGTCAAACAAAGAAAACCTGTGAGAAGAACTGAAACATCCCATCATTCAGGGAGCTACAAGGCAATACAGACTAGCAGTGACTGTAGAACCCAACGACACTGTCAAAACCTCACAAGCTCCTTGACAATATGGTTCTTTGTTGACGTGTGAGATTTTTACTTTCAAGAAACATGATCTCAACACTTTAAGAGCAGTTCAGTACCTTCTCGGATAGCTGTGCAGGGTGCACCCTCCTCATGCTCCAGTCGGATCTCTTTCAGAGCCACTAAGTTGTCCGTTAATTTGCTTCGACCCTTAAACACTGTCGCATAGGTCCCCTGCAGAGATAGATAGCATGTGGATGAATTTGTGAAATAAGAGAAATCTGAGCGTTTGAGGAGTTTATATGTTCCTAGTGTCACTTTCAATGTTTTTCTTGCACTCACCTCTCCTAGTTTGTCCAGTTTGATGTAGGTCTCAAGTTTCCCAAAGCCAATTTCAGACTAGAGAAAACATAGAGAAAGCAGCTGAGTAAGTTATGAACATTATATACGTGCATAATCACTAAGCCAGGGCCAGATTATTTTTGGCTTATAGCCTGATTGTAGGTCAAGCTTTTCGACATCAGCATATTTAAAGATAACTATCTACAGAATCAAATCCTCCAGGCCCAGTCTGTTAGTTATTATTTAGGTCCCATTGCTGTTGACGTTTGGCCTACAACTGCAGGGGTCTGAGTCATCAGGCCTTGTCGTTCCGTGTATTTGTCTGTCTTTGTGCTAAAACATTAGCTTGGACTCTCAGACGCTTATAGTATGTTACTAAACATCCCAGCCTCACTCATACTACGCATTACATTTATACATATGTGTTAGAAGTCATTGACAGTTTGATTACCACTAACTTATCACCACTGAAACATCTGTATAAAATACCTGCTGACACAGTTCAGAACCATGAACACTGCACATAGTAAACGGCCATGTTTAAATGGAATGTGTCTGATTGAATACTGTTAACCTTCCTAATGGTACTCTGTGGTTGTACCATTTTCACAATACGATATTTTAAGTACTTGTTTCCTTTACACAAATGCAGGTGCGTTACACCTTGTAAAAGACACTGAACAAACATTATTTATGTATGTCTCCTCCCTGTGTCTCTTTAACGCTACAAAGTGACATCATTGTCAGTTGCACATATATTTTTTGGCCACAGGAAGTCAGTATAACAAAGACAACTGAGTATGTTTTCTTCCACTCCAGACAGCTTAAGGGGGATTACAGTCTTTCTAAACATCTCTATGGATATCCAGAAGCACACTTTACATCTGTGTGTGCATAGTGAATTCTGAATTAATCCTGAATTCAGTTAATAAAGGTTTAGCTGCATAATGTATGTGGCCCCTTGGTTTCCAGGTCATGAATTATAGATGGATGTAGCTATGTCAAGCTGTGATACACATAGGCCTGTCAGTGTTTGTTCTTCCCTCCATCATTTTTCCTCACTTATATGTCTATCTCTGTCAGCGTCGTTTCAGCCATGTTTTATCTGCGTTCATCCCGCCGACTCTACCCATCTCTCACAGTTGTGTGTTGGCCCGTCCCGTCATGATGTTGACGTGAGTGCCAGGCCAGTGTTCGTCTATGTACATGTATATGTATGCGTGTATGAGGGGGAGGGTCTCCAGTGACCAAGATAGCTGATGAAGCATGTGATCTCTTTAAAGGCATGCCTTAAAGCCTACATCTCAACAAGCTCCTTCACAAGAGGAGTCACTTACATACTAAAGGAAGTGTATGCATGTGTGTGTGTGTGTGTGTGTGTGTCTGTGCACATTGGTATGCACAAATTTCAATTTGCATAGTTAATTAACAGACATAATCTTTATGTATTAGAACCAATATCTGGCTTTGTATCTGTATCTGGTAATGCTGGAAAGTGTATTTAAAAAAAAACTGATGTAAGACTACATCAATAAAAACTGTAGACATGTGCACGTATAGAATGTGCAGGGTGTCTGCATTGTGCATGTTTGAATTTTTGTGATAAGACACACAGCCTATGCTCAAGTGTAAAAACACCCCGCGCACACACACAGACACACACAAAGACATGCTGCTCCCATGTCTATGTTTGTGACAGCAGCTGTCAGGAGCTGTTGCTGAGCTGCGTTGTTCTTTTGGCAGGGGAGTCAGTCTCATGAGCAAATAACAAACACACATACACAAACACACACAAACACATACAAAACACACATGTATGTAGCAACCACCTCCCCCCCAGTAAAAAAAATCTGTGGCCTCTCGCCTTTTTGAAACATCTCTAAAACAAAGAAATGCCCAGCTCTTTAGCTCCAGCCCATTCTCTGCTTTCAGCGTGCAACTGCACTCTCTGTCTATGTACTTCACAATCCTTTTTGTACGTGTGTGTTTGCGTGCTTGTGCGTGTGTGTCCCTGCGTATGCTTTCAATGGCAATGGGTTCATTTCATTCCCAACGCTCCAGTGAGCTTACTCAGCAGAACTAGGTCAGACCAAGTTTTAGTGACAAAATTAAAGCAACAGAAAACCAAACAAAATGTGTTCTCTGCTTGAGCCCTGTGCAAGATCTGAGAAGACATACAGACATACAGGCAAACTGACTGCAGCAGTACGAAATGTGAGAAGAAGGATGTCTGCAGAGAGGATTGAATTTTTATTGAAAAAAAGTCCATTTCCTCAACCACATTTCATATTTAGAGTTTCTCCATGCTGTTGCCTGAAAGAATGCTTAGGGAAGAAAGAGGATGAAATGATGGTATGGAGTGAGAGAGGGAAAATGACAGTCTACTGCTAAGACAAGAATGGGCAGGCAATGGGAGGTGGGAGGAAAGATGAGTCCTTTCATTAACATGATGCAGTCAGTCCTCAGGGCTTCAATCAATCAGCCAATAAACATCTTTCTCTGTGTCACCCTTTTCATTTAAACTCGCCGATAACAATCGACCGACACTTGAGCTCAGTTATGATTGTTTAGTTTCTATCAGTTAATAACAGCAAAATATATAGTGAAGAGCAAAAGAAAACTAAGAGGAGAGAGTAACATAAACTGGTGTCTTGCCTAAATGTACATTTATAGTTAGAAAGTATAATATTTTGTCAACGTTGGGTTGAATGGGTTAGAAAAAAGGACATGTTGCATAACACCATTAAATGTGGTTTGAGATAAAAAAAACATCTCTTTCCTCAGCACTATGGGACACTGAATCTCATTGGACTGCTGTGAATAATTGATTATCAATGGGCAACAGCCATTATGGAAAACTGATACCAACCAACTTCACTTACATTACACTGGAAGCGATTCAAAGATCAAAATACACAGTTTCAGACTTGAGCATCGGTTATGGGACACCAGACACACGATCTATGTTACAGTAACAAATGACAACAACGCTGATAGCCCGAAAGTCATTACATCACTGTGCTCAGACACATGCTGTCATTTTTAAGCTTAAACTCATTCTGGTGAAGTGCGGACATACTGTTTGAATCCACATTTGTTGAGACGGGGGATAAAAACATTCTTTTTTTTTTTTTTAATCCATTTTCTATGCAAACATTTTTATCATGGTCAGGTTTGTGACTCATCAAACTTCTTGGCAGTTCCAGCTACAGGTGTTCAAACTGACCTAGGGGGCAAAAGTAGCACTCTGCATATATGCACCGCACAGTCAAAATCATAATTCTGCATAGTTACACCACATTAAATAAAGTCAACAATATGAGCTACTCTACTAAAAAAAAAAAAAAATCTACCTATGTTGTACCTTCCTACTTACACTCAGGCTGGTTTTACTTTTTCATTGCAGCAGCCATGTGTCTTACCTTCAGCTCCTGTCTACATATTTGTTTATTCGTGTTTTCAACATCTTATCACCTTTTAAATCATGTCTACCTGTCATTTGTTCAGCTATTAGCCTCTAGTCATCCGTCTCTGTGTCTTTCCCTCTCTCTTCCTTGCTCTCTACTTCACTTCAAGGTGTCCCGGTACGTAATCCTAGTCAGGAGAGGAGCTGCTGCAGAAAAGTCTGACACTGCTGCTGAATTATTGATGAATCTATTGCATGACGTACATACAGATACTCTAAAGATACACAGCAACACAGAAGTGGACAAAGAAAATGTCCGCCACTCATTTACATTATAAAGACACAAACATCTCTACAGACAATCCTCTTCTTTTGATTTGCGCTTACACCATAAACCTCTCTTCTTCCCAGCAAACCTCAGTTCAAACATTCTTTCCTTTCATCTCTGCGAGACTCCTGCAGAAAAGCTGCGTCATTAAATTGCTTCAAGCAGAGAGCTGGAGGCAGAGCACCAGCCCTGTTCAATAATTATAGCAAAATGAGTGATGGAGAGTGAATCCTTTATGCTTTCCCATAGAACATCCAGGCTTTCGGTAATCGTGTTTTGGGTAAACTGTATCAGTAAAGCAGACTGAATTTCTTTTCAAAATGAGCAAGAACATGGGGCTGAGAGAATGAGGGAAACAGAGCAGTGCACTCTTGTTTTCTGCAGCTGTGTATGAAGGGAAACTTGATAGAGCGGGCAGAAACAAAAGAGTAATGCAGAATGAAGTGTGACCAAAATAAAAAACCAAGTGCCAAGAGCCGGAGTGCTTCAGGAGCAATAGAAAGGGGTGTAAAGGGACATGCTGCATATTCATGAATATCTGCCTATTCCTACCAATCATCCCCCTCTCTGTCTCTCCCACCCCCAGTTTCATACTTATAATACTCTTGGCCTGGATACATAATACAGACCTCATCATTCATCCCCCCACTGAGCCATTGTAAGCTCTATAGCATAACTCAGTCTGTGTTTACATTGAATCTATGTTTGTGTGTGTGTGTCAGTCGATATAATGGCTTTGGTCAACCGTGTTAGTAGCACACAATGGCACTGAAAGTTCATATTACTTTTGTTGCAAAACAAAGCAGCATCGTGCGAACAGCACACACCCGATGGTTCTCTAAAAAGTACACAAGCAGATGCTAAGAAGGGGCCAAGAAACCACCAAAGCAGCTGACTAGAACTGGTTTCAGCTGCTTTGCACACACATACACAGAAGCAAATGTACACACAGACACACACTCGGTACTGACCAGTGAAGCACGTCGTAGCCTGCGGCTCATGGGTTTGTCAAAGGGCGGGCTGTTCATGGCGAACTTCTCCAAGTAGCCCTCTGGTAGCCTGATATCAGCTGGGAGAGACAAACGTTTGTTTATGTCCTGAAACAGAGAGAGAGGGATTCAAAGGGAGAAAGAAAGATTAATGAGTATTCTAACATATCAACCCGATGCTGATTTTCTTCTAAAATTGTAACCTGTAACCCTTTTTACAGTAGTGACATATTTGAAGGAGTCACATCCATACATATAAAAAACAGTATTTACCCTGATACATTTTTATGTATATCAGTTCAAATTACATATACTTCAAATTTATATCATAACGGTCTGAATATAAGACCACATATCCTAAATCAATCAAAACAACATAGGATATTAATATAAATGAGGTGTAAAGTTAGCTGTAATAATAAAGAAAATGAATGAAGCTAAAATATTCATATTTCTAAACTTAGTTATACAAAGTAGAGAAAAGATGGCAAACATGACTTGGCATCTCAAACAATTTCAACATTAACAAGCAGAGTATTGTTTTAACCAACCATCAATAACAATAAACTGACATCATATTTCTAGGCCGCTTGACAGTTCTTTGATGACTCTGACTTGACTAATCAACATGATTCAGCTTCAGAATTCTTTCTCAAGCCTTGGTTACTTACGGCCAATTTGTTAGACTGAAAGGAAAAATAAACAACAAACAATCATCTTTCTCCATCAGTCTCTCCTGGCAATGGAATGTCAGGTAACAGCAGCTCACGCCAGTCAAATACAAACCTTTGGCTTAAAGGTGCCATCTGCTCTTGTGAATAAATGAGGATGTGAATGATAGTTACAACTAGTAAGCTGAATTGTAGGCTAAAAACAAGGCCGATACCAGATGGGACAAGTTCCAAACAAGTTGCTGGCAAGTTTCAGGCTAATTTCCAGGATACATTGTTGGCAGAGTGAGAAAGTTGGCACACTGCTGTTCCCAAATTTAGGAACTCATCTAGGACACATCTGGAATCAGTCTTTTTTGTCATTAAAATGATTGATATGTTCTTTCTACTATTCTGCCTGCAGGAGCTGATTTCTCTAAGTGTGTGTACTGTTCAAATGTCAAGATTATAGTTTCAGTCAGGAACTGTGAGTTCTTTTGCCTATGATGACCCCATTTTTATGCCTAATTTTGAGATTTTAACGCTACCTTATACTTGGGTCAGTATGGTTTTTGATTGATTTTTATCACACAGCACATCTAATGTTAATACCTCTGACCAACTATTCCACATCAGCTAGAACACCTTTCACTTCCTAGTCCTTGCTGGAATGCAATTTGTGAGATGCTACTTTTCCCACAATCCATTGCTTCTATATGCTATCCATGTAGGACATGTTCACTGGCAAGATGCCAATCACACGTTGTTTCCATGGCAGCAGTGGTGGGCCCAGTCCCAAAAAGCCCCACAGTGTGTGTCCTCGATGAGATTTAGTGAAACGAAACGTATGTTTACACGTGCATGTTTGTGGGAACATAGAGCAGTGTGTGTAAGCCTGAATATGACAGGCAGAGGGACTTTATGTCTATGATGGCTTTACCCTAGCTCATTGGGTCACATAACAACAGGCAGGATTGCATACAAGCCATCATACTAAGGACAGTGACACAATCCACATTTTTTTTGGTACACACTCACAATGACCACCAATGGACTGCATAAGCACGATATGAAAAATAAGCCACAAAAATGCACTGACATGACTTATAGTTTTTGAGTTATTTACATGCTTCAAAGCTCTACTGAATGTCTGATTCACGAGAGTGGAAAATACAGGGAAGTTAGAAAAAACAACACACTAACAGGCGGAGCGTTTCTTACAGGTTGCCAAACGTGAGGTGCACAACACTGCCTATTTGGTTAAGCCTACATATTAAAAAGGAGCAGTATGGTGTGTGTGTGTGTGTGTGTGTGTGTGTGTGTGTGTGTGTGTGTGTGTGTGTGTGTGTGTGCGTGCGTGTCTGTTTTTTACTACTGTTGCTAGGCAACCACGAAAATACCTATCCTTAGCCTAACCGTGATTTTGTTGTGAAATAAACTCAAGGAACTGTACATGTTATTTAAATATGTAGGCCACAGGAGTGCTTGCTCTTGCTCTGATTGAGGGTGAAAGGCTTTTCCCAGATAATATGCTGGACACAGGGTAAAAGAGATCCATTTGGGCATATGAGACCCTGTTATGACCACAGCAGGCCCGCCTCTCAATTCACCCCATTGGACAACGGGAAAAAGCTGCAAACGAGGGGAACTTTTCTACTCTGAGCTAAAGTTTTCTTATCTTGAGGTCTTCAGAGCGCTCCTGCCAAAACATGAGATGCTCTGAGTATCTAAAAACAAAGGCAACCAGGGTGCAGAGACGTGCTAAATGCTGAATGCCTTTAGACAACAACAGAAAAAAGACCCCTCTCACTGCAAAAACTGCACCCTCTCTTATCAGGACCTAAAGCTGCATATTGCTACCAAAAAGTAATAACTTTTTTCACAAAAAAACTTAAAGTTTCATGCAATTCATACAGCCAGTGAATTGTGATGGCCAAAACGACAGATCTTCCCATGTATACTATCCATACTCCTTTTCAAAAGGACAACAATGGACACAAGTTCACAAAGACACTGACTCTCATGCCCTCTTATTCATGAATATTGACTGAATAAAGACCCACATATAAACACACACGTGTCCCCATACTTACAATGCAGAACAGCTCTAGTAGCTCCCTCATTGTCCTCCTTAAACGTGTCTTTCTATACACTCACACACATGCGCTCTCAGCAATGCATGTCTCTGACCTGCCACATGACTGCACACACACTGACAGAAAGAGAGAGAGGGGCTGGCACTGTGGTAGAGTGCCATCCACATGCTCAGAGGAGAAGTGGAGGAGGAGGAGGAGGAGGAAAAAAGAGGAGGAGAACGAGGAGGAGGGGAAAGCATGAGCAGAGGAGAGGAATGGACAGATTCCTGAGGGGAGAAAGGCAGATGGGGGGAAGGGGTGAACAGAGAGGGATGGCTGAGAGGAAACATTGTTTTTCAGTTTTCTCCCACCATCATTTTGTCCTCCATCTCTCCTCCCCCTTCTTCTCTCTTATCATCTCTTGAGCTTTGTTCTCCTGGTTCCCTTCTTTCTTTGTCATACCAATAATTATTCCGACTTCCATAATTAATCTCTCACCCCAGCATTTTCCTGTATTTTCACACTGCCCCCTCCCTCTCTTCTTTCTCCCTCTCTGGTAAACATGGTTCAAATTAGACCCTTCCACTGCTCCCAGCAGTCAGAGGTAGCAGCCTGTGTGTCCAGAGGCATTTCCCGTAATACTGCCACACTCATCAGTCTTCAAACACACACACATACACACAGACATACACAGACACACACAGACACACAGACACACACAAACACACACATACCGAGACAGACCGAGACCTGAACACATACTTGGAGAAGAGGCAAAATAAAGCAATAAATACCAACTTTACCTGTCCACGGATAGTACATGTGCACTCACATTAAAAAGACAGGCAACTTAAGTATGTTAAATATTGTCTCAAAAACCCAGGGCTGTGTGGGTGGGTTTGTGATTTTGTAGTGGTGTCTGGATGTCTTTTGAGAATTATTAACCCTAATTATTGGTCTAAAATAATCCCACACCACAAGAAGTTAGAAAACCGATGAATGTAAAATCAAGACTCACTAATTGCAGGTTAACTACCATCACACATTGCAAAAACAAGAAAAAAAAAATTGAAACATGAAAAAAATGTCCAAATTTGCTTTTTCACCATCTGATAGAACCAAATGTTATCCTGATAAAATCCTCATACTGGATTTATGAGACCGATACTGACCTCAATATTTGGGCTTTTAAAACCTACATATATTAGCCAAACATAAATATGAACACATAACATTAACAAAAATCTTGATGTAGATCCCTTTATTTCTAATGAGAGGGACATTTTATTGGTCAGAACAAATTTGCCAGTGCTCTGTGGTGGACAAACTGTAATTTAAACACTGTTTCTAAATTGCAAAAATAAGCAAAAATATATATCTGCAATAAGCTAAAGCAAATATATGGATCTATCTAATTAATTGGTCTACCTCTATCATTTGATGGACTATGTAGTTCTCTAGATAGTATTTCCTTTATAACGTGGAGTGAATAGTCAAGGAGTGAATGTTTTCGGAGCCAGGATTAATTTGTGGGACCATTGTTGAATCACAGTGAATGAGGTTGTGTCCAGGTGGGTTTTCCTCTGGTTAGATGTTTGAGCACAGTATGCCAGGTATAAAATCAGGTGTGTGTGTGTGTGTGTGTGTGTGTGTGTGTGTGTGTGTGTGTGTGTGTGTTAATGTGTGTGTTAATGTGTGTGTGTGTGTGTGTGTGTGTAGCGTGTGTGTCCCCGTACCTCATTAGAGATGCGCCGATGGTGGTTGTTCCTCATACGGACTCTTACTGGACTCTGGACCTCATCGGAAGATGTCCCAGATGCCTGGTCACTCTCTCCATCTGAACCCATCTTTACATTCTCATGGACAATACCTATAACGCACACGCAGACAAGAACATACACAGTTACAAGTGGACTGTTATTGTCAGGAATTGTACTTTGTGAAATTGTACTGGTGGAGAAACCGGTCCTGAACTGAATATTAGACATTCATCTTTAAAAAGCATTCTGTCAACTCAGATCTTTTGGAAAGCTTTTTTCTTTTGTTTAAGGGCACATATACTCTTTCACGCCATTCTCTTCCTCTATTTATCTCTCTCAGTTTGCCCAACAGAGGACACAACCTTCTGTCTTTCTTGGATTTCATTCACCCCTTTGTAAAGCCATAGTAGGGTCCCAGTGCCTGGATGATGGATTGTACCACCAGCCATGCAGGGGTGTTAGCCAAGTGTGTATGAAATGCCATTGATAGGATGAGAGGGTCTGAGATTGATTTTACCCCGCATGCAATTGGAGCTTTCCCGTCTCTGCCTGCGACCCCCCGCACATCCATCCTCCCCAGAATCCATCTGATTAATGAGTCAGGGTGCAGCAGACAGGACTGCCTCTATCAGTGGTGTGTGAGTAAATGTGGGGGAAGGGTCTCTCTTTGGGTTTCAGTGCATGATGACTGATAGTGATCAAGTCTGGGTCATGTGCAGTGCATACAGTATCTGTGAGTGTCAGTGTGTGTGTGTGTGTGTGTGTGTGTGTGTGTGTGTATGTGTGCGTGTGTGCGTACCTGACAGCTTCAAAAGGTTGTTTGAGGGCTTAGACTTGGATTTGGGGTAAGGGTAAGGTTTGGGGTTAGGCATTTATTTGCGTTAGTTAAGATTAGAGAAACGGGCTAGGAAATGCATTATGTCAATTAGTGTCCTCAGAACTTAAGTGTGTGTGTGTGCGTGTGTGTGTGTGTGTGTGTGTGGATGTGTGTGTGTGTGTGTGTGTCTGTGTTTTGTGTTTTATGGAAGAACTTGACAAATTTCAAAGTTTACATTTTAAACAGCCACCATCAGCAGAGAAGCGGGAGATAAAGAGAAGGGTAGAAGATCAGGGGGAGGATGGCTTTGTTGAGAACAGGTGAAGAGGAAAAAAAAGGTCCCCTGAGTCACTGTAACACTTCTGCTAGAAAGACTGATGACCAAGTAGGTAGAGCTATTTATCAAAGTTCACTGTTTTTCAGCAGCAGAGTGGGGCAAGAAAACCAAAGGCTGATTCTAGGTCATTTGTGTGTCTCTTCCATGTAGTCAAGGTTAGGATTCGAGCAGGCTGGTCTATGGATTCTAATTAAGGACTTAGTTAACCGTGTGAAAAAAAAAATAAAGCAAACTATCTGTTCACCACAGCTTTCTTTATACATTTTATAGCCTATAGAGCAAAATGGATTAATAATATGTTAAGCATTGCTAAAAGCATTATATGATATGCACTGGCCTGAAAATATTTGTCAGGAATGTACAGTGTTTCATCATCTGACCAGGTACTCTCCCAAAAATGAAAAGCCTATTGTTGGCCTACTGTACATGACCCTTCCATAAACCCTCTTAAAAAATCCATGAAAACTATTTATATAATCAAAATTGGATTTTTTTAAAATAAATTTCTTTCAGAAGCCAAATCTAGGTTTGAATTGTGTCAGAGACCTTCTTACTGACACAAACAGGCAACTACCTCTACAGAGCCCAGATGCTAATTTCAGCCTACATCTGTCCATTGGTCCATATACCTGTTGACAAAATAAGCATATGCTCATTAGCAAAACACAACCCAAACATAATCCATCTGTGTAAATGCTAAGTAAACCATTTTGCAGTCATTTAAATCTCCACAGCTGATGTGTTGCCTGTAGCGTCAAGTCCAGACACAAGCATAGAGATGCAGGTGCAAAGAATAGGCTTGGTAGGACAACTGAGCAGTGAGCAGTCATATCAAGAATCAACCCTTACAACCCTGATGGTTAAACATTAAACCCAAGTTAACTGACACCAAAGCCAGGGGAAACTGATCCAGGATATCTACGTACCGACAGACACACACACACATACACACACACACACACACACACACACACACACACACACACACACACACACACACACACACACACACAGCAACACACTCAAGATGAGTGAGTATCCAGCACTGCCTTTATGTAATAGGTCCTTCTCACATTTGGGCAGGAATCGTACTTGGCTGTTTTGCGTAAACAGTCAAGCAGGTGTGGGTGAAATGAGACAGGGCGACTAACCCGGTAGGAAGATTCCATCGCCTGGGCCCCCAAAACAACATAATATGATAATATTCTGCTAACACTTGCCGCATGTTAACTTTTCTCTCATGTACCTACTTCTCTAACACACTTTCTCTCTTAAGATTAACACACAATCACACTCACAGAAATTCCCTAATCACACGGGACATTCTTTTACAGTCTCCTGCAGGTTCTTTCTGCTCCATTTCCATAACAGACCTAGAGCAGACAGAAAGTGTCAGGAGTTGCCACTGCCTTCCTGTGTGGATCCCAGATGGCCTAGTTAGGATTGCTGAGTCCCTGCTAGCAGGTCTGTGAGAGTGAGTGGGCTGCTTTTAGACCTAACCTGACCTCACCCAACTCTGCATGTACTCCCCACTTAGCTGGAACTTAGCTGGAAATCCATCTCTGGCAAATGTTGGCAGTGCCTCAACAAATGATTGAAAAGCCTGTGGAAAGGATGTTAAAAGAAGTAAGTGCAAGATTCACTTCAAGAGCCCTTCAAAGATTAGTGGAAATCTTGGATTGTTTTTTTGGGGTTTTTTTCGTCAAAAACCCTAGTTTTGCAAGACCAGATATCAAGTTCAGTGGGTTGCTCAAGGATGTACCGGTAGATCTAACAGTTACTGTAAACATCCAATACATTAGCTGCTATTTATTACAAAGCTATGAACTTTATATCTCTTTTTTTCCTCATAAGCCAAGATTTCTAACAGTTTCTAAGCACGGGACACCGTACTGTCTGATTTTGGCAAGAGCGGCAGAAACGCAGACACTGCAGTCATTGCGCTGACAAGCAAAAGAATAAAAAATTCAAAAGAAGAGAGACTCTTCTCTGAGGAGCTCAAAGGGTCCCTGGTGATACCCACACTCTTTGCCCTGGGCCAACCCACTGCATTGCTAATCATAAAGCCACATAAAGGGGATAATATTTGAAAATAATGAGTTTAACATGTTTAAAGTTGTAGGATCAGCAGATTCTGAGAGAAGGCTACTTAGCATAAATCTATGTCTTTGTAATTAATAAAACCTTAGCATACTTGTTTGATCTCAATTTCATTTTCCACAGAGTGATATCAGTATATAGACATACTACATGTGTTAATTCAATGGGCGTACAACTATTCTAATCCTTAATATGGCACAAAGTAGAATAAATGTCAGTATCATCTATTGATACCATTTTACAAAAATCTATTAAACTCATATACATTGTTAAAAGCTGCTGTCATCTGATCAGTATATTTTTGGAGACTGACTTGTATCTGAGAAAACTGAGGATCAGGATGTAGAGGAATCTGATGATGAAGATGACAGCGATGAGACTCACCAATACGGTTTCCTGGAGGACGGCACGAGTCCAGCACTCGAAGCATACGGAAAGGTGACAGCCTCAGTGGGGTGTCTCTCTCCCCCATTCTCACCCCCTCTCCCATTCTAGCCTCCCCCATCCTAGTGTCTCCCACCCTGGGAGCACGAGCAGAGCACCCTTCGGGATTGCCTGACAAATCCATCGTTCCGGAGGATTCGAAGCACTACAGCTTAAAGTGCATATGAAAAGTCAAAAATACATTTCACAGAGAGATTTTTTTTTTCTTCTTTTTTTAATCCAGGCCTTTTCAAGGAGTTGAGACCATTTCAGTTCCGTCTTACGTCCAGTCAACCAGTCCGGGCCAGACCGAGGTTTCAGGTGCTGTAGTTAATTACAGGTCAAATCCAGTCTTCAGGCTGCCTCGTTACCTTAAGGAGAGCCCCATGCAGTAGAGCACAGATCTTGCATTAGGAGGACTGTGCAGACTGCACAGGCACACTAATGACAATGCAACAGCTCCCTCGGCCAGTACTCCACTTCAACTCTCTCTCTCCTTCTCCCTCCCTCTCTCTTTTTTCCTGTAGACACTCCCTCGCTCTCTTTCTTGCTCGTTTTCTCTCTCCGCAGTCCCACGCTGCCTGCTGACTAAGGAAGGTCAAACACTGTGCAGGTAGGCGAAATGCTGCAGAGACGGTCAAACGCACGCAAACTGAGAACTGTTACACCCCATCATCTCATAATAACAGGTGTTCTGTCTCCCATATGACTCACACTGAAATGCATACACACACGAGTAAAGTGACCCAAACTTACAGCTCCTTCTAGGAAATAAAACACTCTCATCTGTCTGGTTTTCAATTATCTGGCCTCTATGGCTCCCAGCTCTTCCTTGCACGCTCTCTCCCTGGTTACTTTGTCATTTACAGTCCAGTGTTTCCTTCTTTTGTCCTTGTTTTCTCCTTCTCTGTCAGATCTTCTCCCTTCTTCCCCCCCTGTTCTTCCACTCTTATTCTGCACACCACTCTATTTAGACTGTTTTACTGCTCTCCCTCTCCTCACTCCCCTCTCTCGATAGCTCCCTCTTTGCTTCTGGCGCCCCTATCAGTGCTGTCAGTGTTGTTAGTCCTCCTGCTCCCTCTCTTCACCTTGCTATTGCTCTCCTCTCTCTCCTGTGATACCAATCTCTCTCCCTCCCTCACTCTTCCTATCTCTGTCTGGGTCCAGAGATGGTGTTGAATATACACCACAGTCCTCATCTCTTTCAATACAGGAACCGATGACAACATTTTCTGCCTCATCGGTCTCTCTCTTGCACTCTGTCTCTATCACTCCATCTCATTTGCCTTCTTTCTCTCTTGCCCGCCCTCCTCTCCATCCTCCTCTTCTTCACCCTTATCACTCTCTAGCACAGAAAATGAAACCCTGGGGTTTTTGAGTGATGCCTCTGACATCCTACCTCCCATCTTCCCCCTCTCATTCATTTTCTCTACCTTCCTCTTTCTCTTTCATCCTCTGTCCTTCCCCATGTACCTGAAGCAAGCATAGGCCATTATTCATTCTCAACTCAAGCATACATACACACAATCTCGCCAGTATTTGACACTGTACACAGTTACTGCAGATGTCTGTCTGACACAAGTGTGGAGCCAACAGACTATGAACAGATGCTTTCCTTATTCAAATCAGAAATAAGGAATTATTCATTCTGCATACATACATACATACATTCATACAAACATACTCACTAAACAAATTATCAATTTGATGATCCGTCGCCGCTAATACATACGTTATCTACTTTTACCTAAGTAACATTCAGAGTTTTACTTCTAATGGACTATTTCTTGGGATGGTTTTGCTACTTTTACTAAAACTGAATAATAATTCATGTGAACTTTAAAGTGTGAGTTTTAAATTCAGAAGATTATCCAATGTTGATGTATTTTTGAGAAATGCTACCTTGAAAAGGGCAATGCAACTATAGCAAATTTTACCACTACCAGTGTTTCAGCTGCAAGCATTATTTTTCTTGCTGTTTCCTATAGAATGGTGGACTCTGCCACCATAGCAACTGACATCAAAATAAGTTTATAGAACATAAATGCACTAAATGGCAACTGTAGATAATGTATTAAATGCCATCTTTCCACATAATATACTCAAGGATTAACTTAAAAAAAACAGATCTTTAATTGTGTTCAGCAACTACACAATAGAACCTAACCTCTCCCTTCATGTCAATGATCAAGACGTGTTGTAGGCCTGAACTAACAAAACACACTCATGCAAAGAGGCTTACACACCCTACATGTCAATAATTATGTTCTCAATTATAAGACTGCTTGCACGAAGACACAACTATTCTTGGCAGCAGCCTCAACATAATTGTATAATTCGCTTAGATAAGTAAATATGTGGTATCAATGGCAAACTGTAAACTCACGATATCTTAAGAAGGTTTACAATCTAGCTAGGTGTGGAAGGAATATTAAAATGAATATTACTATAAGCTTGCAGTGTTAACTTTAACTAAAACTTACATGAAATGTACTTATGACTGTTTTCTCTGGCCTCATTTCTCAATTAAATTCCAGTAAAGAGTCAGCTGCCATTTACAGTGCATTGACACACATACTGAGGCAGGTTGCTGGATCCATGAGCTTCATGCTGTTTAAGGTATCAAGGACAAAAGCTCGCCACTCAGCCTCTCACTCCCATCAAGGTCTCATTCACTGTCACTTTCTCTCGCAACCTTTTTTTCTAAACAACTGTATTGTCATGTTTGCTGAGCTGCATTTGAGATTCCAATTAAAATATGTTGTTTTTCATCATTTTTTTTTACCATAAATACCCCAGCCTGCCTCCAGACACTAGTGAGATAATAAAAATCAAAGTGCATATAAAATCCCTGAGGAACATGCACATGCAGAGGAACACACACAAGGCTGGAAGGAAGGAGAATTCAGTCTGCAATAATTACCGCAAAACCTTTTATCTGCATCTACGATATCTTATTATTCAATTACCGGAACCAGAGTGCCTACTGTAAGCTAACGGCTCTGTATGTGCTGGTCCCCATTGCCTCATCCCTTCCTCTCTTTCCTATATAGCTCTGAAATTCAGCAATATTCTTTAGTACCTTCTTCATTTGGCCTAACACACATGAAGTTTACAAGACCAACAACATAAGAGGAGTCGACTCCATTGTTCTTATTAAAACCAATCTGGTGGTGAGCAAGGAGGGTTAGTGTGAGCAAATGGATGGCTTAAAGTGTATGGAAAGAGGGAGAAGGCTGCAGCGATTAATGCAGTGTTAATGCATTACATTAAATCCCTGGCACAGACAAGGTCTCTCATGATGTACAATGCACAGGGAGAGATAAGGCTGGTCAGAAAAGCTTTCCATCTTTTATCTTTGCCCCATTCTGGTCTTATGTGGAAGTTAAATATAGCATTTTGATGTATGCGGTAAGAAAGAGATAGATACAGAGACAGAGCGAAGAAAAGAACGAGAGGAGAAATCTGTGACCGAATCAGAAATAGTAGCCTGTGACAGGTTTTGAAAAGAGCAGAGTCCTCTCTCTGGGTGAAACAGACGGGAGGGCCGACTAATCTCGACGGTGCAACTACAAATCTTCACAGAGAGGGAGAGAGAGATGAGGTAGTTGTGAAAGGCTACAAAGAACAGTGCAGTCTTCATCTTTCCTGACTGTAAGTACAGTGTGGTGGGAGTGGGTGTTGGCTCGGTTAGCAACAGATGAATGAGAAACCTGGCTGGCTCCCGGCCAAACACCTCTAACATACACACATAACCCTGCAGTCAAGCCCACTTACACAGATGAAAAATGTCTTTAATTGAATCCTCCAATGGATAGATAGAGCAAGTAAGAAAAAGACAGAGGGAGGAGAGAGAGAGAGGAAGGGTGGGTAATCTCTTTAGAGCAGCAGGACAGGGAGATTGCATCATCGTGTCGCTCTACTAAAGGGTGCGACATGCTCTGACTGCTGAGTGGCACACAGTGAGTCAGCGAGACCGAGCAGTGGGAAAAGCACACACATACACAGTACACCTCTTAACATTTCAAACTACACCTTATCAAGATTTTAATAATAGAACGGCATCTATTCTAGGTTCTGAGCCACGCTACATCCTTCTTAGGGTTTTTTTTTTTTTTTCCTAAGATCGCAGATCGCTGTGGACTTCACAGAATAAAGTCACGCTGCCAGACCAACAGACTGCAGGCTTCAGACTGGGACGTTCGCATGTTCCTCTACAGATTACTGGTATTTCTCCGTTAGAAGTAGACAAAAACTGAGTTGGTCCAGCAGAAAGCACTGACTGATGTGTTTATTTTTAAATTATAAAAAGTCATTTTAACCAATCCTAATGAAAAACATTTGTTTATGTTATGTCCATGTAAAAAAACTAATACGGCCAATCTTGTCATCTTGTCTAACTCAAATAATATTACATAATCAGTATTTGCCTAAAAAAAAAAAATTCAGTATTAGTCAGGTTCTATTTTCCATATCCCTATACTGTCCTGATCTCTTACACTTCCCACTGAAATTACTTTAAATGTCCCTGTCCAGCTACCTACATTACCATCACTGTCGTGACGGTCATTAACAAACTCAAACACAATGATATATATGAATATGTTCCAACATTTGTCATGTTTTGAACCACATTAACTCCACCACTTGTAGCATTCGCATCCTAATACATTTGCTCTGGTACTGCTGCTGTAGGTCCATATAGAACCTTTTGTGTTATCATTCGTTGAAAAACATCAAGTACTGAAAGCTGGTATTGAGTATCTTAGTAGACTTTTCATATAATATACTTATATCCTCAGATAGAGCGCTGTATTTTGGGCAGAGTTCCTGTGCAGTTCTCTACGTTTTTGCAGAAAAACATTTTTAAACTTGTTAAAATAAGGTATCAAAATGTATTGTTTTGGTATTGGTAATGAAACTCAGGTAACATATTAGCAATAGTACTGCAAGTGTTCAAACAATACCCTTCCTTATGCTGCTGTCCCTATTTCTTTACAAGGATCATTTCGGTTTTATCTATCCACTCTTATCTTATTCCCAGTTTGCGGCATTGCAATGAACTTTGAGCTCCTGTTATTAGACTAGTGCTCTTGTCAGTTCAATGGTTGCAAGGAGTCTTACTTCGGTCTATCTGCAGTTCATACAGCCAAGGACTCAGGGGATACAGAGCACAAAGCTAATATGATTCCCGAAGGAGCCATTGTTGAACTAACCCTCTCCTACCTCTCTGTCTGTCACAACCTCTTTTCATCTGTACTTTTCATTTATCCCTCCATATTGCTCAGTTCTCCATAAATCAATCTATCGCTGTTTTCAAAGCTCCATTTCATTCTAAACCGTCCTCAACTCCTTTCCTTCCCTCCATCCTTGAGCTACCCTTCCTCACTCTGTCCCGCTGCTCCTGATATAAACTGTGCTGCCACAGTGGGAAATGAGATTACTGGGATCCATAGAACCAGAGACCACACATTCCATTACATAATGCAGACAGACAGAAAGAAAAAGTGATTATGTGAACGTGTATGTATGTAATATTAGATGTTCATGTATGTAATGATTTTTGTCTTGTATTCAGAGTCATTTGATAGCATTCCACATATTAAAATACAAACAAACACACACACACACACACTAACACACACACACAACGCACACAACACACACACGCCACACACACACGCCAGCATACACACGCATACACACGCATACACACGCATACACAAAAGTCCCCAGTATAGTCACCTTATTGACATTTCTCTGCTTGTGTGTGTGTATGTGTGTGCCTGTTTGCTTGGGTATGCATGTCTTTGAGTTTTCCACCCACAGGTGGCAGTATGGCTCAGGTTTGAAAGTCTGTTCTGAAAAATTTAAAACAAATTTTATATATATATATATATATATATATATATATATATATAGAGAGAGAGAGAGAGAGAGAGAGAGAGAGGAGAGAGAGAGAGAGAGAGAAAGAGAGAGATATAGACATATAAAGTTATTGTTTACTGAACTGTTGACACACGGAAGTAAGGATAATATTGTACAATACAATGTTGTTACAACAAAGACAACAAGGGAGGACAAACATGACTGGGAATGATACTGGAAACTGTGTGTGGTGAGTTGTCTGTGTGAGGGAGTGTTTTCGTTCCAGTGGTGGAGGAAGTACTTTATGTAGTTTGGTAATTTAATCCGTAACAATGAATCAGAGTTTGTTAATGGATAACGTGTTATGTGTGTAATACCTTGATTTGAGATCTTCAAAGTATCAAGTAACTGTAGCTGTAAAATAGTTGTATTTGCTTCTGAAATGTAAATGAGGGTAAGTATAAAGAAGCATAAAGTAAAACGACTCAAGTGCAGCACTGATTGAGTTGATGCACTTAGATTCTTTTAACCAGTTTCTTTTGTTTTAAAATAACACCCAACATAACATGGACTCTGGGGCTTTAGTGTATTTTTCCAAACTGAATATACAGAAATTTGGAATGAAACCAGTTTACTTAGTAAAGCTATATGGTTTTTGGTTATGCTTTCATGCATACATCACTGCATAAATGTATGTGTGTGTGTGTGTACCCAGAGATCCAGTCCTGTGCAGGCTCAGGTAGGCTCTGTCTTTTTCCAGCCCCCCACCTGGTTCTCTGCGCAGGGCGGTGCGGCCCAGATGACCAGCATATTGACGCAGGAAGGAGGGAGCACTATGGGAGGCGGGAGGGTGCACGGCACACACCACCACAGGCTCTGAGACACATGATGCAGATGGACAGCCAGGAAGAGGGAGAAAATGATGGGGGGAAAAAAGAGAGATAAAAGAGGACGAGACAGAGAAGCGAAAGCTCAGAAGGAAAGCAGGTTGATGAAAAAGTGAGAGGAGGCAGAGGTCAAAACCAGAAAAAGCAAGGCAAGATAAAGAGGGAAATGAAGAAAGAGAGGGGTGAAAAGTTGAGGAATAGCAAAGGAGAGGCAACAGAAGCAGCAAAATATAAACAGGCAGATGACAGGAATTATAGGAGGGAAAAGAAGAAAAGGAGAAAGAGGAAAAGAGACGACACAAGGTCACACAGAGACCAGACACAGAAAGGTAGCAGACCATGTAGGAACAGTACAATGTGTAGTAGTGATAGATAAAAGGGTGGGAATACATCCAGCCGCTGCACTCGTGTTAGAAGAGAGACCAGTTGTGGCACACATTAAAAGAAATTGCCATGGAAAGTGTATAAGGCAGGAGACTTGCACAGTAGCAAATTTGTTGAGTCACAGACAGATCAAAACAGATTTCAGAGAATACAAAGAGAGACATACACATAAAACACTAGCAGACACACATTAGGAACAGGCCACAAAGATAAGCAAGCAACCAAATCACTGACGGAAGTGCTAAATTAGATATTTAGCTAACTAAAGTCTGCGGGTCAAGGTTTAGCTAATGGGAAAGAAATGTTTTTTTTCAAAGCAAAATACCTTGAAATAATCCATCACAAATACGAGAAACACCCTGTCAGCATACATGAATCATCACCTTTATTTCGCATTCTGTCATATTAATGAATCTGTTTTGCAGAATGTGAGTGGAAGCCCACATATCACGTCCCCAATCTTTCAAATAATCCCCCATTTCTTACACACTGCACTGTAAATTCCTCTTTGATCCCCAAGCATCGGGGCTAAATATTCCCCTAAAACGTCGCATGATATCCTCCCAGTCTCAAGTAACACAGGTCTAGCACAGTGGAAGAACAGATCTGAGGTCAGCACCAGCCTCAATATCGTTTTTAATTAGCACTTTGAAAAATGTGAGGAATGTTTTTTATCACTCTTTTGCACAGTTTAGATACAGAGCTATTAGGGATGAAAGAGAGGGAAGTAAAAATAGGAGGAAGAGGAGAGAGATGGCAGGTATGCAAACTAATCAGGTGAAGATATAAATGTTGGAGCCTCGGAGCTGCAATAAAAGCAACAGCGAGCACACATTATCACTCCTAGTATCCAAACTGCATGGCACCCAAAATCCTCTAGCCTAAAACACAACACAGCTATATTTAGACACTGAAGCTTTTCTTATTTTCTCACCTTCTGTATGTCTTTTCTCTCCTCTTTCTCTGAAACAAAAGCCTCTGCTGAAACACAGAAAACCTCCCTAACTCTGCATTCTGACCTGGTTTCTGCCTGAGAGCAAGATAAAGAAGTGAACATATGACTGATACATAAGACTAATCACACTCACTCAATGTATGTGTCATGCAAGGTCTCTGATTTTTCCAAAGCGGCATCTGCAGTCCTGGAAGATGCCCACCAGATGGCACCCAGAGTTTCTGAGAATGACGCTGCTTTTTGTTTCCTCTCCAGGCAAAAATATTCTCTTTTGCTCATATGAATACACAAATTGATGTACCTGAATTCAAAACAAAGTGAATTCAGATACGTTTCCCATATACTACTCGTGTCTGTCCTTGATGATTAACTAGGGAAATAAAGTGAACAGCGAAGATGGTGACAAAGCTAATGATATAGCGAGGATAATGGAGATTAAAATGGCTCCAGTGTTTTGAAAAGCTACAGTGAAACTTTGTGTGTATGTGTGTCAGATTTGTGTTTGCATTTCTGTATGCCCTCATGAGAACAGTGCACTTTACGGAATACTAACAAGCAACCCTTTTTGAAACAAGGGGACATACTGTGTATGCGATATCTCCACAAACAATTCCTTTATTTTAGAGAGTATTTCGGTATAAACGTAAGACATAAAAGGGTGGAGGACAGTGAAATATCAGTTGCCAGAATTTTGCATAACATCCATACAACTGCAATAATCAGTTATGACTTATGCTTTGACTCTTTTTATGTACACCTTCATTTGCAACTCACTACAGTAGTTATTGCTCCCTCATGTACTATAAAAGCTCCAAATGAAGACATGAAGTCTTAAACAGTTGGAGCACAGGAGAAACTGCCCTTTAATACGGTGGTTTGCCTGCTACTGTGTGGTTTAACACAACCTTTAAAAGATGCGGGAGCCAAACCAAACCTGTGGGACTCCCAACTCCCATGAGGGTTATGGTAGGGGCACGATTACTCTTCATCATAATGACCACATATGTTACCTCGCTCACTTTTTAAAAGCTTTTCCGTCTGTTTCATTTATCATGAGCCGAGTAGTTAGCGCACAGATAGAATGCAAACGGTGCATGTGAGCTGCAAAGTTTCAAGTCTGTGCCCCTTGACATACTGTACCCCTGTGCGACAGCGTCTTCTAAGGTGCTTGTGTATACCTTTGTGTCAGTGCACCAGTTCGTGTGTCTCACCATTGTCCCTGGCTGTGTTCGGCTCGTCCAAGGCCATCTGTTCTGCCAGTTCTGACAATGAGTCGTCAACGGGCCGAGCGCTGCGTAGAGACATGGACAGCCTCCGCTTGATTATCTTCATCCTGTCCATCTTCTCAACCGCACCACCGGGGCCCACAGGCTGGGGGGAGGACAAGCAAAAACATCATCATTATCATCATCAGTACCACCTGCTACCCCTTCATCATAGTGATGGACATTGTTCTCATTATAAGCATCAAAAGATAGATCCACACTGCCCCGTTAATCTTCATTGTACAGTGAAACTACTGCAGTGCAGCCTCGGCGCATTTTCTACAGTTCTTTGGGCTCCCGATGATTGTGTTTGCTCACGCAGCGTGTGTTCTCATTGTTATGTATCCCAAGTGCAAACATTGCAGAATAAAAGACACAAAATGAGAGAGAGAGACAGGCCCAGAGAGACACAGAGAAAGAGAGAGAAAGAGACCAACAAACAAAAAATGTACAAAAAAAAAAAACCTGTAAATGGCTGACTGTGCAGCTCCCCAGGGGTTTCAGACAAGAGCAGATGAGCTGTGATTGACATCCATTTCACTGGCCGTTCTATCGGCTATCCATGATAAAGTATACAAACTACAGTATACATCTACAGTAGTCAAATGCAAAAATAGCAGATAGGATTATCACGACACAAGAAGTATGCTCTTCTTACTCTATCTACACACCATCTGTGACCGATTTGACAGTAGTCTAACCAAAGGTCTGATGGAAAGCTGGTTTTAAGTACTGTACAGTACATATGTGGTTACAGGAGAGAGAAGCATCCCATCCTAAAAATAAAAACTTCTAGCAAAGTGCTCCTCAATGGTGACCTAACTATGTGTGTTATGTGGTCCTGTGTGAATATACCTCTTAACGTCAGTGAGCTTTCAAAGTTATATATTGTTCTGTGTAGCCCTTAGCAGACCTATTAAACCTGGTTTATGCCTGTTTGGGCGGCGTGTTTTTGTGTGTTTGCATAAGTCACTTTGTATGTCGTGTTCTGCTTTACTGGCCTGGAGGTTGAGGCAGCTACGGCAGAGTATTTCCGTCTCCCTTCCACTTCGTGCTCCTTCTATCCAACCCATAAGGGCTCAGGAACTGACATGCACAAGGGCACTCACGCACAGCGACACACACAAACACACATGGCACCCACTGCCTTTCTCTTTGTGTCCAACGTTGGAGGCTTCAACAAAACCCATTCATCCTTTCAGGCTCTCAGTCTTTCAGGCCTATTAGAGACAGCCAGTGCTCTGAGGGAATTCAAACCCAGCGATCCTCACTCTGAACGACTGGCTTTATTTCACTAGAAGATGCATTTAGACAAGTGTCCATCGCTAACATCACTGCCTCTGCCAATTTACAGAGCCCAGTTAGATACAGATTTCACATCAGCCGGAGGCATTCCTCCAAGATAAAAAAAAAAAGTTAAAGGGAGGAACAAAGGAGTAAAAGGACAGCATCTCACATTCAGTTCATATCATCCGTCACCCATGGATTATCAGTTTGGAGCAAAACTCCCTCCCCCCTCATTTGCAAGTTTCCCCAGACTTCATTAGAAAAATTGAGGCCTGTGTGGACAAGAAGATTGGCTTCCCCTCATACAACCTTGCACCCACCGTTCACAAATTTTCTGAAATAAATGACTCAGATTGTGTGGGAACAGTCGATTATATTATGCACTGCTTGTTACCAAGATAAATTCATACCAATGTTATCATGAACACACACTTGTGCTTGCACCATCCCATGCATGCACACACACACACACACACACACACACACACACACACAGCTGAAACCCAATAATGACTAATTTCACAGTCTTCATCTTATCTCTGTTGAATTAGCCCACACAATCATGCAGTGGGATTCTCATTAGCCAGCAGCTCATAGAGGAAAACACTTCAGGGTGCAACTGTGGTTGAGCTCTCCAATTTTGTCTATAGTATGATAAAGTAAAATGTAGTCTGTCCTATAAACGGCTACACAAAATAAACACAACATACAAAAAATAAAACTAATAACTTTCTTCTTAGTTTATAAACTTTTCCATATGCTTTTTAAAATTATTTTATGAACTATTGTGAACTATATCCTATTCCCACTAACTTTGTTTATCCCTGTGCATTGATTATATAATCTCCTTTACTTGTTAATTTATGTTCTCATGAAAAAACACAAACATTTCCGCTTCATGGTTCAATTAATCTATCAATTACTTTCTCTCCCAGTTGTGAAGCCATAAATCTCTGCAACACTTTTTTATTCAAACAAACTATTGCTACTATAAACTATTTAAACATATGGTTACACAATTCCAGAGTGTTTTAGAAGTGTATCTGTGTAAAATCAAAAGTTTCAGGAAGACTAAAGTGTCATGAATGTACATTGGGTGTTGAATCCTGCCTGGTGCAGACGGACGTGGCAATGTGAAGACCTTGGCAAAGGCACATCAGTGGGTGGAAAGTTGCATGTGGCTCCAGGCTACAGCATGTGCAGGCCACACTCACCAGACACCCAGCAAACCACCTACAGCTCTGAGGCATTACTCCTACTAAACATAGGGACACACTCCAGATGACGTAGGCAGCTCTTACTTCTTCAAAGACAATGAAAAGCATTGAAAGTAATACCCTGCACTGTTGATGTGTGCAAAAGCAGAAGGTCAATAGGTAAGTGTTACAAAAGAGTGAAGAAATAAAACCGTCTCCAACTTTGTACTAAGTTATTTGCGTGTGTCTGTTAACAGCTTGTGAGCATGTGCACATCTGTTTCCAGATGTATGTGTGTGGGTGGTTTCATTGATGTGGTAGCATAGAGGTGAGGTGAACTGACACACCCCTGAGGAGGAAAGAGGAAGAACGCAGTCTGATTTATTCAAGACACACACCATTCGGGTTGCTAGGTTACAGGCCCAGACTGGAACCGCAGTTTCTGTCTCTGGTGAAGAGAACAAGAAAAGGAAACAGAGAGAGGCAAAAAGCTGAGAATTCACATTTCTCCTCTCTATATTCTGCCTCTCTACACTCCCCCAATGCATACACAGAGGCAAACACAAACACACACACACACACACACACACACACACACACACACACACACACTTAGCTCTAAAAACTTCAAGCCCTCCAGCGCTTGGGATGCCAGACAGCACTGCAGCATGTGATCCTTGCCAACCTAGCTTTGCTATTCCTCTGCCAATTATGCCACTTGGGGGCAAAAGAATGAGTGGACCTGAGGACCTGAGTCTGCAGTATCCACATGTCAAACACAAGTAGTGGCTGGCTCCATGTCTGACACACTCATGTACAAACACACACAGACACAGAAAAGTATTTGATCAGAGCAGAGGGGAAGGTTTTGACAGCTTGTGTGACCGAAGGATTATTTTGCTTCAGCCAGATATTGTCTTACATCTTTTACCTCTCTTTCTTTCCTTTTCATTGAACACAGACTAGCATTCTTCTGTAATTCAGTGACAAATAATACGCATGCATGCACACACATAAAATGTGGCAGAGTGGAAGGGACACTCAGTGTTACTCAAAACACTGCTTGGCACTGCGTGGCCCGAGGATGAATGAGTAATGCACAAATCTGCCCAACTACTGAATCATGGACACACACACACACACACACACACACACACACACACACACACACACACACACACACACACACACACAGATAAACCAACAGATAACCCAAAAAGAAGCCTATTCTCCTCATAAGCCCAATGGCTCCTCCTCAGCATCTCTTCCATCACCTAAACCTCAATCTCCAGAGTTTAAAATGAAAAGAACAAATTATGGAAAAAAAAATAGATTAATAAGCAGAAAACTAAGACTCGTGAAAATACCGGGCAAAAGGTATCTGAATTGCCATTTTCAGCCACAAGTGGAAGAAGGAGAATGGAATAGCACCTGCTATGATATGGGGGAGACCTGGTTCAGAGGGGCCACAAAAGGTGCAGATATGTTTCTATAACTTCACTTAGGGATGTATAATGTAGATGAAATCACTATTACCATATCTTTCTGATCTACATATAGGAAATTGATTCAAAAATTACACATTACACAAATCATCAAATTTCAGTTCAGCAATGACATGTGTTTTTTGCTGTTACATATCAAATCAGACAAAACTTTTTATCCATATATTTTTGAACGCATGCACAATTTGATTTTGAGAATTAGATTTTTAAGAAGACATTATACAATCATCATCATCGTCATCATCATCATCATCATTCCAGGCAAGGTTGGTATATAATAATGTGGAACTATTGGCCAACCAAAACCAAAGCAATAGTTAGTATCATTATGCATTATTACAGTTACTGGCTAGGAGATTTTTATCTCAGCAAAGCCCTCTCCTGGTTAAAAAACTTCATTATTTGAATAGTATACAAGTAGGCGACATTTAAACCAGGGGACATGGATGCAGACATTACACCGTGTGAAAGTACAACCATGTAGAAAGTCCCACCTGGAAAAAATAAACAACACATGGAACTATGCCCCATAAGCCGTTAATTTCTGCAAAATATATAGCGAGGTCTTCACCGAAAGTGTAGTCAAATTGTCATTACTTTCATGAGGCAGTAACATCATAAAATATACACAGTGATAACACAGGGTTCTCATTGGTCCGGGATCATTAGTGAGATGTTTCCATTAGGATGCAACACTAGGGCAAAGGTATTGACAGATGCTCATGATTTTCAATCTGGACATCCCACACTGAGATTGGCATAAATATTTCAGTGCTAAACGATACGCGCTGGGGTTTTTTTTTTTTCCATGGGCTCTAATAGTTCAACCTATACGGCGTCAACGCACAGTTTTCCACCGGCGAACATCCACGAGGCTGTCGACAGCACCGCAGGACCGCAGGTCGGCGAGGGTCCCGACGGCGTGTCCCACGCAAGCCGACGCGACCGCAGGCCGGGACAGTCGCACGACAAATACCCCGGGACTCCAAACTTAACACGCGGCGGTTCGTGCGCGGCCCGGCCGGCGGAGATCCCTCCACCTTCCGGGCCTTTTGCATTTTCGGTCAGTTCCCCTCTCCCCGTGTTTTCCTGACGCAAGTATCCGGGAGGAGGAGAGTCACGCAGGGTGAAGAAAAAGTTGCACAGCCGTCCGGCCGGCTCGGAAACTCCGCGGAAAATCGTAGTGGGATCCATTCTGGGACCACTGTATTTTTTTGGGGGGGAGGCGTTTTGAATTTGTATTAACGTGGGTCGGGATACGAAAAACGTTGGAAGATTTTGAACACATTGCTCTGGGGGTTTACCGATCATGTCGGTATAAGGTGCCCTCAAAGCTATTTATCCCCTCCGACCCGCTACGGCGTCACTTCAATTCACCCACCGCGATTTTTCCCTTTTTTTGCAGCGACTACGCGAAGAGCCCCCAAGTATCCGCGTTGGTGAAACACAGACGCGCACTCACGCAACACGACGAAGTCCAAAAATCACCCAATAGCTTTGTTTTCACTAGTCGAAAGAATAACTCCACCTGCAATGTCAGGTGATAGGACAAACGCGGTTATCGTTGCTCGTTGACGGCGTTTACATTACAGGATTAAATCCGTGGCGTGAGGAAACGTAGATATAAACAAACAAACAAACAAGAAATGCCGTTGCCACCGACCTGCTGGCGTTTCTGCTGCAGGAGACTATTGTTCCGCTGGTGTGTGGTAATCCAGGCAGCACCGCTGGGATGAAAACCACTGCGACAAGTTCCCTCCAACTACTTCGCTGTAAAACACACCGGATTGTTTGTTTACCGGTCGGAGAACTCCCGTCCCCGTGTCTCACGGTGTGTCGCAGTGATCCCCCGCCCGAGTGACCGCATCGCCGGCGTGTAACAGCGTCATTATTCGGCTTCACTTCGGCTCGTCAGTCAGTCCCGTCCCGTCCGGTGATGATCAGCCATATCGCTGCTGCTGCTGCCGTGCGGATCCCAAGTGGAAGCGGTGGCGTGATCCCGGAAAACACCGCAAGGGGTGTGTGTGCGTGCGTGTGTGTCCGTGCGTGAGCGTGTCTCTGTGCGCGCCCGCGCGTGTGTATGTGTGAGCGCGCGTGTATATTCTTGTGTGTTTTTGTGTGTCTGTTTTTTTTTGTTTGTGTGTGTGTGTGTGTGACAATGACTGTGTAAGTATCAGACTCTCTAACCTCCACCCCCGCAAACCTTTCTTTCTATGTAAAAAAAAAAAAATCCGGGGGGTCAAATAGATTAATTTGAGGGGGCAGAGTCACGGGAAGGGGACATTAACATTCATTATCCAAGATGCATTCCCATGTACATGTGCACCGCAGAGAAAATTTGCTGGTTAATGATGGATGAATTGAAAATCATGGAAATTCAACGGTATGATCCACCACTGCATGGTTGGCATCAACATGAATGAAAATTATATTCTAAAGATAAGTGCCGGGGTTGGTTTATAATTTCCACAGGCCCCCGAAGTTGTGAGGGTTCAAATCCCGTCGATGTAGACATCCAGAGAGGATGCAGTGGCCCGAGTGTAAAACAGGATGGGTTGGCTCAGGTGGATTACTTGTAATTGCAGTCCTCGCCAGCCCAGGTACGTGTAGTAACAAGCATATTCTCCTTTTGATGTAAAATGGCCACTAACTTGATGACTGCAGCGGGGAAACCGATGCCAGTATTTTCACATTACATGCTTTAAATGTGTTTTTAAGATAAGGGTGAATATATATATAAATATCTATATATAAAATTCAACAGGGAATCACCTGAATCCCCAACAATTACGTCGGGAATCACAGATGACACAGCAAACACGGGTGATGAGGAGATGTGCGCCTGCTGGTCTTCATCGCCATCGTGTGGTTCATTTAAACGACGGCAGCATGTTTTCATTCATAAACCAGTAACTCGCTGGGGAAAGTCTTATCGAGCTGCTTTCAGCTAGTCCCTGTATCTGTAGCTTTAGATGGAGAACCGAGTTATAAATGTAATGTGCAATATAGTAAATATCTTATCTGAAGCTTATTATACTCAGTTGTTGAGACTGTATCAGAGAGGTGCTGTTGCCCAAACTTTATGGCAGCTCTGGGCTGCTTTGTTAGATTGTTTTAAAAACTATCTTAGACCATGTGTCCTCAAAAAGTCCCGAACCACTCCAACAATATACTCAAAACAGAGTTCTGTATGGAAATTTGGCTCCTAAAGAGGACTTTATAGTCTACAGGTACACGAAAATTAAATTGATTAAACTTAATGTAATCTTACTGAGTAAATACACTTTAATGTAATTGATATGGATGTAATGCAATCTCATTGAGTGAATATGATTTAATTCATTAAAATCAGTTTAATGTAATTGAGTAAAGCCAGCATAATATGTCTGCAGAGTCAGAACAGTAGCTACATCTTAGCTGACTATATTTCTATACTTTAACTAAAGTACAGTGTTTAACGCAGGACTTTTACTTGTAGTCGCGTATCTTTGCGCTGTATTTGGTATTTTTCTTCCTTCTTTTATGTAGAATCACGATGAAGAGGCCGTCAGTGACCCGGCTCGGTTTCTTTGACGCCGACCGCTAGGGGTCGCTACCGTTTTTGTTTTTTTTTTCGGCCCGGTTGCGGCGGCCCCTCTGCATTCGTTGGCTCGTCCGTCTTGTTGTTAGGCAGGTTGTCAGGGGCAGCGTTACCAGCCCAGCTAGCTAACGGGGGATTAAGCCACTTTGGTTAACGATGACACATTTATTCGTCAAAGAAAAGAACCGGCGGCGCACCTGCTTTTTCTCTCGAAGTTGCCCCGTTTCCTCGGGTAAAAACAGCAGAGACGATAGCGTCGATTTTTATCGAGGGATTCCGAGGTTTGCGATGGGGTTTGCGCCGTAGCTTAGCGGGCTTTGTTTTTTTTTTTTCCAACGTTATCAGTTCACGGGGAAACTGGAAGATATTGTCAGTAACGTAAAGTAACGCAACGTAAATAGATACCCCCCGATCGATTGCGATTGATTTACAATTTACGTTTGGTGCGGAAAATGGAAGACGCCCCAGAACATTTTATGGAGCAGGAAGAATCCGACGACAGCGACAAACCGTCGTCGTCGCCCTACAACTCCCCCTTTCGCTCCACCCGCCTACACATCCAGAGGAGCAACGTCTGCTCCCGGGCTTATTTCGTCGTGGTCATGGTTTTCTTCCACGTTTACATCCTGAATGTTATCGCCCTGCTGCTCTACGTGCACTACAACAACGGACACGGGGACCTGGTCGGTGAAGGCGGGGCCTCCTCGGCCTCAGCCGCGGGGAGCGGCAGCCCTTTGCCCCGTCCTCCCCCGGCTCCCAGAGAGCTGCATGTGGAGGACCACAGTAAAACTTTCAGTCTTCCTCGCATTGAGGGGATACGGGTAAGAAAACTGGCATCAAGTGCAGTACGATGAAGTATGCGATTTTAACTCGCTGAGGGGATTGTGCCACCCAAGTAGAAGTGTGTGCACTGATGTTTTAAACGCGAATGAACATAAAATGACCTTGTGATAATACTCAGAAAGTTTCAGAAAAGTAAAAACTACTCATATTCGCAGTATCGGGATTAATTGTTTTCTTCCACCTCTGTTACGTGCTGGAAAGCCATTAATCGAATTTCGCTGCATAACTAATACCCAGTTTGATTGCAGAAGACCAACCCGAAGAATTTAATGTCGCTTAGAGCTGTTATAGTAGTCGCCATGCATCTGAAACCCAATGTAGTGAGTGAATTAATGATGTCTCATACCCACATGTAGGTGGGACATGTTCAGCAGGTGTCCCTCGTGCCAGACAGAACATATCAGATGAAGACACTGAGCTTGAAACCTCTGTTATTTGGTAAGTACAATGTAGGCTTTGGGTTACGATCTGCTATTTATCAATAAATGGCATCTGGCTTTAGCACACAGAGTTTTAATTGCTCTCAAAGTCATACAAATATAGAGCAGCAACATTTACTTAAAATTCACAGATATGTACATCTTCTATTTAACACCTTTTATTTCTTTGACCTACTTTATGGGCTCCTTTGTGACAAGCATATTCATATTATCTCTCCAATAACCACAGGAGTTTGAACATGATTTTGAAAAGACCAGACCAAGAATTATTAACAGTTGTTGGCATATGGTTAGATCCTTTATGCTATACCTACGAATCCCTTAACACCATAGCTGTTTAATGCTTTTTTCAGAATTCAGTTCTTTCATATTTTCTACCTGAACGCACATTCTTAGTTCCTGCATCTGTAATGTTTCCATTTACGCGCAGCTGCCATCAGGTTCTTGTCTTTCCTTTGCCAGACATAGGCCTTATTGACCACCAGGTGCTCCCCCTGCACTGTTCCAGTTACTAGGAAGGTGCCGCCTCGCGGGTTGCGCCGTGTCATGTTCCTTACACAGGTGGCATCCCTCTCTAGCCACAGCTCGATCTGGGAGCGGATCCGCCCACCTAACAGGGGTCCGTGCTTCAGAACATCCAATTTGGCTGCCAGCAAGAACTGAGACAGGCTTACTGGAGTATACCTGAGCCGTGTTAGACGCAGTTTCACAACTGGGAAGAAAGCAGATAAACACAAATCATAATTGATTTCACGTGTTCGTTGAGCAGTGTCCTCTTGTCTATTATATCCTTTACAGAACTAATGAGGAACTTAAGAAACATACAATCAAGGATTGACAAAGACAGGAGCAAAGCAATAGAAGAATACTTGTACTCACCAAAATCACTCCTACAAAAAGTCTCCAGTGTGTCTTTTGTAGAGGAGGCCTCTTCCAGCTCACAATCCCGGCAGCTTGCCAGAGGCACTGAAACAGTCAAACCAGTCAGTGAATTGGTTTTTAAATGAAGTCAGCTCAATCATGTGTGTTCGCGTAGTCAGTTTTCTTACCTCTGTGCCCTCCTGTGTGAACAGTTGTGTTGGTGATGGAGGAGATACACATGAGATGGTCTGCAGGATACTGGTCACAGTGCAGAATTTCTGGCCAGGGGTAGCCATAGCAACTCATGATTGGTGCACAGCTGTCCCGCACAGATTCACACAAACTCTTGCAGGGTGATATAAACCTGACAAAGAATAGATGGAAAGGGAACATGGGAGGCATTTAATAGTCAAAAGATTAAAATCACCACCAAAGGGGTACGGAAAAACAACACAGGCTAGCTTTCGAAAGGTAGTCAACCCTTGATGAACTTGCTGCTGTGTAACTTTGAAACTGATCTAAAATCATTTTCCTATGAATAAAGCTGGTCATTCTCTGCCCCCTGTAAGTGTGGTTTCACTCTGGGACCCTGGCTACCATGTTACTACAATATCAAGTGCATTTAAAATGAAAATTTGTGAGACACTTTCCTGTCAAAAGTGCAATTCATTCAAAAAGTCAAATGGTGACTTGAAAGAGTTGAGTGTATATATGTCAACAGAAAAAAAAGCTTTATTAAGTAAACCTACCTGTCAAGGCAGATGGGTGCAAAGAGAGAGCAGAGAAAGATGCGGGCATCAGGGTGGCACTCTCTGGCAAGTAGTGGCAACCAGCTTGCACTCTGTTGTACAGCCTCAGCTGGAGACTCATGGCCCAATAGGTTAGGCATCCTCATTGTGTCATAACCAATGTTTTTGCACAAGGCCATACCAGACGGGATGGGCACACAGCGAGAGGAACTGCGGGGCTCCCACAGTCCACCTTCTCCTATAGAAAACATGGACCTGAAAGCAGTAGTAGTACCAGGATCCCCCCACACCTCACCGCCCCCTCCTGCTGCAGCTCCTTGTCTAGAAACCGGAGTATTTCCAAATCCAGTTTCACTGTTGCCCTCAATACTTGCCATCTCCCAGCGCTTCTCCTTTACCCCAGATCTAATGGTATCCTCGAGTCTCACTCGTGCCTCCAGCCCTGCTTCCACTCTTCCAGCACCAAGACCAAGCACTAATGTGCTGCTAGGCCCAGTAAGCAGAAGGAGAAATAGTACAGCGGCTGAAAGGGAGGAGTTTCTTGGACTAAAATGAGGACAAACCGGTGAAATCATTCTGGCACCAAAGTCGGAAAGAAAGAGAAATCCTGTAGTCCTTTTCTTGATTGAAAAAAGATCCCTGTGTGACAGTGCAGGAGAGGATGGCAGAATATGTGTATTTATAGTGGGCAGTGATGACATTTGCATAGGAAGGGGTAAGGGGAGGCGTAGAGAACAGCAGGGAGAAGGGGTGGGGCACAAGTTAAAGCATTATTAGAGATGCGGATTCACTTGCATTTATGAGCAGATTTAAGTGTGTTTGACAGAGCTCAAGATTTGTAATGTGGAGGATTCGACATTTGGATACATTTGGATTTCTGCCATTTCCTTCCCCACAGCTTGAAATGAGGAAGAGACCGGTGGAGTGAAACTCAAACATGGGATGAAACACCCCTTTCATCCCATGTTTGCTGCCAACTCGCATTTAACAACCCTGTCCCGCCCTGATCTCTTTACTTTTTGCATTTATTTTTTTTATCCACCTTGCTGCTGAAAGGAAAAGTTCTGTTTCTTTTTTGAGTATGTACTGCTTATGAGGGACAGAAGATGGCCGTAATAGTAAGGAGACAGTTAAGTGACAGGACATGTAAGACCTTGCTGCAGACACTTACATATATCAAAGAACACACTGCATGCTCAATTATGGCTGTGTTGAGATGTGCTTAGGATACAAATAAAATTGGTGTTGTCCTGCTGTGTAGCCGTGGCCTGATTCCTGTTCACACAAGCAGGTCACTTCCTTTCCGGGGGAGAAGAGACAGTGGTGGGAGGGAGAAGAGTGTGAGGCTCAGTCCCCCTTTATTCCTATCAGTTATCCAGATTAATGAGGCTTGACTGGACAATAGGGATTAACCAAGTGGGTACAGTGTAAAAGACACGGGTGACAAACAAGGCCTCTACTGTACAGGCGGGCAACCTGCTGGAAGCCTTTTATTAAGGGAGGTAATGACTGACAGACATTCATTGGATTGCTGGGAGGGAACCATGAAACACTCCTGCCTTCACACTTTAGGTCTTAATAAACCAATAAATCTATTTGATTGAATACATAAAATAGGATTTTGTCTAGTGTAACTAATTTTCCAGGAAACCCAAGCAGACCTACCAAAAGAAATGGTCTAGGGACAGATCTCAAATGTAAGATACCAAAATTGAGAAAAGAAACTGACTTTTTGATGTTGGGTGGTTTGGAAGAATATTATCTAATAAGTAGGTTATAAATAGAAAAATTTCAGGATATTCTGAGTCTTTTACCACTTCGCAGTAATTGATATCAGCAATTACTGAGTCCCAGAAGCCAGCACTTTTATTACCTTCCCCTGGGAGAAGTCCTGTGTTGTCACTCATTAAACCTCCCAGTGGGATAGATTATACAACAAATGACTCACTGGGGAGGGACAGAGGGGAATAGCTTGTGTTCATTATATACACAGTCCATCTATACTATTACTTGAGTTCCTGTGCTTAAACACCAACTAAAAAAGATAAGAAAGATAGGTATTGACATTCAGCAACAAGTTATGTGCTTTAGCTCCTTTTTGCCACAGTTATTGTGATCTGATATAAAGTCCCTGTATTAAACTCTTGAGGTGCTTAAAACAAGGTGCTCAGTTTAAATCCATGCCTTACTGAGAACTAATTTTACTGATTCTCTGTGCAAAAGATTTTATTGGGATTTGTCTTGCCTATTAGGCCTACATCCTAATCATACAATTATTAGCACAAACTGATCAAAGTAATTTAAAAATGCCTCTTCATCCTGAAAGGTTTCGTTAGGTAATCTAAGTAATCCATTTAGTATACTGATAGATCAAGCCAGCGCTGGTAACAGACATCTCTAATCCACTTAAAGGTCAATCACTCACTCACCATTTAAGGAGTAATACACTCCCATTACACTAGTGTGTGTGCAGAGGTTGTGAAAAGACTTTTCAAACTCAGGAATTTTTATGGCATAGACATCACTAACTCTGCTACTGATGTCCATCAGTAGCTGAAAAGAAACCTTTGGGTTATTTGCTTTCTGTCGAATTTACAGTATCACCATTACCTAATTATCATGTGTAATGCTAACATGTGAATGTGTCAGTCATTATGCACAACAGTTAATCTATGAACAAACAATCTCAGCCACACTTTGCATGTTATTGATTAGCTTTGCCTAATCTCCTAGCCACAATCTTTGATAATTTTATATCCCTGATTCTCACTGTAATCATGGGTAGACTGGGGGTTGGCAGGTATTATGATAATATAAACCTTTAATTTCCATAATTGTGCATTAGGAGTCGTCAGGTAGCTTTGCAGTATATTCGGATTGTGCTTTCAAAAGTCTTGTGATTAAGATAAGTGGACTGATTTTTTTCTTCAGTCACTCCTAGGATTTATAGACTCTATAGACACCATATCATTTGCAAGGCAAAAAATAAATTTTGTGCATTAGATGAGTAGGGTGGGTATGTGAAATGAATATTTCCCTTTTTAAAATTAGAATGTTTGAGAGGTATTGGCCTCATCTAATCACACATGTTAAGGGCAGCAATTTGTCCTAACATTTGCCAACTTTGTCTTTTTCCTTTTCCTCTCAGAGATCCCTGGATTCCTGTCAGAGGAAGAGTGCCGTGTGGTGGTGCAGCTGGCTCAGCTCAAGGGTCTGATGGAGAGCCAGACATCAGCACCAGACCAAGGACAAGAGGAGTCAAACCAGCCACTACTATCTCTCAGCACAGAGGAGGTCTTCAGTCTTTTGGACCTTAACCAGGACAGGCTGCTGCAGAAGCAGGAGGTGATTTAAATTTAAAAAAAAAACATTTTTTGAATTTTGCCTATAGCTGTAGAAGGAAAATAGATTTACAGAAACAACAATTCCAAGCAATGAAAAACTTGATGAACTGTTGGAATATGTTGTTTTTTTTGTTGGTATGAAAAAAACATTCTGCTCTTCCCTCCAGATTGTGAGTCACTCACGTTCTCAGGATGGAACTTGGTTGAGCCCAGACAACCTACGGCAGATACTCACTGGTCTGGAAGCTCGCCCGACAGGTTTGTGCTAATGTGGTTTGTGTTTGTCAGTACATTTTAGGCCTTTCTCGTTGATCCCATTTAGAAAAAAGCATTTGTTAAGTTTCGGGATACAAAGAGTACAAGTTTGATATTAATTAATGTACCGATGCTATTGTTAATTTCTAACAGCTAGCTGAAGGAGAACTTTATAGGAGATTATTCAGCCCCATTGTTCCTTATACCTAGATAATTAAGTGGTTCAAGAGGAGCGTGTCAGGTTCATGTAGATATGTAGATATGTAGATAATAAATCTATTGAACTACTCTCCTTCTTTTACATGTGTGAGTATAGTTAGTGGCTGACCGGTAGCTGTGATTGCGTGCAAGTCTTTGTGAGTGGCAGGGCCGGAAGAGGGGTGACACCACATTGACACGATGCCATTGTGCTAGGCGTTGTGCACATCCCAGTCCGGATGTGCCTCATCCTAACTCATTAAAAAAACTGATTATTCTCCAACCCCTTTTCTTAATTTTCCCCCGGATCCCCTGTATCCCCAAGCTCCCCCCTCCCTGGTCACCTCTTCTCTGGCACCCCAGAGCTATTGTTGCGGCTGGGGTGCAGTCTCCCAGGGGAAGTGACTGGGGCCAGACATTCATTCAGCTGAGACTAACAGCATACGGTTGGACAAATAGGGAAGGAATGGAAGAAAAGAGAGAAGGGGCTGTCATAACCTACTGGTCATCACACTGTTAAAGAATTCAAGTTTAGATTAAACTAAATGGAAATTATAAGAGAGAATGGTTTAATAATCTCACATGGCTCCATTCTTATCTGTAGTTATGAGGTTGCATTTTAACTGTACTATTGTTACTTGGTAGTATAAAGAATCCAGAGTTCATTAAGGGATTTTGTGTATGTGTATGTGTGTGGCAGGGATTCTGACCTTGGAGGACTTTAGGCGTGTTTATGATGTGTCCCAACGCCCAGGACATCAGCAAAGTGGGAAGCTCTGGACTCACTTCAAACAGAGAAACAAACATACATGGCTTTACCAAGGCCTGGGATCCCACCATGTACTGCAAACACTCAGGAACAGGTAACTACACATACACACACTTTGTAACGCTCTTAGTAGCCCCAACATTCATATTCGATAATAATTTTTTTATCCCTTTTATTTATTTAATTTAGAGTGATCAGTCTGACACGTCTGCCCTCTGCATTGGTTGAGCTGAGTGAGCCGCTGCAGGTGATTCGCTATGAGCACGGAGACTTCAGTAATGCCCACCATGATAGCAGCCCTTCTCATTCAGAGACTACCTGTGCACACACTCACCTGGCAGGAAACACAACTGCTCTCACAGAGGTCTCTTGCAGGTATGTGTGATATGTATTATATTTTATATTTGATTTATAGTCAAGTGCTTTGCAGGTTTAGCTCATAGACAGGACACAAACAACTTTAATTATTGACAAATCAGCTTTTCATTCCATCCCTTTGACTGATGATATGTGCTTATAATACATATACAGTATGGAGAGATTTTTTTTTCTCTTATTTGTAGATTTACTCAGATGTTGGTGTAATTTTTGGATATTTCCTTTACTATAGTCATTGCTCTTAGACAGAATTCTCTTTTGGGTATCAGGAGACATTTTTTTATTCACTATTATATGTATTTGTCACCTCTTTTCTCATTTTATCCCAGGTATCTTACAGTGTCATTCTACCTCAGTTCTGCAGAGGAAGGTGGTGAGACCACCTTTCCTGTAGCAGACAATCGTACCTATGAAGAGCAGGTGAGTGTGTTTTCACAACCCACAGTCATAAACCTACTTATTGTTGCTTTGAAATGATGACAACTGTGCATGACCTGAATGCTGCTGATAAGACACAGACAGTGCTGTTCCATGACAAGGAATCTGACATCTAGGTGAACACAGTGTGCCAAAACAAATGATTAGACACAAGCTGTTTACAGTTTTGTGTGTCCTAGGCACTGGTCCAGGATGGAGTTGATTTGACAGACACTCAGAAGACATGTGGCAGAGGGAACCTTAGAATAAGACCAACTGCTGGGACAGCGCTCTTCTGGTACAACCATCTCTCTGATGGTAGAGGTAAGAGTGGAAGACTTTAGCCATTTCATTTGCAGACACTCACACTCCATTATGTAGATTTGGGTTCTTCTATTGTAGGGTGCCATATAAATCCAACTCCATGTCACCAGCCTTTCTGGCTTTTTCTCTCCTTTTCTGTATTTTGTGTCCTCTCCATTTCATTTTCATTAGTTGGTTCTTGGTTCTTGGCAGGGCAGCTTTAAATGAAACTTGGTGACTCTTAAGACCAGGGATAACCTATTTCAACACTCCAAATCTATCTCACTGCAGTACCTAATAAAGAAAAACACCATACAAGAGCCATACTATGAGAAAATTTTGGTGAGTGTGTCAGCCATTATAGTAGTGCCAATCTCTCACTCGATAGCACCATGACGACTTTGTGGATTAACTTTATCACAGAGAGAAGTTATCTCTGCAAGATTTCCAGGAATTGTTGATGACATTTATCTTAATTTGTTTATCTTGTTCACTTGTATCTAATAGCTACTGCAGTCATTCCTTCCTCTTAAATACTGCTCATCTTCTCCCGTCCCTTTCCTAGGTTGGATGGGTGAGCTAGATGAGTATTCCCTTCATGGTGAATGCCCAGTCAAGCGTGGGGTGAAGTGGGTGGCCAACAGCTGGGTAAATGTGGACCCGGATCATCAGATTCAAGCCCAGTACCAGAGACTAGTTGCTCAGAGGCATCAAGCCAAGTCGGCCATGGAGGAGCATTACCAACCTCTCTCACACAGTGACCTCCACCAGGATCTATAGCTGGGCCTTTTGAGTGATAAGGCAAAGCGAACATCATTCTAAAACCAAGTCAGTCTTGCATCTAAAAAGCCAACAAGGCCTGACAGACCTTTTTGCGATATCTGAGGCTATAGTTGAAATGAAAATTGCACAAAATAGCATCCCATTTTTCCCCTTTCAGTAAATCAGTCTTGCAGTATATTATGTCTCTCAAGCCACTGCTGGGATTCCCACATTGACTTAATACAGAAGTCAAAATTATTAGGAAAGCTTGGTGAACTTTTAAGATAGATTTCAATATAGAATTATGGTGGACAAATGCATTAGGTTCCTCACAAATCATTTATAATGCATTAGTAATAAATGCATAAGAATTTAACAGTGAATGCCATTCTTTAATAAACTGCGCCTTAATGAAAATATCACTTAATCAGACTGAGAGATATCTATGGATTTTGAGATGTGAGTTGGAATAGTTGCCGTCGAATGTAAGAGATGAGCCCACTCACCTGCCTTCTATTTTGATTTACCTGGTAGCTGCCTCTGTCCTAGGTCAGTGTCATTTATTGTTATAGAATTAAAGCCTGTTACAAGCCATATCACAATATTCATCTGTGAATATGTTGATCTGTGAGGGTTATTTTGTTAGTTCATGTGTGTGTTCTGTTCTTCAGGTTATGATTCCATAGTTAATGAACTTTTATCATGAAATGTTGTTTAATGGGTTTGCCAAACCTACTGCAAATGCAGGACTGTTCTAAACTCAACAAAAAGATCAGTTGTCACACTGGCTGTGGAAGGCCAGTCCTTCAGGTGGGTCAAACCTAGGTCTTTGATATTCCATCCTTTGTTTTTTTGTATCCTCAAATTTCAAAAATATTTAATTGTTTAAGAGTATTTATTTAAGTGTTATTTATTACCACCATTTGGTGATTTAAATTAAAGGAAAGCATATTTATTACAGCTTGATGTTGCACAGTATTTGTCACTGTATTTGTTCCATGTTATGAAATATATATATATAAAGCAATGTTTTATTATTGATGTTGTGGGTGGAGTCATTCATTCAAACCTGCTGATAAAGACAGTGTCCACTAGATGTCGCCCAAAATCAGATACAGCACTGCACTCTGGGCTGCTGAAACACAAGCTAGCTCAGAAATTATTCTAATGGAGGTATAATTTATAACTGCTGTGCTGGCATCTTGTGCGTGTCAGTGCATATGTGTAACTGAAATATCACTGATGGTGCCTACTCATTCTGGATAGGTGCTTGTCATAACCAGCATTCCCCTCTAACCTCACAAACACTTGTTTCAGTGCAGAGAAAGTTTAAACAACATACGGGCAAAAACAAGCTCTATAACAAGTAAAGGTCCTGAATTTAAAGTGTTACTTAATAAAATCTTAAAAGAAAAGGTGTTATCAAAAGAATGTACTAAAAAGTTCTGACTCTAAAGACACCTGTCTTTGTGCTACTATACATTAACATGTTACCAGCATTATCCTGCTTGAGTTTGCCTGTAATATATTATTTGTAAAGTAACTACTACACCTAATTTTTTTTTTTTTTTGGGGGGGGGGGTTAAAAGTACAATAGTTCAAGACTGTAATTAGTGATGGATGAAAAGGTCCATTAGGACATATCCTGCATTCCATGAGCAAGGCTGGATTACAAACTGGGCAAAGCGGCCCCTAAACCACCTGGGTTTATTCAATTTCACTTGGGTCTATGTAATTTGGTTAATTTCACATTTGTTAGAAAGTTGGAACCCTGTTGTAGGGTATCAACTTTTACAGCTCCTTCATCTAGTATCTTCTTGATTGGTTTTGAGGGACCCTACAAAAATCTAGCTGTAAGACCTGAATTGTTTTAATGTATATTGATCTCATTTGTTTTAAAGTTGTCTTTTATCAGATTGCTTTAATTTTTTTTCTAGAAAGCCAGTAATTCATATATAGACAACCTTTGGCAAAGATCATATCATTCCATAATACAGAGAACTTTAAGGCTGCAATCATCCATTATTTCCCACTATTAATGGGTCTTATAATTATTTTTTCTTTAATGATCTATGCAATGCCAGAAAACAGTGAAGATCAACTACCACTATTCCCCAAGTCCCAGTCGACGTATTCTAATATCTTGTTTTGTCCGACCAACAGATAAAGAAGCCGGTGTCAGTGAAACTTGACGAGTAATCGCTCATCAAAATCGATCCCAGATCGATCGTTTCAGCTCTGGGGCACCGGCTGTGTCGTGGGTCGGGGCCCAACGACGAATCTGTTCCCCTGGGACGCCTAGAAGGGTCAATCCGGCCGTGTCTGGGAGGACGCTAGTCCTACTGCAGGCGAGGAGATGAGAGCAGAAGACAAAAATGTGGGGGGAAAAAATTGTGAAAAGAACGGATGATCAGCAGTATATTTTTGTTTTATGTTTTTCGAGAGGCCCCTTGCAGCTCCGAGCAGTTGCAAAAAACCCTCCCCGCGGTCCCCCGCCGCCTCGAAGTCTCCAAATCTAGACCAAATAAGCGGAGCGAAACGCCACCAGACGCCGCTCCGGGCTTTTATCTGCGGCTCCCTTTTTATATTTTTGCGCGATTTCAGGTCAAGGACGTGCGCAAAGTGCAACACAAACCCCATCCCCGTGACTTCCCCCCCCCCGCGGCCGTCGTTCCCAGCGACCGGCGCCGGTGCTGCTGATGCTGATGCTACCGGAGGTAGGGCCCCCGGGGGCCCCCTCGGCCAATCGCGTCGGCCGGCGGGGAGAGCGGGGTGGGCGTGGCGGAAGCGTCGTCCCCCCCCCCCACACCCAGTCACCGCCCCGGCCGGCGGAGCGCGGAGCGCGGATCGCGGATCGCATTCTTCGTCTGCGGAGAGCCGCGGCATCGCGTACAGGTTCACGGTCTTCTGGACGAGGCTGCCGAAGCGGAGAAAGAGAAAAAAAAAAAGAAAAAGACGACGACAACGACAGCGACGACGACGACGACAAAAACAAAAACAACAAGACAAAAAGGGGAGAAAAAAACCATCTTCCCCCTAAGGCGCAGTATCATTTTCATTTAACTGTTATCCATGAGATTCTTCAGGCTTACCTTCAAGTGCTTCGTCGACTGCTTTTGAATCCCCTCCCGTCTACGGCTCAACTGACCGCGGCGCTTCGTGAAATTTTCTTTTGGTTCCTTTTGGGGATTTTTTTTTTTGGATATTTTTAACCATCTCTCGGACGAGCTGACGGGGTTTTTTTTTTTTCCCCCGACCCGTGATAAAAAAAAAAAAAAACTGCGATTTGGGTAAAATATATATATATATATATATATATACATTATTATTTTTTTCAAGAAGGAGAAATAAACAAACTCGGTAAACCAAAAAAAAAAAAGAAAAAGCAAAAGGAGACAAGCGGAGCTCTGCATAGCCGCTACCGAGGCTACGTCTCCCTCCGTCCGCCTCCGAGCCCGTCTGGTGCTCCGCTAGCCGGGCACGTTTTATTAATAAAAAAAAAGCCAACTTCGGCGGCCCCCTCCCGGTTAAACCGACGGCAAGCTTTGTTTTTTTTTACCAATTTTTTTTTTATATATATATATATATAAATACAAATAAAAAACAAATAACGTTTTTTTTTGTTTTTTTTTTCCGCCGTCACCCAACAATATGTCACCCGAGTTGGAAGAGAGCACCCAAGGTGAGTGTACCGCCGAACCCGCCTCCTCTAGCTTCGCTGTCGGCTTTATTACTCACCGATACCGAAACCGTAACCGCATGCGGATGGATCGAGAGCCTCGGACGCGGCTCCTCCGGGGGAGAGGAGCCGGTCGCCCCTCCCTCCCCCTGCGCCGGCTGCGTTTAACCTATCCCCGTCTGATATTTCTCACCGCGCCGTAAATACACTCTTCGGGGTTTCCAGAAATACGCTTCACAGGAGAGTCGAGAGAGTCGACTCGACTGCGTGGAAGTCGTTTTTTTCTTTTTAAAGCTAATTGCGAGGCAGAACAGGTGTCACCGCGTGTGGTGACGAGAGGCTTCTCGTTTCCTCTTAGTGGATCCTTGTCAAGTTTTAGGTCAGTATCATGAGGAGGCTTCACAGCTTGTTTTGGCTTCTTCTTCTTCTTCTTCTTCTTCTTCTCGCAAGTTCAGACGACTCGTGTACGACTGCAACAGTCTGATTCCAGGTAAAATGTGGAATAATAAGGGTTTTGTTCAAGACACAGTGGCCATTTATGTCCAAGAACAATAGATTTTTTTTTTCTTCTCTATTGTCCTAACAATGGGAAGTTGGTCTATATTCTGCTCACCATAAATGATCACATTCAGTGTTTAGCCTTCCCTCAAACAGCTGATCTTAAACCACAAGTATCTTCTCATTGAGTTGCTCCACGACACTCACATCCTCTACCTTCTTCACTTCCTCCCCCCCCCCCTCCTCTGTTCACACACCCCCTCAAACTGCTCTGATCTGGATTCAACTGCCTTGACTCACATCCAGAACAGAGCAAACAGGCTGACAACTGATATCATGGAAAGGCAGTAACGAATTGGCGTGTTGCATTTATTTGCGTTTTGAGCATCTGCCTGCATTTATTCAGTGGCGTGGATGCGAAATAGATAGGCCGGAAAGCTATGTAAGTGACAGAGGAGCTTGAGCTATACCTTGAGCTGCCTCTCTGCTGTGCTGTACCGCAACACACTAATTACTCTTGTCTGTGAGACAGAGATGGAGAGAATGAATGTCGGGGGAGGGCTCTGTGATGGCAGTACAACAGCTACATGATTTTAGCCCAAAATACTAATTGTGTATGTGGCAGTTGACATATAAAAAATGTTTTTCAGCTCTGTTACGCCTTAGTGGAGGTTTTTAATCAGTGGCTAAGGTTGCGCTTTATTGCAATGAATGAAAAACACGCTGTCTCCCCTTTCCATTCATTGCAAGTCTGGCCTAGGAGACTGGGGTTCATCTGTCTTCAGCGCTGACGTGTGAAGTGAAGTTGTGAAGGTGTATATTTTAGATTTGAGTGCTTTAAAAAATATTGTCTGCTGACCTTCATGGTAAGAATTACATATTTTATTAGTGTTACTCACATACTGATTCCTCCTGTCTTATCTGCTTCCATTCGTCCTTCTCCTCGTTTCCTTTCTCACTCTGACAATCTATTCCTCTTTCTCAATAGACTCATCTGACTCTTGTACATCTTTTACTATCCAGGTGAAATCATCCTCCCCCAGATGGAGGCAGGGACCCTGTCTGAGGAGGAGGGCGGGGGGTCGGCTCGACCCCTGGTGCCTGTGCCTGGAGCTGGCCCGGGGTGTGGTGACGGTGGAGGGGCTGGCCCACCGCAGACCCAGGACGGGGCTGCAGCTGGGACTGGAAATGGGGCGGTAGCGGTACCAGCGGTGGAGAGAGAAACCTGGACCAGACAGATGGACTTTATCATGTCCTGCGTTGGTTTTGCTGTTGGCTTGGGCAACGTGTGGCGGTTCCCTTATCTCTGCTACAAGAATGGAGGAGGTGAGCTCCGGTAGCAAAGTGTAGTGTTGATATTTTCAGAAAACACAAATGAATATAAATTACATTTTTGATAATCTCCCTGGGGAAATATAGTTCACCTAAAAAAACAATATTTCAGTTATTTTTCAATTTTTAAGAGTTTAGTTCCACACAGATACTCCTGACAGTTGGTAGGACAACAGCCAAAAGCAACACTGCAAGACATAACACTGTAATAGATGAGCTCAGTAGACAAAGCAAGGTCTGCGTGGCTGTGAGCACGTAGCTGAAAAGCTGTCATCACCCACATGGTTTCACTTTATTTCTTTTACCTGCTTATTGTTTAATAACCAGCCTTATTACAAGTTCCCTACAGTAGTTAGTCTGCTCTCTCTCTCTCTCTGCTCCGTATCCCTCCCTTTTCCCCTGTGCTAGCTTGTCCAATAGAGACCAGCGTTGACTGCAGCCTTTGGCCCTGACTTCTCTTATCACTGCCCTACCCACTTTTTCCTATTTTTTATGAGGTGTTTAGTTGAAATGGAACTGAATGGTTGACTGTGTTTGTGTGTGCATGCATGTGTTTCTTAGTCCAGCCCTCCCTCTCCCTTATGTGTGTGTCTTGTGATCCATGGCTCTGATACCCACCTTCTGGTATCATGTAACAATGGCCTGCCTCAAACAGTCCACCCCCTGTGCGCCTGCCTAGCACTCATGTAGCATACAAAGGTGCTCTCACCCACCCTGCTCCTGGTAAGATTGCATGTGGGTATGTCACACAATAACTGTCCTGTGGCAATAACTGCCCGTCCTTTCTTCAGTTTCAGCTCAGCCACATCTGCTACAGTATTTGAATGTATGTCCTTGATCAACCCACGGTACAACTTGTAACACAACAACTGTATCAGATAAGGTTATGGGCTTCTAGTCGGACCTTCTTTTTACTGAATCAAGGACACGCTCTATTGAAGACAATGAGACGAGTGTACTGTAAATGTTTGGATTGAATGCTCTGCAAATCTCATTTATTTATATATTTGTAACTCAGCTGCTAGGTCTGATGTTTCTGGTCCAGTCATTATAAGAGAGGATTTACTTAAGCCTATTACAGATGCAGCTCCTTGATGATTTGGCCAATATGTTAGTGTATGCCAGCGCAAGCATTTTCTCCCGTCATTCCATTGACGCCTCCTATTGCATCTCTCTCCCCTTTTCTCTCTCTGTCTCTCTGTCTCTCTTGATATCCCACCCCTTTCTGTCTTGGCCTCCCGCTCATGAATGTTTCCTTATAAGGCTACAGCTCTCTGCTCTCAGAGAATGGCATAAATAATGAGGCACAATTTGTCAACCAGGGGCACAGTTGCAGAGACAACCAGGTCGATGCCTTGGCATGTCATTTTTGTATTTGTTGAACCCCCTCTACCACAGCGTCGTCCCAGTTTTTCTGCGTCCCTCGCCTGTGATGTATCCATTTTTCCCTCCTTTCTTCTCTGCCTCCCTCTGCTTTGCGTCATAGCTGGTCATGTGACTCCCTCCCATCTGCGCACTGTGGTGGCATCACCCAGTCATGTTATTATTCAAATTGTTCAATTTCATTTAGTGAATTCAAAGTCTCATGCTGCCTTTTTTCATGTCTTTTTCTGCCGTCTATTCCTGATCACAGCAAGCTTCTCCTACAGTATGAGAGTCCAAATGGAGATTATTTATAGAAAACACTGACTCTCCCTGTCTGTCTCATTCAATTTTCCAGTATAAATAAAGGATCGTTGACAAAATGGTGGTTGTTCAACACTTTCAACTCCATCTGTCTGTTCCGTACCAGTGCAGTCCATTCACACCAGTAACCATGAAATCTATGAGCCAACATACGACGATCAAATACAAAAAAATCAAAAAACACGTTTTGATTTATTGATATTTTTATGTGATATTGTAGTGTTCTGGATGCCCAGGGACTAACTGAGTCTAACCATATAATCACAACGTTCCCTGTGTACGCCTGGCCAAGGATCTTTGTTGCAGGTCAACTCCCTAAAAATATTATATGGTCAACTGTCATAACAAAGAATTTACTGCCATTATTATTATTATGCCAATAATTATATTATTTTGCCATTAATACAACCATAAACCAATCAAATACTAAAGGAATTTGTTTCTTAAATACCCAAACTTTGCCAGTGCTATCACTTGGAACAGAGGTACACATTGTTTTTGATTAACATTGTATGTTTGGGTATTTTCCACAATGAGACAATTTCCTGTTACTTCATGTACCCTGTGATGAATATATGTCTTTTGTGTAATTCAGGGGTTTTCCTGATCCCATACTTGCTGATTGTGTTCATTGGGGGCATCCCAGTCTTCTTCCTGGAAATTGCTCTGGGACAGTTCATGAAGCAAGGAGGGGTCTCTGCCTGGAACATTGCACCCCTCTTCAAAGGTACCTATCTCTGTTTATGTGTTTGACACACAGATCACATTTGTATTTCCCTGAATAAAGTATTTTTAATACTGTTCATTGCTTCTGATTTAAAAATGACACACCTCCTGTGACTTCCACTCTCCCTCTCTGTCAGGTCTTGGCTTAGCCTCAATGGTGATTGTGTTCTTCTGTAACACCTACTACATCATGATTCTGGTGTGGGGTCTCTACTTTCTCTTCCACTCCTTCACCAACCCGCTACCCTGGGCCACCTGCGGACATCCCTGGAATACCCCCAACTGTACACAGGACTTTCGGCGCACCTGCCATAACCGCAGTGCCGCCCAGCCGTCTCTGCCTTCACATGCCGCCACCCCCTCCAACTTCCTCTCCTCTATTACCCCGTTGAACCTGTCCGTAGCCCAGCCCCTCCTCAACGGCAGCTGCATGGAGGCTGAGGGCATGCGCTCCCCAGTCATCGAGTTCTGGGAGTATGTCTTAACTTGCCTGTGAATTGTCATCGAGGACTAACACAGTGTGTCAGCAGTCTTAATAAAATACATTTTATTATCTAAACCCAAATCCAAAAAGATTTGAATACTCTACTGCAAAACTGAATTTTAAGGGCCATAACATTGAACTTTGTTTGTGTGCTATGTATCCAAGGATTATAGTCATGTAGACCTTTATTCTGGTCATTCTGATGTTGTTTTTATGCCAGTTACAATTTGATTTTATAATTAATAATGTTTTTTCTAATGAGCACATCTCTGCGTTCTCCCTCTAAGGCGTAAAGTTCTTCGTCTGTCTGGTGGGTTGCATGAGCCTGGTGACATCAGCTATGAAATGGTGCTATGTCTCATAGCTACCTGGGTCATTGTTTACTTCTGCATGTGGAAAGGAGTTAAATCTACTGGCAAGGTAAAGTATTTTCTGGCCGTACAGTTCATAATGTTTAATGTCACGTGTCCGTGTTTTGGGTTAGTGAGGGCAGATTAATATTTATGGCTTCATATGTACACTGTGCATAATCTATTACTTCTCACTATCAAGGTTCATAGAGTGCAGACTATTTTTTGCATGGCTTCATGTGAAAGGTTCAAATAAGTGCAGTATTTTGCCCCTTGACCCTAAATCAGCTTTGGTATAGTGAGAGGATCAGTGCCTAGACTGAAACACATATGAACACAAATGTAAGCACACACGTGTATTCTTTGAATGTCTGCTAATTTGTGTAGTACCTTTTTTTGTTTTCTCACGTGTATTTACATGTATCTGCAGCCTAATCTTTCAGTAAGGCTCTAATCTCTAGATGCCTATTATATCATAGTCTACATACATATTGTTCTCAGTGACTTCCATTTAGTAGAATAAAAAAGTTGTCAGCTTCTCATTCTTTTAAATTTTGTCTGCTCAGATATGTTGACATAATAAATGCATCCTTATTTTGTAGCATAGCTGTCTCTGTATGCATACTTGTGTCTCCAGAGTAACTACAGCTCAAAGAGTGAGGGGAAAAATAATGAAGGAGATTGAGCCAGCTAGCTAGCTGTAAGCCGATTATAAACTTTCCACCATGTAGATGTTTTAGAGCTGGAAAGGGGCTTTTCTGCCCATGTTCGCCCTAGATCAAGGCAAATATGTGCTTTCTCACTACTTTGCTCTTACCATACTGAGTTGATGCTTCTACTAGGTAGCATGGGGCAGCTTTCTCAGCATAACTTGACAAAGACTACCTTCTGAAAAGGTCTGCCAAAAACCCCTGCTATTGCAGGAGGTTTACAAATTGTCTGGCTTTCCATTTACAGGCTACCTTTTCTTCAAAGTAACATGACAGGGCCCATTACACATCCACTACAGGAAGGACCTAATGGGCTTCTACTTAAGACTTGAGTATTTGCAAAGCAGGTAATTGCTTAATCAAAGTGATAAAAATATACTTAGGTGCAGTTACATTGAAACATTTGACCATAGCAGATGGACCATGTTGATAAGCACTAAACTTTTTCAGCTAGCCTGTTAAATTCATCATATAACCTCATCTTTTTTATTTACTTACTTCATGTAATGTGAGGGGTTTTAATGTTTATTGTGGCGTTTTCAACTTTCACTTAATGCAAGTTAATTCATATGACTCAAACCTTCACCTCCCGAACCCCAAATATATCCTACAAATTGGTGCTGCGGTGTCTAGAAATGTTCTTCACGGCTCTTTTTTTCCATCTTTCTGTAGGTTGTGTATTTCACTGCTCTGTTCCCCTACCTGGTTCTGATTGTTCTTCTGGCCCACGGAGTCACTTTACCTGGAGCTTTAGATGGGATTGTTTACTACCTGAAACCAGATTGGTCCAAACTTGGCGAAGCACAGGTACAACTTTTGCATAATTTTGCAGTGAATACAAAATATGACAGCTTTTTTACATCAAGAAACACATTTAAGAGAGAAAAAAATGTGAAATATTACTCACATATTTCCCTTTGTGATAGGTGTGGATTGATGCCGGCACTCAGATTTTCTTCTCCTATGCCATTGGGCTGGGTGCCCTGACTGCACTGGGCAGCTACAACCGCTTCCATAACAACTGTTACCAGTGAGTTTATATACAAAATAGAATCAGACACCACTCTCACTGGAAGGAGGCCAACATCAACAAAAACACCATCAGCCAAACTCTGCATACTGCTGCATACTGCTGCATTGCTGCATGTGACTGAACTGGAGTACTACAAAACAAACTTGAAATAGTCTTTCTTTCACTATCCACACTCTGACAGAAAGAAAGCAACCTTAGTTTCTCTTAACAATCACATGACCAAAAAACTTTCCTTTTTTTTCATTCATTTTTGTGTTGAATGAATGTCTTTTTGTCGTGACTGCTATTCTCTGCTGTTCTCTGGGCAACAGAACAAGCACTAGACTTGATGAATAAACTGTTTGAGTGTCCCAGGAATTATGATTGAAGCTCCAATGACTTACTAGCACACTATTTACATTTCAGATTGAATAGTCATTCCCTCCCCAATAAAAATAGAAGTGTTAGGTTTCTAAAGGGAATCATAACAGTATCCTCAAGCCCTACAAGCTCTATTTTTATTTCACTTTATTGTACAATGAAGAGGCAAAACAGAAGGTCCTGTAAAGAAGAAGAGAGCGTAGACCTGAGTTACATTGTCTGTTTTTAGCTGCAACTGGCCTTACTATTTCTGTTTTGTAGGCAGATTAATGGTCTTAAATGTTTTTACCCTAAAGGGACAGAGATGCAGTATGCAAACATATTCCGACCCTTATGAGGTAATTAGATCCATAGCAGTAGTAGGGATCATTAAAAAAAAGTCTTATCACTAGTTGCTTGAATATTTGGACCTGTAGCTGTACCCATGGTAGGAGGAGTCCCAAGGATATCCTGCCATCTGGAATTTTCTTTGCCTTGACCTTAATTGGAAGTTGAAAGATGAGTTCAGATTCTGAGGTATGTCAGCTCAGCTCTGTTTCTCACACACTCTTGATAGCCCAGGAATATCTTGGGAGATGTGTATATAAACTGCCCGCAGATGAAAATGTACAGTTCAATTAGGACTCAAACCATATAGCTTAGCTCAACTTATGTCTTTTAGCCATAATTTGGTGGGACTGCTACCAACCTAATACAAAAATGAATATCTGGAATCCCTAGTACTAGGTTCTTTAGTAATTGTCAAAGTACAGCAACTTTGTTTCCTATTACTGTATTTAATGAGCCTTATAGCCTTCCAGGGCAACTAATGCGGCTATAGAATTTAATTCTTGTTTAATAATTGTCTTAATAATTGTCAGTCTTAATGTGGACTGCTCTTTTTTACCCCCAAACACCCACTCGCACCTGTTTTGATCATCCAAATCCATAAGCGTTCCCCTGCATATTGCTTCAGATTGATAGAGCTTATTGACAGTTGACAGCATGGAGGTTGCTGCTGAATGCAGCTGCAAGTGTTACAGTAATTATCATGGTGCAGCTTTTGTTTATACTAAGATTCTTGGGCTGATGTTGCCAACTAGACTTGACTTGTTGTTGACCTCATACTTGGATGGGAATTTGTTCTCCCAAACAATTATTTCTACATACATGCATTATTATAATGTCAGCTATATAGTGTATATATGGAGCAATTAGTAGGAGTTTTTCTATCACTTTTTCCCCTCTCAGACCTTGAAACAGAATTTCCAATGGTTTACTTCCTCTCCTCTTGCCAACTCCAAAGACAGTCCTTTCAGAGAAATTGCTATTGATCCCCCATTTACCATCCCAGCCCATCTCCTCCATTGGCAATGTTTGTCTTGCGTATCTTATGTGAGACTTATGTTACAGTATATTATAATGCATCTTTTCTCACAAAGTCAACATCAATGTTTTGTTCCCCCTCTCTCTCTATTCCTCTTTTCCCTCTCTCTATTTCTATGTAGGGATGCATTCGTGCTGGCCCTCATTAACAGTGGGACAAGTTTCTTTGCAGGCTTTGTCGTGTTCTCTGTGCTGGGCTTCATGGCTGCGGAGCAAGGCGTGGACATCAGTAAGGTAGCTGAGAGTGGTAAGAATACAGCATCCCCATGATTTAGCTGCCAAAAACCCAGTAAAATGAGCTCAGTATTGACAGCTAGAGCTAAACGCCCTTGATACTTCATGCTGTTCACTCTGCTTCTTAATGTGCAGGTCCAGGCCTGGCTTTTATAGCCTACCCCAAGGCTGTGACTCTGATGCCTCTGGCACCACTCTGGGCAGCACTCTTCTTCTTTATGTTGCTCATACTGGGCTTGGACAGCCAGGTAATACTGATAGACACATCTGAGTTTGTTTGTTCATTTAAATCCACTTTAGCTTTAGCTTAGAGTAACTGTGTGCTAATGTATGGGATTACCGACTTCTGCACCTTACCACTTAATTTAGAGTAGACAAACAGTAGTAGCAGAACCACATCTCTATTTCCATCTCACTTCCTCTCACACAATCGAGACACACGTTCAGTTTTACCATTGCATTTCTTAGCAGCCTGTTTGTTGCGTGTCTGTTTGAGCCATTGCCTACATCCATTGTTTTACAGCCCAGTGTTTGGGCAGAGAGCGTCTGTGTGCTCTCCAATCCATTCATTTACTCTCACTTTCCATTCTCGCCCTCATTTCTTCTGCATCCATCTTTCTCTTTTTCTTGCCATAGCCACATTGCCTATGCATGTGCTGCGATTTCTATTAAATGAAGTAAAAATAGCTCCACATCTACAGTCTGAGCTGACATGCGCACCGGAAATTTTTCAGTTACATGTCAGGTGCATCCAGTTCGGTTCCCTGACGTTCATTGATTAGTTGAAAGGAAAGGTTAACAGGTAGTCATAGGGTCGAGTCAGCAATAGGGAAATTGGGTGTATTTCTTAATTCCTAACTATTTATTTTTATTTCCTTGTTTTGAATTTTATTTTTTTTCTTTCTGGATATTATTGTTTCATATATCTAACACTGTCATGTAGTATACACAATAATGTTATTTTCAAGTACAATATGTTAGTAGATTACAATCCAGACATCTGTCCACAACATCCATTCATGTTCTCTGATTCAGAAACATGTTAATGTTATTCCACTCCCTCACTTTTGTGTCCCTTTGTGTCTTAGTCTGTAATTCATCGTTTTCCTCTCTCTGCCATCTCTTCACTCTTTTTTAGTTTGTAGGGGTGGAGGGTTTGATAACGGGAATCATGGACATGCTACCCCCTAAGTCTGCCCTGGGCTCCCTACGGCGAGAGGTGGTAGCGGCCATCTGCTGCATCATCTGCTTCCTCATTGACATGTCCATGGTCACGGAGGTACAGTGAGGTTTTTCCAGAGTCTTAGACCCGACTTGAAATCTTCAGAATTAGGTGGGATGCACAGTCATTTGGAGGCTGGCAGATTATAAAACAAACTTCCAGGGCTGAATATGACTCCATTCAGAAACTAGATGTAAGGTCATAATCTATTAGCTGAGCTTTAGATTGTTTTGCTACCTCAAGGTCATTTTAATGATTCCTTAAATACACGGATCGTGTACCTAATGCTTATTTTTTTATGCTCAAGAAACCACTGCCAGGACTGAACTGGGATGAAAGCCTAAACAGTGGAGACAGGACTGGAAATAGGTCACTCATAAAGTATTAACAGGATAGTCTTGATGCTGACTGCTCTCTCTGCTTCCTTTAGGGAGGGATGTATGTTTTCCAGCTGTTTGACTACTACTCTGCCAGTGGCATCACTCTGCTGTGGCAGGCCTTCTGGGAGTGTGTAGTGATTGCATGGGTCTATGGTGAGAAAATACTGCTCCATTACATTTAAAAAAAACAAAAAAAACACAAACACACACACACAAACCATACAATTCAATGCATCATCTCAGCATCTCCTTGTCATCCCTGTCAGGCGCAGACCGCTTCATGGACGACGTGGCTCGTATGATTGGCTATCAGCCCCTGCCCTATATGAAGTGGTGCTGGTCCTACATCACGCCTTTTGTCTGTGTGGTACGTGTTCGTCTGTATTTTTTTTTTCCATAAGATATACCTGGCATCTGAAAATAGCTGACATCTTTGTGTGCATATAGGGAGTGTTCCTGTTCCACGTGGTGAACTACCAGCCCCTGACCTACAACGCAGTGTACACATACCCCTTGTGGGGTGAAGCGCTTGGCTGGGCATTGGCTCTGTCCTCCATGCTCTGTATCCCTCTCACTGTTCTCTACAAGCTACTGCGCTGCAAAGGATCTCTGCGGGAGGTCAGTATGCCTGGGTGCAAACACACATGCTTGTACACACTCACTTGTGCTTGTGTCTCTGTTTGTAATTGTTGATAAATTAGTAGCAATGTGTCTCCTTGGATACTGCCCTCCCTCTCCAGTCTGTTATTTGGTTTGCTGATTTCCTCATTACTCATTGGAGATGGCTCATTAGAGAAGGCTGAAGCATCAGTCGAATCAACAGCTCATCATGTCCTTGTCTTTTTCTACATAGCGATGGCAGCATCTAACCACCCCGGTTTGGGGCAGACATCACCTGGAGTACTTGGCCCCAGAGAGTGAGGCAAAGCTGCTGCCCCCTGCAGGAACGAAGAATACGCTTCTCTTCGAGAGTGTCATCTGATGAGTTGAGCCCTACAGAACACCGAGCCAAGGTCACCCTTGACATCAGCAAACACATACACAAACACACAAACTACTCGAACTACATGCACACCACACTGGCCTGACTAGAGCAAAGTTCAGATTAGTTACTCAACCCACAGTTTTAAAGTTATGGAAAAGCCCTGGACAAATGGACCAAAGAATAGATGGGAGAAGAACTGAAACACACCCGCACCTATACAGTCATCAGCGGCTGCTATTCCCTCTGCTCTGCTTTCCAACTCTACCTCGCTGACTCTCCCCTCTCTTTCCACTCCCTGCCTTTGTGCTGTCTTGTCCTGTCTTGTTCTGTAAGAGTGATGTGTCTAGTGTAGTTGCGATATCTTGACTTTCCGCGCCTCTCTGTTGCAACAGCCTCATCAGTTCCAACATGTCATGCCATTTTGTTCTGAGTGTACAGAAACCTAAAATTTTCTGGTGAAACCTGATATCAGCTGCTGATATGCCATGGTCTGAGTGGGTGTGTGTGTGTGGGTGTGTGGGTGTGTGGGTGTGTGTGTGGGTGTGTGTGTGTGTGTGTGTGTGTGTGTGTGTGTGTGGTGGTGGGGGGGGGTGCATGTCTCTGTAAGGAGTGTTGGAAGTGGTAACCTCATTTATCTGTAGCATTGCCTTTGCCCATTGTTTTCTGCCAACTGTATGCTCTTAATTAACTGTACAAAATAACTTGCATTTGTAAAAAAAAAAAAATTAATAATAATAATCAGAAAGAGACAATGCATCACCACTTCCAACTGTTTGTTATGAACTAACTTAAGTATCCAGTGTATTGTAGGGTTTGTGAATCAGTGTTAACAATATTTGGAGGGGACAACGATCCATTTTTCCACCTTAAGAGAAGGAGAGAAACTTTAGACTGAATTGTGCAAAGAGCAGGAGATGGGAATGTGGAGAGGAGGAAGAGACTTGATGCCATGAAAGGAAAGAAGCAATAAATGACAAGATAACGATGGATTCTATGTGTTTTTGTGAGTCTTTATTTACATTGTCTCAGTCATTCTATATTCATGAAACATACTGTGAATATTTACAGAAAGTGTTCTGGTTCAGTCACATTAAATATGTCACACCCTCGGACCTGTATAAAAAATAAGACACATTCGATAGTCAAACATTTATAAAGTTGATAACTACAACTCTTATCAGTCAGTGAACACAGTGTTGAGCAATAGGCACTCTCAAGGAAATAAGTTGGGGTTTTTTTCAAGACTTGACATTATTTACACTGGAGTGGTTAATCCAAGAAAACAAGAATTGGAGGATCTCTAAAACACATTTGTGTTTTCTGCTGGAAGATTTGTTTTTTCTGGTGGTCTTCCTCACATCCTATTGGGAGTCAGCTGATAAACAGCTCTGCACTCCTCAGCAAACATTTAGGACTCTTTTTCCCCATCTACAAAATTACACATAAATTCATCCGTCTTGCAGACCTGTTAAGTATTTCTTTGTTCTTACTCTCTGAAAGTAAAAGATAAAACTTTTTATAGCTGGCAGTAAATATGTTTGGTCTGGCCATCCAAATCAGTTATTTGAATATGAAACGTGGCACATGTTACTATACAGGCTTTAGCAAATGCTAGATAGGTATGATAGATGATAACATGAGAGTTGAACACAAAAATAGAAGGGAACTTAAGATGTCAAAGGAATCAAACGTGTGAATACTGAATATAAATACACCCACACTGTGTTTAAAAGCTGCTGCTCAGTTAAAATGTAACACCTTTTCTACCATATCTGCAAATATAGTCTTTCTTGCAGGCTTTTGGAGCATATGGGTTCTAATATAAGGATTATGAACCCCTCCCAAAGATTATAGTTTTAGCCATATCAATAACAAATATTTACATTCTATTGATTTTTTTGAGGAATAGATTTGACTTCTCTCAAAGAAACAGGAGGGCCAACTGTATTGATTCAAGAATATAGATTGACAAACATAAACATGCACACACATCATGTCCCATCTGTTCATGACAAAACCTCACACATGGGTTTCCTCTTACAGTCAACCTTTCACTAAATCTCTACTCTCTTATACTGGCTATAAATACAGACTCCTATTAGTCCAATGTTACATTCTCCCACTCAACCCCCGCCCCTTCTCTGTCTCTCTCACACACACACACACACACACACCACAGAGCGAGAGAGCTGCAATGACGTATTGCTTTGTATCTCATTAGGCAATATCATAAAAAGCCAGTTGCCACAGCAACAGCTCCCTGTATTTCCATGGCAACCAGCCGCCATGTCAAGGTGGTGCATTCTCCTCCACTGAAAGGGGGAGGAGACAATGAAGACCAATAGTGAGCAATGGAACAGTAGGCAGCCTAAGAAGAGGAGGGGGAAGATGGCGAGAGTTGGAACAGTCTGACCCCTGATGGTTACATCTTGGTGTTGCAGCAAAAACCCTGGAAAAAATTAAGAGGATTTGGGCTAAGGGTAGGAAAATTTCTTAATATATACCAGTAACGATAACCGATATTTGAAGTGTTGTGTATATTCACAGTGACGAACATACAAGTATGAGGTTTGTCTGCTCCCATTTCTTGTTAATATGAAGCACTGCGTCATGGACTGTGACAAACAACCTGCTCTTCGGGATGGCCTCTGAGAAAAAACCTGCAGCCTCCAGCTGCTCCACGACACAGGCTTATATTGGAACACACATGCAAACAGAAAAGCATGTATGACAACGAGATACCATGAGAGGGAAAGCATGCAATTATAGAGATAAATATTTCAGTTTGAATGACATGTCAGACAGGGAACGATGTGGCGCCGCTGAGGCTGAGACCTTGATGCATTCATTATCTAAAGCTTCAGTGCTTGTACTCTGCATTAAGGACATTAACTTTGTCTCTGTTGTGTCTGGTGTGCCACTCACCTTGGCAGCCTGTTAGATAGATGTCCAAATCAATCGCCCCAAAGTCCCTGAAAATCTAGGAGAATGAGATAGACATCACTTTGTTATTGTCTTCTTTCTTTTTAAAAAGAAATGAAAGATGACCCTGAATGCTCTCCAAGGTCACTTATATATCGGGGGATGTACATGTTACCACCGTCAACACACGCATACATTTTTCAGTGTATTCACAGCAACTGTATCCACAAAGCTGGTTGTTGAAATATCCAAGATGATGCTGTGCGTGCCTGATCCGTTGGCTTTTCCCTTCTCAACATCAGCATGGTGCGATACCTGCTTGTTGCTGTCATCACCGTGAAAACCCGTATCTGAATCTGAGTCCAGCATGGTTGTGTCATGCTGGTAAGCCCAGTTCACTTGTTCTTTACTAAGGCCATTTGTAGAGGTTTCTGGCAGAGAGATTTTCCCCTCGTTCATCTCTAACTCCTTCAGTGTGCCATTGGACAAGTGGCTGAGTACTCTTTTCTGCCAATGGGTTGAAAAAGTGAAAAAAAACTATCAGAAACTTATCAGTTAAAACTCACAAGTGATTGGTTTCATTTCAGAAGTATCAGTAAAACTTAAGGTCTCTCTGAATGCGCCATGATGGGATCTCATACTTGTTTCTTTGCCTCCTTTTTCGCTTTCTTTTTCTCTTTCTCTTGTTTACGCTTCAGCTGAGCGTCTCGTTTCCTCTTTGCCATCAGCAGCTTCCCGATTTCAATCCCACTCTGCACAAAGAAGCCGACCACCACATTAAAGAGAGAAAGTGAGACGAGTGAGAGAGATAGCAAAAGCAATTAAGGCTGCTTTAGACAGCAGAGGGGGGATTACATCTTGTAGTCAAATGCAAACCATCACACAAACACGCATATGTACACATACCTTCTCTTGTAGGGCCTCCAAGTACATCTCAGCATTTGTGTAGTAGATAGTTGTGGATGATCGGAAGATTTTAATTCCTGGAATCTCCTTAGCCTGCAGGGAACACATCATGGGGTAGAGGACTTCAGAAACTCAAAAGACTGCTGGAAATAAAGTATATCCACCACCATTTTATGGGCTGATGGTAGAATTCTCAGAATTCTTTGATCAACATAAGTTAGAAACTGAAAAAATAAAACCAAACCTGTCTACTCAGCTAAATAACACAGCAGGTAAGTGAGAAAATATGTATTCGTACAATCTGACTTGACCCTTTATCTTTGGGTGGATGAATAAAGTACTGAGCTTCTTTCATTTATCACTAAAAGATTCTTACCTCCCTGTAATTTTCTGTGTCCAGGTACAAGTCAGTGCCTGGCACGTGACCCAAGATTGAGTAACGGGGTCTGAACAGTATGAAAATGACAAAATTATAGCGAGAACTGCCCTGCAGCTCTGGGAATATCGCTCATTGTGTTTGCATATACATTAGTAATTAATGATTAGTGATGTGTAGTTACAGTTGTGTTCTGAAGATGACAGTGAGCATGGAAAAGCCGACGGAGACAGCCAGACCCAGGTCTAGGTTGAGCAGGAGGGTGCTTATTAATGTTACCAGCCACACCAGCTAGAGGACAGTATAAACACAGAGAGTCAGTGGGGTCAGCGGTGATGTGAGGTTCACACAGTGCTTAACTGAGCAGGACGACTCTCAAAGAGGATTTAGATTTAGTCTTACCAGATCAACCTTGTTGGTCTTCCACAGTGTTGGCACGTCCATGAACTGCTTAAACATTCCTTTTAAATTCACAAACACTATTGTAGATAAGACAGCCTGAGGAACACATGCACACAGGCACGCACGCACGCACGCACGCACACACACACACACACACACACACACACACACACACACACACACACACACACACACACAGATGTATTTGCATATTCCCTGAGCCTTAGTGTTTATTTTCTGCAAGGAGAGATACTGAGCATTAGTGAGAAATTGTACTGAGAGTGTTACCTTGGGGAGATCTTCAAAGAGGGCACCTATTTTCAAAACTGTGATCAGCACAATGATGGACGAAATCACTCCTGCGACCTGGCAAGTGAAACACACACACACAAACACACACACACACACACACACACACACACACACACACACAAATACTTATTATACAATGAATGGTCTCGGGTTGAACATATGATTTAGATCTAATCAGATTTTGGTGTTTGTGCTGTTTTTGCACATATGTGTATGCGTGTTTACTTGTGTCTTGCCCCCTGTGCTCTCCTGAACAAGGCTGCGAGACAAGGAGGAGGTCACAGAGTAACACTGAAAAAAGCCTCCGACGGTGTTGCTCAGACCCAGAGCAACCAGTTCCTGGAAAAGGAGAAAAAGGTAGACTGGCCAGTTTGAAGTAATAACATGCATATGTAGGCTAAAAAAATTACCTTTGATATTAATCCTCCAATCTGATGCTATTAATATCATGGCCTTTAGTGTCTGGAGTCTGTGACCTTTGGGTCAATACCATTAGTGTACTGTTTTTTATGGCCATGTCAACACACCACTACCACTCTGGGGGCAGTGCCAGCATATTTGAGACACCCTTGACCACATAAAGCCTGATGGGCATTAATAATTTAGCAAGCCAACTCTAAGAGGCTGTGAGTGCTCCCAACTCATCTCTTTCCAGAGCAGAATGATCCCAGTCACATGCCTCTGCAAGTGTATGTGTATGTGTGTGTACATGTGTAAGTCTATGTTATACAGACAATAATAAGAGCTATAAAAAAGGAAAAACACACATCTGTACATTTACATGTGCATGTAAAAACAGAACTGTGGAGAAAGTACAAGTTTTGCCTTTCTGTGTATCTATTTTCAGGGGAATATTCATCTGATTTTCAATGATCAGTGATGGCAGAGCCGGCTGTACCAGCAAAGTAGAAACAGTGTAGATCTATTTCAGGCTTTGGTTTGGAATCAAACATGAATAACTGGAAAAGAATGCATAGGCAAATGGGAAAATATTTGCATCCCCACAACAGAGGAAAGTGATAAATACTTTTCTGTAGTATGTGTGATTCCATATATCTCCATTTGATCCATATAAATGTGTCTACATTTCATTCTAACATTTAACCTTTGCCAGATTCATACCAAGTAACCCCAAGTGAATTTCACTTGTTATGCCACGGTGAGGTGAATCTTAGCCTTGTCACATGAGACATTATAACATTTGACAACGCACTTGTGTATAAATGCAACTCTGGCTAACTCCTTGAGAGGTTTGGCAAGTGATTAATGATCTAGAGACCTTTGTTCCTAGATCATTAAACTATTCTAACTATTCTTTTCTCAAACGGAAAAATTGTAGCTTGCAACCAAGGCTGTTGAGAAACGTTGCCACACTTGCAGTAAAATGAATATCTGTTCTTCAGAGTTTAAAAACAAGAAATAGTAGCGACTGAAAAATGTGTTGAGTTTTTGTTTAGTATGACATGAAACCATTTTTTGTTGTTGCTTCTGTTACAATGTCACGGCTGCAGTCTTGGTCTGAGAGGAAAGAACGTACTGTTTTTGTAATTCGTGCCAATAAAATGCCTGAATTGAATTTATTTGAAAAGAATTGAGCATCAGAAACAAATACGTGCAGAGAAAAATGTTATATTTTCATGGCTGTGCTACCAGGAAGCAGCTTGATCCAGGATAATCTTAATAATATTTCCACTGATTTGACCAACTGCTTTTAGCAGTGAGTCATACAGGAAGCAGCAGTCTAAGTCTAAGTCTTAAAGCTATTTTTGAGAACCACAGTGTGACTGTGTGTGTATGCCTCACCTGGTTGCTGTCCACTTTGTAGCCATGTTTGAGGGCAAATGTTTTGCCAAGGGAAATGTTGATGGCATAGCCCACAATGGCAACAGCAAAAGCGTCGCCTATTAACTCTGAGAAGAGAGTGGTATTTGGAGCTCGAGGGGCCTTTAGCCTGGAGCAGAGGGAAAAGATGGATGGTTCATATATATATAGAAGAGTGGATATATATATATATATATATATATATATATATATATATATATATATATATATATATATATATATATATATATATACATTTTTATCACTGTTACCATGTACCGCAAAAAGAGTCCTGACAAAAACATGCAGCTCTACAAAGATTTCAGAGCATCAGCTCACATTTTCCCCGAGGCTGTTAAAACCTAACCTAATTTAACTAACAGGCTTCTAGCGGGAGAGAATATTTCAACTCCAGTAGCACAGCAGCATGTGTGACCTTTTGGTGACCAGTGGTCCTACACTTAGCACATGCTGCATCCTCTTATTATTGTGATAGACTTTATGGAAGCACATGCCACAGCTGGAAAACACATTCTACAATTTAGAAACACATACAAATTAAAACCTTTGTTTCTACCCAAAATGGCCAAACCAGAATTCCATGAAAATCACATTAAAAGCAAACACAAGAATAGCAATGGGTAGCCTTTTACAATAACCTTCTTTTATATCCTCTGTTTACATATCGTTACACTTATGGATCTTTTCCAGGAACAGAAGCAATCCAGAAAAACACAGTGACCTTGTTACGACAGCTCTGCATATCAGACAACCAGGAAATATGGTGCTTTCCGTCTTGTAAACAGTCTTGCACAAGCAGCTGTCCTTAGTCTCACCTCTCCCCCTTCACTTTGTCTCTTTGTTATGTGTTCACACACATACATCTCACACACAGAGACATTAACATACCCACTGGGTATCTCTCCAACCACATCAATGCTGTATTTACTCGTGAGTCCGCAGAAGTGGGTAATGATTGTTGCTGCTATGATCTGTTGGACAAAAATCAAAAGGAATGTTCAGTATGCGGGTAAATCATTACTTTGAGAACACACAACCAATCTTTTTTGCACGTCAACAGTCCCTCAGTCCAGTTGGATCACTGTGGTCAAGATGCCCCCTGCTGGACGATTAAATGAACACACCCGCTGAATGAGTGAAAAAGGACAAGGAGAGCAAAGGGAGGACTCACAACTATGAGTTCTATAGGGATGGGCATAGGCAGCTTCTGTCTGTAGCAGGCATTGAGTTCTTTGACTACAATGAGAACACTGAGCGCCACCAGGCTGACCACCAGCTCCGGCACCTCAGTCTGAGGCAGCAGTCGGCAGATATCCACCAGAGTCTGTGAGGAAAGCGATGGAGAAAGTTGGACATTATCCTGAGATTATTAGATAGTTTTCTTATGATTACTAGATTGGGATCTCCTGGTTAAGAGATCTTTTGAGATGTGGAAGTTATAATTGTGTGATAAGTTCCGTGACTGACGTAAAAGTTTCAGCACCATATGGTAAAACTATTCCAAAAGTAACCATAAGTAAGGACAGAGCACAGAGTGACTACAAGCACCTGTTTGGCAATGGTGCTCGGTGTTGAAGTGTATGTATTGGTTCTGAAAAGTATCTTAATGAAATAGTTCAACATTTTGGGAACTAAGCTTATTTACTTTCTGGCAGAGTTTGATGAGAAAATCAATATCACTTTCATGCCTGTAGTTTGAATAGGAGGCTACAGGCAGCAAACAGTTAGCGTCTGCTTTATCTTTCTTCTACCAACACTTCTAAAGCTCACTAATTAGCACACCACAGCTCATTTGTTTAATCTGTACCAAAACTATACCTGGTTAGGGTTATAGTAACTTCTAGTCTCTGCTGGTTGCCTGGCCCTGGTCAAGAAACAGTCCAGCAAATAACCACCTGTAAAATTGGCAAATTGTTGTCTTTATACTATTTATTTACAGTTTTAACAAAACAAAGCTCTTTCCTAGCTCTTTCCCCCCTGTTTCCAGGCTTTGTGCTAAACTAACCAGCTGCCAGCTATGGCCTCATAGTTAAAGGAAAGACACAGGAGTGGTATTGATATTTTCAACTAACTCTCTGCTAGAGTGCCTCAAAGTTGTAATGAAGCTATTAAAGTCTTATTTAATTACTCAAAAAGCATCAGGTTGAATCAACCCTATACAAAAACTCAACACTAAACTTGTACTTAATGCAGAGCTGATATGATGCACCTTTGCCAGCTTGCTCTGAGTTGTTCACTTACTTTCTTGTCTGTATCTATATGTCAGTTAGATGATGCATGACCTACTCACATAGATAAGGGAGAGAGGGCCAGTGAATCGAGATGGCGTGACTCCAAACAGGTACTTGAGCTGTGAGACACATACATGACATGCTGATCCTGTAGTGTAGCCACGAACCAGTGGCTCAGACAGGTAGGTGACCACGAAACCAAACCTCACCACACCTAACAGGATCTTCAGATGGAAACAAAGAGAGAGGGAGAGAGAGGGTTCACTACCTCAATACAGTTTCTAAAAGTTTTCAGTTAGGTCATAACGGACTCACAAATAGAGACACACCTGAAAGATTCCAGCCAAGACAGTGAGGGAACATGCTATCTGTACCCTGGCAGCATCCCTTGCATCGATGTCCACATCGTCTGTCTCGTTGGTTCCACTGGTTCCATTTAAAATAAACTGACTGTCAGGTGCCAGCTTTTCTGTCACACTCCCAATCATGATGCTGATCACAGCAAACGTACCTGGAAATACAAAATACAAATATTTAGATATACGTTTATGCACAAAGGCAAAAACAATCATCACCTTATCCATGTTGACATCATGAATTTTATTTTCTTTTCCTTTTTTGATCACAGCCTCCTACGCACCACTGTCTCACCTATGGAGATGTGTCTGGAGGTACCAAAGATGAAGTAGATCAGCACTGGGTAGAGCGACGTGTACAGGCCGAACACAGGGCGTAAGGAAGCCAGAAGAGCATATGCCATGCCTGGTAAAAATAAAAAAAGAAAGAAAGAAAGAAAGAAAACCCATCCCTTATTCAAAATAAATTTGATGTTATTTAAGGTGGCTGCATTTTGTTGGCTGTTTACAATGTTTAAGGAATTGTTTGGCATTTTGGGAAAGACACTTCGTTGCTTTCTGGCTGAGAGTTAGATAAGAGGATTGATCCCGCTCTCGTGTCTGTCCAGGGACATTTACGTTACCTCGGCATTAAGACTGGAAGCAGGTGGAAATTACTAGTTCAGTTTTATGAGGTGTGATGTGGATGAACTCTGACCTCCCTCCTCTGCACACATTCATACATACAAACCCTGTGGCAGATGCATGATGCCCACACTGCAGCCAGAGATCACGTCCCCTAGGGCATTTTCTCTGATGGAGTAGCGAGGCAACCAGCCGAGGACGGGCACCCAGGTCAGCGCCGTGTGCTTCAGCCTGGGCACAGAACACCTGCAAAAGTCATCCCGGAAATCCATAAAATTTATGTCAAAACTTCACATTCGAATTATCCACTTAACGTTGGACCGCCTGTGGATGGCATATATCTACATTCAAAGTCACCCAGACCCTCCCTTCATAAATCTGTGTCGGTTATTGTTATATCACTTGGTTTTTTGAGCTTCACTTCGCAGAATAATGTATGTGCAAAGTTTGGTGCAATAATGGCTGTTTTCAAATTGCGGAGTGAAAGTTGCACCATGTTCACTTTAGATACCAGTTTAAAACTTGCAGGTATTAGATGATTCTATCTCTAGACAAATAGCTTGGAAGCCAATCAGGTCCAAAGTGCAACTTATACAATTGTGATGTAGTAACTAGAAACCTCCATTGCACATACAAAGAGAATGGTCTTTTCAGTGAAGTAGGAGACATATTGTGTCAAGTAGTCAAACATTTGAAATTAAAAATATTTGCATATTTATAGATTATGGATTTTTTCAGTGTAGGAGAAAGTGTCAATTTTTTTTTTTTAATAGAGGTGGCCAAACTCTTATGTGGAAAAACTATATTAAATGCAAATTATTACTCAGAGAAGCGTGTTTTGATAAGTCTTAAATTTATCCTTTTTGTTTGCTCAGTGTAAACACAGAACGAGCATTCAGAATTCCTGTAGCAGGAATCTTAACACCTGCCACAGTTTTTATCAGATGGCCTTCTAGGATAACGGCGCACTGGATAACACCAGCACATCAGTATCAGTGTGCTGCTTTTCACTTCTAATGATAGATACAGGCCAGTAAAGTAAAAATATTAGTTTTCACCTAGAACAGGTTAAGCAGCTTGTTACCACTTGTTTCCTGGACTAATTACACTTGACATGTCCTGTGTAATTGTGAATGGTTAATGTCTCTTATTATATTTCATAGTTAGTCCTAAAAGAAAGCTATGAACTTTGCTCATCCACTGTCATTATATGCGTGCACACACATACACACATATACTCATTCATCATTCCTTCGCTCATTCATGAGTTACTTTTAAGAGGCTGAGTAAGCAGACAGAAGCTCAGTAAAGCCAGACACACAAACACACACAGACAGTTAAAAGCACAATAAAATATCCTTTTTGTCGGTTTGTGTCATTGCATGTCTCAGTGTTTTACAGTTTTGTCATTTGCCCGTCCCACGTGTCGTCTCCTGTTAGTTTTTTACCTCAGGGATTCTTTCACCCGGTCACCAAGGGCCGGTTTAGTGGACCAATTCCCTTTTTGTGCCACTTCATCCAGATGCGGCTCATCCAGGACCTCCCTCCGCACAAAATACTCCCCGGAGGAACTGTTCCTCTCCTTTGTATCCATGTCTGTTTGAGAAAATTCAGCAAACCCTGACAGCTGAAGCCTGTGTCTCTTTTCGCTCCTCCTCTCTGCCTGAAGATCCTCTTGAAAGGAAAGGGCAGTTACAGGTGTCTGTTGCTCAAGGAAAGCCCAACGCTGTGGAGTGAGAGTGACCCGACCTCACTCCTCTATACTGAATGACAGCACTTGTCTCTTGAGCTGTCTTTTGGACTGTGGGAGTGACTGTTCCTCTCCTGTCCTTATAAGAGAACAAAAACCACCCCACATGTCGCTGCTCTGCATACTCACACCTGAGGTTATTTGTCTTTGTGTGTGTGTGTGTGTGTGAGTGCATGTCTGTTTAACTTGAATAAAGGCCGAACTATGGTAAACACTGCAAACTATAAGAATCTGGCAAGTTTTGACACTGAGACACACTGAAACATTACAACTGACAAACACAGTTTATGTTAAAGAATAAACTTTGTACTGTAGCTTTTCCTTCGTAAAGCACAAACATCTCTCACCCGTGGAATCAGTTAGTTTGTGTGTTGCACCAGATTTAACCAAAAGCCCATATTTTTATGGCTGCCTAACTGTCTTCATTCAGGAGATAGAGTGACAAATTTTTCATTGTCAGCAGGAAAGTCGCGACACATTTTTTTTTTTCTGAAGACTGTCCACTAACCTTAGATAACTCGCCTTCCCTGATTACTAGAAGGAGGCCTCTAAGCTTATTTTACTAAGTTTGTGTATGAAAATTGTGTGAAACCACACTGTAAAAGTGCCCTAATATAAAACCGTGATCACAAACCTTCCCGCCACAACTTGTAACTCTTTTAACTAATTTCATTACTTCCTGTCTGTATCTTCATCCTTTTTCATGCTTCTTTGTAACTGTTCTAATCTGATTTTATTTGAGTGGTGTCTGCTTTTTATTGTCTCTTTTATTGCACCTACTTATTTTATTCTGTTTTATTATATGTATTACGTATTTCATTCTTTCATTTGGTCTTATTCGGCTACCTGTCAATGTGTCCCCCAGAATTAAATAAAGTTTGAATGAATGAATGACAGGTCAGGTTTTTTTATCCATTTAAATTAAAACGTTTTCCTTTACTTAAACAATTGGCTCTTCCATAGATGTGTCTTTACCTTTTAATTGGCATCTGTTAAGCCTAAAGATTTTGTCATCCGTGAATAGAGACAACTCGACATAAAGCATAAGCTTCTACCAGCACAAATCAAAATAACAAAAATAATAGGGTCTAGGTGCAGGTTTCAGTTTGCAAGACTCTATATATATAACGTATCAGTTTATTTTCTCTCACATATTTTTATTGTTAGCACTGACATATATATATGTGTGTGTGTGTGTGTGTGTGTGTGTGTGTGTGTGTGTATGTGTGTGTGTATGTGTGTAATGCTTCTTACTAGACACTGAAAATCAAAACAGTGGGAGATGTACAATGAGCTTGGTAACAAATAAAAAAGACTTTACAGATGGAGTATCATACACAGTGAGTATATACATATATATATATATAACCTCAAAACGTGGTAAATAAAACTAAATTTACCTTTGAACCATGTGATCTTTTACCACAAATTCATTAGTCAAACTCCTGACAGGGCTCCTTCAAATCATCTATTTGATGCTCATGTTGAGCTGGTTAGTTTTTAATAGGTTCATTGTCAAAAAGACTCTCATTATTGATTAAGGTTTTATCTTGTTATTCTGTGTGAAAGGAGCAGCATGTTTTCAAATGTGAACTAAGAGAAAATGAAGGTTTTAGACTAAGGTTAACAATTACTGAAAAATTCAAATCTCTGAGGAGAGCCAGGATCTGGTCAATCAGTTAAAAAAAGGGATATTCACACTCTGCATGTTTGCTGCCCTGTGGGAACATATTGTCTTTGTCATATTGCAATCTACAAAAGTACATTTTTATGCTCAAATTGTGATCTTAAACCTGAAATTATAATTTTATTCTTTCATTTTCTAGCATTTCTATTTTACCTAGATTGCACCCCGCACTCAGCACATAGTGTTCAGTATTATTAATGTTTAACATACTGTCTCCCATGGTTTATGTCTTAATGATGGATGGTTGAAGTCAGAGTCAAAACGTCCATATCAGTAGATAATAAAGTTGAATAGCTGCATTTCATTTATTTGGTTTTATCTTAGCCTTGGATGAATGGCACCTTCTTTTTCAGACCTTAATTACAAAAGCCAAGTTATTTGCTTCAGTCCTGCAGCACTGCTGTTCATGGTGCCTTTCTTTGTGCTCAAAATACTTGAAACTATATGCTTATGTGAACATGTTCATAAAGGAACAGATGTCTAACAGGAAGAGGACATCTCATTTTTTGTGACTGGAATGACTAACAGTACTAATGAGTGTCAGACACAACAGGAAACATCAAGCACATATTAACCCTGGTCCCTGTCACACACATGCAAATGTGTGCTGTTCAAACCACAGACCATACATAGTTAAAACTCAGCAACATTTGATGACCAAGCACAGCTGAAAGGATAACTAGTACAAACAGAGAGAACCCTCTACAGTCTCACTCACATCTCAGCTCATTCACACATTATGCAACATAAGATCATGTGTCTAATTTTAAATAGGCTGGAACTCTCTGAAATAAACACAATTTAAATTTTGTTTTAACATGGTTAAGCATGCATGTAACCACACCATGAGAAGAATGTTGGTGCACAAATTTCTGTCAAAATTCATAAATGTTGTCTTTTTGTTTACCTTTGATGTTTTTCACCAATATTTATTTACAGCAAGTATAAAGGGATCTTGTTAAAAGATTTTTTTTTCATACGTGACAGAGTTAATCTGGAATTGCCCATGTTTAGACTTGGTCAGGTCTGCATTGGTACTACAACCACTTTGGGCATCAAAGGATGTTGTAACAGTTTTCCAGTCACTTTTAGAAAGAGGAAAGAATAAAACCTAACCAAACGTTCTTTTATTGAGGAAGAAAAAGGTAAAAGCAGGGAAGGACTAAAGGGAAAAGAGAGGGCAAAGTGTGAAACCTTGTGTTATTTGCAGACACCTCATCATCAGAGTTGAGGTTTATTATTATTGAGTGTTTTCTGCTGATAGCAAAACTTGTGTTTGTTCCTTCAGTTTCAAGCAGTACTTTTAAGGTGGGTGGTAGATGTTTAACAAAAGCAATCTAAGTGAATTTTTAAAATAGAGATTATTTTTTTTTCTATCCCGAAAACATCTCTTCATCTGAATCCAGGGCAAAAGCCTTCAAAGACAAATAAACAGAAAAATAAACTCACTATAAACTTTTCATTAATGCAGAATTTACTCTGTGTGAGCATTTTTAAATATAGGATGATGCTGCTCTTCTCTTGTCATATATGACCTCTTATCAATAGGTAAATATCAAGATAAAAAATTTAACTGCCTGAACAAAGAGGTGAAGTGTTTGATAACCTGTTAAGTGGTATTGATTTTATCGCAGTCAGATAGGCAGTTAGATTTTTCCTAAACTAGTTTCTAAAAATGGCCCCAATATAGTTATCGGCGGAGTTGGGAAGGGGTAGAAATAATAGAAATGCCGGAACAGTGTGACATTATGTTAATAATAGAGTAGGCAAGTAAACCTTATATAATGTATGTACTGCACTTTTCAAAACAGAAGTTAAAAAGAAGAAAAGGAAGAAAGGGGGAGAAAACAGAGACAGAGAAGGAAATAAATGATAAGACTAAGATTTTATGCCATGCTAGCAGTCTATGAAGTTGTACTTTAAGCAAAAGCTAAAGGTCAGGTATTAGGTATTTGATCATAAATCAAAGTACTTGACAATTTAACTTTTGACCTGATGGTGGCACTAAATGAAAAGTCAGGATATCATCAGAGTCATTTCAATTAATCAATTAATCCTGAGGGGACTTGAATGTATGTATGTACTTACACAATTTCCTGATATTTCAGTCTGAACCAAAGTGATACCAACAAGAGGCCAACATCTAATAAAGCCCTTGTGCTTATAATGCTCATTTTATATATATGTATATGTATATATATATATATATATATGCCTTCCTGAAGTACACATTTGGCCAAAGGTCCAACTGTAGAGCTTGAGGTTTGACAGTACAGTTACTCACACTTGTCACATGTAGGTAAACACGTTTCACATGTGAAGACAAGTTCACAAATGAACATCCTGACCACAGATGTCACTGATTAATCTGCTCTGCCTATAAACTGTAAGGATCACATTGTTTCTCTCCCGCTGTTGCATAATATAGTATGCTCAACTGAGAATAGTTAGCCTGGAATAACACCGTACTGAGATTTGAGTCACCTCCAGTGACCTGTCCGGTAAGCAGACAGGCAAAAGGATGGCCATGTACATTGTGTGTGTCTTAATTGTTGTAAATGTTTGACTGTCTGTTTTCGGTTGTTCAGTTCAGCACGCATTTCTTGTTGTTTTGAACAAATATGCATGGAGCTACTGAGTCACAGTCTGTGGCAGACAACTGTTGAAACATAAAAACAATGTAGTTTTAGTCAGGGTGAGCAGTCCCATCAAATGATTTCTTTATCTTCTACATAAAGCTTTGGGTGGATTGGCCTCATCCTCACCCTAGTTTTTGTCTTATGCCCTTCATGTTGCCGCTACAGTTCCTGTGTAATGACTGTACTTTGGATACCCCAGGACGAGCCCTACTTTTGGACATAATAGCTACTGTATGTGTCTATATTGTAAAACTTCATGCATATTTGCTCTTGACAATCTAATTTTGAGAGAAAAACAGTGTCAAATTGCATGTGTGTTTATAGGTTGCTCTGCTTTCACCCTCCTGTCCATTTCATCCCCAACTAGCATGTCTGGAGAGTCTGAAGACTACCACCTTGTTCTTACCTTTTGAGGTAGCTCTACCATAGCCAGGAGGTTTGTTTTAGGCCCGTTATTCTATTAAATGAAGAACCCCTTTGATATTTGCCCTTTTCTCACCATTATGATAACAAGATACAGTACAGCTTCCTGCAGTGCAGTATTGTCCTAGTAATGCTCCAAACCCCAGTCAACACTGCCTTTGTACAGACAGAGTTTTTGTAACTAATCAGTAAAAGTTGAGGAACCTGTGGGAATAGTTTGCATCAACTTGCATGGCTTCATTTACAACCATTGCTTACCTTGTGCAGTTTACTGCTTACTTTTGTACCATTTGTAGTTATTCACTGGACTTAATCTGCTGATCGGAAGAACCTCTTCTGGTTACTTTGTTTGTTTATTTTTGTCCCAGTACGGGTATTTCTTCAATGTGACAGGAGTCTTATGTCTCTGATCCTTGCAGTCTCCAGAGGAAATTCATATTATTTTATTTTAAACACATTACAGAGAAAATTAAATGAATCTTAAAGCCCCAAATTAATAAGAGCAAGAAACTTAATGATCATAAAGACTGTTTGCACAGTGACTTCTGGAAACTTGAACAGACCGAAAGCACCATTTGCACTTCCTGGTCTATTTTAAACCTTTTTATCAGTGGGCATGCTGTTGCCCCCACTCACAGGCAGCAAATAGCACAGAACACAAGACAGACCTGCCAGCAAAACAAAACAAAATAAAAAATAAAAAATACAACTGCCTGCAAAGGACAATTTAAGACCTCAAAGGCAACGTCATCTCTATTCAGAAAGGTCTAAATCCTGGCCCTGGATTGCCTCCAGACACCACTGGTAGGGTAGCTGTTTTCTGCATGTGCTTAGCTATCGTCATGCTAACAAGCTACTGCAGACACTGTGAACTGCCTGTGCATGTGTACATGGAGTGAGGTGACCTGCGTATGTTTAGCACACTCACTGACAGTGCCATTACTGTCTAAAAGTTTGTGAGTAGGTGGGCCAGCTGCTCAGGGGCCGAAGCAGTTTAAAACACTGGTCGGCATGGAAAAGAAAGGCCTCTGTGAATGTAGCTACGTCATTCAGTATCTGTGATAATTAATTCAATTCAATTCAATTTTATTTATATAGCGCCGTATCATAACAGATGTTACCTCAGGGCTATTTTAATGTAGAGCAGGTCTAGACTAGACTCTTTATAGATATTATTTACAGAGACCCAACATTTCCCCCATGAGCGAGAACTCATAGTTAACAGATACATAGTCTAAGAGTCTCTCCTCTACTGTATCTGCTTAGATTCATGTTATTAATATTGTATGGTATTTCCTGTTATGACCGAATATACAAAACAGTCATGACATCTGATGAGGCCCATTTTGTACAAGACAGGAGACTAATGTCTCCCTGCACGTACATTCAAACCTCTGAAGATGATCCAGACCGCAGTGGCACATCTGGTTTTCAACCAGCCCAGACAGGCCTGTCACTCTGCTGTGCAGATTGCTACACTGGCCTCTAGTTGCTTCCCGCATCAAGTTCAAACCCCTGTCACCTGCCTACAAAACTGCGACCGCAACAGCTCCCTCCTACCTGACCTCCCTCATGCAGGCCTGCTCTCCCTCCCGCCCACTACGCTCTGCCAAGGAAAGACACCTGATACAACCACCATAACAGGAACCTCTGTCAGCAGCTAGACTCTTGGCCTCTGAGGTGGAACGAGTTACCAAAGTCCTTTCAATCTGCAGAATCTCTCTCAGTCAGACTAATAAAACAAAAAATAGATTTAAAAAGGCATCCTTATCCATGCTATTCTCTCAAAGAACTGCCTCTCACGCTACCTGTAGGCACTTACTCATGTTCTTCTCTGCTGACTAGATCCTTGCTTGTATTGTTTCAGTGTGTCACTTCAGATAAAAGCATCTACCAAATGAATTGTAGAATTGTAGAAAACAGTCTCAAAAATCTCTGTATAATTGTATAATTTCTGGGGGGGGGGAAAGCGTCCTTAATGTTTTATACATTCATTGTATCGATGAATGAATCGACCATAGTGATAAGTAGCACTGTGCCAAACACCCCATACTGATTAATTATCTTAGGTGGAAAAAACTGAGCATGTGGAACTTGTGAACATGCGCTCTGTTCACGGATCCAGTTCAATGAGCATAAATACAGGATTAAAACAATCTTTAATTTTCACTTTGGACAATGTTTTTATTGCCAAGCACCGTTTTGAGTATCCATTCCCCCCTTTTTTTTATTCAAAGCTGGCGTTTTAGCTGAAATTACTAATCAAACAAAGAAATGGAAACCCAAAGTGAGCAGTCAGCTTACTATGAGCCTCTGTATGTTTGAAACGGTCAGACAATAAACTCCATTTGAAATGAAATTTGCCAAATCTGGAGCTAGATTTGGCCTGAGAACGCTTTCCCTCATTTGTGATTCAAAAGTAATAATCAGACAGCAACATGCTGAATGCTACTGACATGCATTTTGCTCAGGTTGAGAATTACACAAGTGTGCGTATGAACCAAATTCTCCCCTGATGTTTTTTTTTGTGCGTGTGTGTGTGTGTGTGTGTGTGTGTGTGTGTGTGTGTGTGCTTACAGTGTGTGTGTTTGGCACTGCTCTGCCCCCAGAGCTTTCTCTCTATGGTTTCATTCAGAGCAATAGTGAATGGATGCTGAGGTGCTGGATTGTGCTCAGGCAGAGCACGGCTCACTTCTGCTCAGGCAGCTGGAGAGGATGAGGGCGACTGAAGAGCTAACCGATGTGGTGCTGCTGGCAGAGGGCATTCCCTTTCCCTGCCACAAGGTTGTGCTGTCTGCATTCAGCCCGTACTTCCAGGTAACACATCCATGAACGTATTTGTTGAAGTTTAGTGTGCTGATATAGGAGAATACAAGAAGACGCAATGTGTGTTTTGCAGAGCTATTACAAGCAAATCTGTGGATGATGCTTTGAGACTGTAATGGTTTCACGCTCCATTATTTTGGTGAATTTCTGTGTCCAGGCCATGTTTACGTGTGGTCTGAAGGAGACCCGAGGAGGAGAGGTACCACTCAGAGACACTCCTGCTCAGAGCCTGAAGCTGCTATTGGACTACATGTACCGTGCTGAACTCCCCCTTTCGAATGACAACATCCAGGGAGTGGCTGCTTCTGCCTTCCTGCTCCATGTAGATGGAGCTTTCAGGTGGAAAAAAAAGGGGCTGGGAAGTAGGATGTTGATCGGTAGCAAGTAAAATAACACAGCAGGACTTGCACAGTTCTCATTATTGTTTATTATCTCCATTACTATCCATCTTACCTGTTATCCTGCTTGTAACAGTTGTAAGATATATAGTTGGTGCATGTTAGAGGGCAGTGACCCATGTTTGAAATACTGAAAATATTTCTGTTCCTGGTTTTTACTGCTTCAGACTGTGTCAGAACCACATGGAGGCCCGTATGGACGCCTCTAACTGTGTTGGTCTGTACCATTGGGCCAGAGCCCTTGGGGCCACCGGTCTGGCTGATTGCGCCTTGAGATACCTCTGTCACCACTTTGCACAGGTGGGACATTCAGTACTGCTCGAGTCAAATATTCTCTCAATTAGAGCCATAAAAAATGTTCATGGCTCCAAGATAAAACATGAGGCTTAAAAAATAAATAAATAAATTTCTATTTCAAGGAGCAGAACTGATAAACTCTTTGATGATGCTCTTTTTCACAATTAAACTGAATAACATTTTACCAGTCCTCCCTTTCTTTGACTTTTGTTTTTTTAGCTACTTATTGCTGCCACTAGATGGTAGCAATCCCTTGACTTGTTTTACTAAGTCAGACACAGGTTTTGAGATGCTTTGGGAACTACAGTGCTTTGGTACTGATGTTCACTTAAGCACATTTGACTACTATTCTGTACATTTTGTTTTCCTATACCTCAGAAATTGCCCTTGATCCTGCTCTCTCTAGGTTTGTGAAGAAGAGGAAGTGCTGGACCTGGATGCCCAAAGTCTCGGGGATCTGCTGGGTTCAGATGACCTCAACATATCTCAGGAGGAGGTTGTGCTGGGGCTGGTGCTGCGTTGGGTGGAGAGGCACAGAGGCGACTTGCAGAGCGAAGCCCAGGCTGTGGAATTACTCAGGCGTGTCCGGCTGGAGCTTGTGGACCCTGGATTCCTCCGCAAAGCCAGGAGGAGAAACCCAGTGAGAGGGGTCCAGAGGGGAAGGCTAAGTGATAAAAGTCAAGACTCTTTAGCCGTATTTATCGAGGGATTAGCAGACTGACAGAATATAATGCCTATAAATGACTCTTTCAGGTGCTGCTGCGGGATGCGGAGTGCTTTGGGATGATTGATGCTGCTCTCCAGACCTCGGGTCTCTGTGAGACATCAGCTCCAACCCGCCCAGCTCTTCGTTACGGCATGGAGACCACTGATCTGTTGCTCTGTTTGGGTGGGGTCAATAAGGAGGGTGTGCCTGCCCGCCGTGGAGGACTTGCTGACCTCAGTTTTTGCTTTGCCCCCAATGGTCGAAAGACTCACTACATCCCTTCTCCCCTGAGGGGCTGTGGAGGTATGGGACAAATCACAGGGGGGGCAGTGACACGAGACAACAACATAGTGGTGGCTATAGAGGCAGTCGACCGACACAGAAGGAAGAGGCTGGATATCTACAGGTGTGTGTGTATGGTGTCATATTTAAGAAGCCCACATTTTTGAACGGAACTGCATTCAGAACCAGATGTGAACCGCCTGTCTGTCTTCCAGGTATGATAATTCCGAGGAGAACAGCTGGGTGGAGTTGTGCTCAGCAGCATACAGGGACATGTATGCTTTAGGGCTGGTAGGCGATGCCCTCTACATGATAGGTGGTCAGATGAAAGTGCGCCATCACTACATCATCACAAACAGCGTGGAAAGATGGTCGCTGAAGAGAGGAGGCAGCTGGCTTAGCTTCGCCCCTCTGCCTCTCCCTTTGGCTTGCCACTGCACTGTGAGCCTGAAGGAGCATCTCTATGTGCTGGGGGGTTGGACACCACAGGTACATAGACCTGCTGATAAATATAGTTTTGCAGTCAATGAGTCAATGGGTATAAAAAAATGTCTTAATTATTTAAAGGTCAAATAATAGGGACAAATTTCAGATAAGGAACTATTGAGTAGGTGAAAGTAATTCACCTGAGAGATTTCTGTATTTGAATTTTTGTCCTTGCTTTTCTCACTGGTTTTAAGTGAGTGGAACTCATCTGAAAAACCACACCCAAACAGTCCCGATGAAGGAGATTTGCTGAGTTTTAGATGGTTAAACTCATTAATAATAACATTTTTATTGAAAATTTACTTTCGTCCTTGCATATTTATCCATAATTTTTTAATGTAAACCAAATTCTCAGGGACTACACCTCAACTGAGAGTAGCTTTTGAAAATTTCAGACTGCTAGAGTGTATACCTCCGCCAAGGCTAAACTCAAACATACACACACCAGACTTCAGAGGAAAAAATTCAAATTCATAGTAAATGAACTGGATCTGCCCCAAAATTTAATAGGCTCTTCCCTGGCCCACAACCCACGCCTCCACCAAGGTCGGTGCAAATCGGTTCACTAACTTTTGTGTAATCCTGCTGACAAACAAAACAGCAGATGTGGGTGAAAGCAGAACCTCCTGCGAACAATAAAAAAGATAAAAAAAAAAAAAGATATGCTGCTATGCCCAGATCAGATCTAGGGACAGTGAGATGATTGGGCTGAAATGCAACATCTCAGTTATCTGCAACAAAACCTTAAGCCAACAAAATTATCTCAAAAGCCTAAAAAAACAAAAGCCCAAACATACTAGCTCTGAGGCAACTCAGTGATTTGTTGGAAGTTTCAGTGTAACATTTCCTTTTTTTTCTTCATCGTTTCTCCAATGCTTCTTCTCAGTTCTCACTTCTCAAATCATTTTCTTGTCTTTTTCTCCCTCCTCCCACCTGAATTCTACCTTCTTCGCCTGCAACAGGCTCAGCCGGATGATGAGCCCGACAAGCTGAGTAACCGCGTGTTTCAGTTTGACCCTGGCAAGGACAGGTGGACGGAGTGTTCCAGGATGAAGTACTCCAGGTACCGCTGTGGCGTGGCGGTCGTCAGTGGAGAAATCTACGTATTAGGTCAGACTTCAGAGATAGGCTGCAACTGCGTTCCTAGGTATTTCTTTTACTCGAGAGGGAACGGAGCCAGACGACGTGTCGTGCTTTTTTTCAGGTGGTATAGGGTGTGATGGAGAAGACCGCGGACAATCACGCCGCTGTCTGAGCTCTGTGGAGATCTATAACCCGGATACAGACACCTGGAGGGCGGGACCAACCCTGCCCACATCCCTACTCTCCCTCCGACCCAACGCCTCCAATACAGGAGTAGTAGAGGGAAAGATCTACCTCTGTGGATACTACAAGGGGGCTGGTCAGTTGCTGAGTGTCTACCAATAATCTTCAGCAGTGCTTTTGTACCATGTCCAACAGGGGCGAGTTTAGATATTTTTGAATGGTAACATCGTTTATTCAGTGGTTGTGTCGTTTGTAGTTGTTTTGCATCATTTTGTTGTCGTTTTGCGTCTCTTGTAGTTTGTGTTAATAGTCATTTCATTGCAGACTCTCTGGTCCAGGGGTCCCTGGTCAGTAATCCACCAACAATGCCAACAGGCCAACTGTAAATCACTTTCTGATGTTGAAACGGCCTTTTGCAGGCTGAATTGCATCCCGTCACACGAACACATGGCGCGCTTTGCTTCTCTGTCAGAGTTAGGGAGTATCAGCTCACTGTCTTTCCCTGGAAATTAGATCTTGGTCCACCATTACTCACGCACTTTCTCTCATGACTGCAGGCCGTCATGAGATCATCACCAAGGAGATCTTGGAACTGGACCCCGCGGACAATGTGTGGACTGTGGTGGAGAGAAGAGCAGCCATGCACGACAGCTACGATGTCTGTCTGGTGGCTAACCTCAATCCTCGAAACCTCGTCACACCATAATGCATCTCCTCCTGACTCCTCCTGTGCTAAACGCCAGTGTGTGGGAAATAATCTTCTGTCTTCTAAACCGCGTACAGCTTTATCCAAACTTGGCTTAACTCTGGGATTTTTCATGTTCAAGATTGATAAACATGTGAAATCTGGATGTCTAGCCGGTTGCCGTCGCTTTGACGAACAAAGTCTAAAATTTCCCAAAAAGGGCAAATTGCTGTTTGTCCTTTTAAACTCATGCGTAAAATATCTGCAAGGATTTTTTTTCCTATTTCAATCTATAATCATTGTAAACTGTAACCATCAGCAAATCTTCATACCTAAACAACAAAGTTTTTTTGTTTCTTCAAAAATGATCCATAAGACCTTAATGAAAATAATTCATAAGAATGTTCTCTCATCTTTCACCACTGTGGTTACAGCTTGGCTACATTTATGCAGTTTATACCTCTTGATTAAGAGTAGGGAAAGATTGTGGTCATGGCTTAAAGAAGCCAATGTCTTCTTTTGGTAGGAAATAAGATGTTGACTTAAGGCTCTGATGATGTGTCCTTTTTAACATTATAAAAAATTTCATGCTTCCTCCATCTTATTGATTATTGATTGCATGATCACACAAGGTTGATTGTCATGAAAATATATCAGCTGTTCTGGCTCTGTCGAAAGGTTAAAGGCTCACTCATTAACACATTACAGTATGTCTCATACTGCAGCTTCTTAATGAACAGACAGATTTGAGACTGGTATCTATGTTCTTGTCCAACTCTCAGCAAGAAAGTAAAAAAGTGTATTTCCAAAAATACCAAACAGTTCCTTAATGTATTTATTCAAATGCTGCAATTTTTCTGAATTTTTGGTGTAGTCTTGTAACTATAGTGCCAACTTACAAGTCGGTACACTTGGAAAAATAAATAATGGCCGCTGATGTCTTTATCGGTGTTTAATGGTTCGTG